>CM077235.1:25260077-25860077 GCA_039654775.1 Spinibarbus caldwelli
TGCACCTGCACTAGATAATGTGACATATAACAGACCTGAAATAGCATATGTCTGGTGAGTACAGCATTAGGTACATCAATAGAACATTGCATGGCAGGTTGGACTTTTGTAGTAAATCTAACCATGCCCAGTGCACTGTGTACTAGCACATTGTGAATTCTGTGGCTCAGTATGGTAATGTTGCCAAACTCATGATAATGGCTCACCATGAGGTCACTTTCTATAATAGGTAAACAGGAGCGATCCATCAGCTCTCCAAATGTAGTACGTTCCATTGACCAGAGCAAATCAAATACTTTATTTGTTGAATCTGCTTGCTCTTTCTGTTCAGGAGGAACCTGGTTATTTAAACCCACTCAGAGGTTTCCCTATAAAGGAGAACTATGACAACAAAAAAATGAAACTTCATGGCATGCATAACAAAATATACATAATAATACAAGAGACCACTAGAGAAGTGCTAGGTGTAATAAGATGCTTTTCTTTAGGTAACAACAAGCAACAAACTCAAACAGGTATTATAAAGCCTTCCTAGATTTCTAAGTTGTATTGTTGTATTAACAAAAACTATAAATTATAAACAAAAACTAGATATTTAATACCATAGTAAAATAAAATACTAATAAATATGGAAATAAAAAATATTAATTAAATTAAATAAATATAATAAAAAAATATACTATTAAAATACCATAATACATAATTAGTTTAATAAAATTATAAAACGTAAAGCGAAGAAATGTGAAGAGAGACATTTTACATTATATTTTCAATATTATTATTATTTTTTTTTTTACAGATGCTTCACTGACCACAGTCTTCATCTCCCAAGTCTTTTAAAGAACCGACTTCAAAGAATATAAATTCTTCATTATCTTGAGATTATCTAAATGTGACTAAACATGACTAGTAATTACCATACTAAGTAACTAGATGATATTTGGCATATCCACATTTATTGTAAGAGTCTTGCCAGAGGAGGACGGGCTCCCCAGTGGAGTCTGGTTCTTCTCAAAGTTTCCCCCCCGTTCATCTAAACATCTTAATAGAGTTTTCTGTTCCTTAGCCCCAGTGGGTTGTTCACTAGATATTCTGTAGTGCCACTATGAACCAAGATCTATGGTGAAAAGTGCTATAGAAAGGCAACATGCATGCATATTAATTATACGCACAAGCCTATAAGTAAACTCCAGCATGAATGTAAGAAAAAGCAGGCCTGTGGAGCTGATATTGGTGCTGCTCGACAGTTCTTGAGCTTTTCCAAAGACCAGCGCTGTATTACTGCATTCATACAATATTTTATCATGACATCGTCACAATAAATCAGCCCAAAACGATGCAGAAGTGCAGTCAGTTGCATATCTGCCATAACGCACAGCATTTTGCTCCAGAGCTCTGTTGCTGTTGGTAGGCCTTGCTCACACTGATGGAAAGACAATGCGGGCATTTTGACAAACGGTACGCTCTGTACGCCTCCCTGCCTATAGCTCTGAAGACTCCATCAAACGATGTATACAATGTACAAGCCCACAGTGACCCGGCGCTTTAAATATCAGCCACAGAATAAGATAATATATAAGGCGTAAAGGTGTTGACAGGAGGCGCAGGAAAGCTGCTGCTGCTTCTCGCCTGTTAAGCTTTAGTTTGAGCCACAGAGCAAAGCTTGATTCACGCAAACACCCAAATGCCAATCTTGGCCTCACGTTTTCTTTGTTTTTTTGTTTTTTTCTCAAAGCATATATATATATATAAAATGGACAATGTACTAAATGTTATTGATAAGAAGCCCACTCCCCACCCCACCGGACAAGGCTCGGAAAATTCAAGCGGTTTCGGATTCGTGACACCGGTGGAGTGGAGCGCCTAACGCAAACGCATTGAAAAACACAGGCGTTTCGGCAAAGCGAACGGATGCTCGGTTACAAACCTGAAGGAAGGAAGAAAATAAGAGCTTCTTGTATACTCACCTCGTCTACAGTGATTGTGGAGGTAATTTAAAGGGCCAGGTTCGCGCAGATTGTTACCCCCCCTACCAAACAAACACCACCCCCTCCGTGCACCAGTGTCCACCCAGTCGGTCCCCCTCCACCGGTGACAGCGTTCTCGCACACAAACTTGCTTTTCTCTGCTGGGAAAAAGCTGAGTCGGTTCTGAGTCAAATAAGGCGGCTCTTCGTTAAAATCGAAAACCAATCAGTTTCGCCAGTTCTGCCCTCTCCACCCTCATCGGGTGCCAAAGGGTTTGGTTGCGTCTGTCGGCGAACCGTTTCGCTGCTCGATGGGATATTTCGGGTTTTGAGCTGTCGAGCGATCTAAGAAGCACACTTTTACGCAGCGGTTCATCGACCCAGCCTTCATAAGCCAACACATTCGGGCGCACCGAACCCGAGCCCGTCTTGCACCGCAGTGTGCAGTAACGCCTGCTGACCCAAGAGAGCGCTGGTGCACAATGTCTGTTCGGACCGTCCACACATCTGCAAACACAGTGCTATGGACGAAGGGCGCCAACAGAAAAACAAAATATATTTCATTAATCTTCTTATTTTGCTAACGAAATTTTTTATTTTGCATGAAAGCAAATTTTTAAAGCAGAAACCAATTTTGTTTTTTCTGCTTGCTGACAGCAGTATTTATTCAATCTTTCTTTTGATATTTGGTGTATTTTGAGTAGTTTACTTTCTTTTCTTTCCAAGTGCTATTGTTAACATTTATCTATTTGAACTACTGCTATCTGTTTTTATTAGTATTTTTAATTATTAAATACTAGTAGTAATCCAATCCTTTTTAAGTTTCACTAGTAGACCTGACCATTGATTAGATAGCAATACTAGGAGACAAAATTTTATTCCAGCACTGTAGCTTTTTGAATAAGTTAGCTAAGCCGGTATTTATTAATTAGACACTAATACTATTAGTTCTTTAGTGACAAGTCATTATGAAGTTAGTTGTGGTAGCAAATGTTTGCCACTGAATTCATTCTAGTTGTTGCTGGTATTTCCAGTTCTGCTTGTAACTGTTCCGTAGATATTATTTATTTCTAGTAACTATATTAAGGTTATCTATTCCAGCTTTATAAGTACTTTTTATTAGATACTAGTATCTATCCCAATTGTTGCTGGAATAAGTACTACTAATTAGTAAACTATTGGATTACTTAATAGAAATTATAAATTAAGCACTAGATGGCGCAGTCCAATAGGTCAAACTCAATCTGACATAATGACATCATTATCACATGACACAGCTGATTGGTTCTTTTTGTATCAGCAGCCAACGAGCTTGCTGCTCAACATTCAAATACTTGGCTAGTGCTTGCTGTAGTACTTGCAACGTGCTTTAGAAACCCTCCACCTTCCCCAGCTCCACCTGTATAGATCTGCTACGGAGTGATTCATGTATGCTATATGGGAGTTATTTCATGTTCTGTGCAGCAGCACCAATATATATATATATATATATATATATATATATATAAAACACTGATTTTAAAAGATACCACTTGGTGGCATAGTAAATACTTAAAGAAGTTAAAACTGTAACTTCTGTCATCTTTTACTCTCCCTCATGTCCTTCCAAACCTGTATGACGTTCTTCTGCGTAATATATATATAAAAAAGATGTTTTTGAGGATTGTTGGTAACCACACAGTTCTGGTTACCATTGACTTCCGTTCTGAGATTTCTCAAAAACATTTCTGCATTCTTTTTTTTTTATTTTTTTTTTATGTTCCACAGAAGAAAGTATATACAGGTTTATGACAACATGAGGGTGAATAAATAATGACAAAATGTTCATTTTGGGTGGACTATTTTTTAAAACACTCCTCTCAATGTAGTTCCACTGTGCTATTCCATTGGTATTATTGTTGCATACACAACTGCAAATACAGTCTTCAGTGGGATGTGTTCTGCTTCTTTGAGTAAGCCCTAGGTATGTGTTAGATGCTGTAGGTGGATCTGCACCTCCAGGCAAATTTGGCACTTGGCACCAGATCAGAGTGAGCCAGCCTTAATCATAAAGCCCTCTGGTTCTCATCTGAAATAGGCCTTTGAAAGCTTTGAAAATGCAGGACAGTTTAAGAGTAGACTGTACCCTGCATGTGGCAGTTAAAAAGACATAGTTATTATTTAGTGAGGCAGCTAATAGTCTAGTGGACTGTTAATCTAACATAATACCTTTTTAAGCACAGTATATTGAAAGAGTATCCAGTGAGAGTTTGATTTCCATTCACTGCACAAACAGACGAGCAGAAAGTAGGTTTGAGTTTGTACCTGTTTTCTAAGCCTTCTGAAATTTAAAACTAAAAAGAATTTAGGCCTTTTTCATTATGAAATACATAAAAACTGACCCATGAGTTTTGTGCTTGTAAATGTTAAAGATGTTTACCTTTATTTGTTTGCTTTGAGACGTTCTACTGTTTTATTCAAGGACTATGCGGACGATTGGTCTCTTCTTTCTGCCTCACTTCACAGCCTCCCTTAGGAGCCCCAGGATTTTTCATTGTGCCTTTGGATTCGCAAAGGTCCCAAATGATTTGTGCTAACATTTGACTTGGCACAGCACAGTTGCTGTATTTTTACAGTGTGATGTGTTTATAGTAAATGGGTATGGAAAATACTTTTAATGCATTAGCGTTATGTCCTCTGGAACATGAAATTTCACTGATGGCAGTGCATTTTTCTATATAATTTTCTCATGCTTTGAAGTCACAGTTCTCTCTGCTCTCCTCTCTCTCAGATAGCAACAGTCCATCTAACAGTCTGCATGGAAACTGCAATACTGCTGAGAAAGGAATGAAGTGGTGCAGTTGTTGGGAGGCGGGGGGCAAAGAGAGAAAGAGAAGGAGAGAAAAGAAAATGAAGCAGTGGATCACAGTCACAGGAGAGTTGATTCATGCAGGTTCCCCAGCAGCCATTTTTTGCTCTGTGCTGCTAGTTTGATTCTCAAAACATTATAATGAAGCTCCTGATCAAACCTGCCATGTTTCAGCTCCCTCCTTGCCTACATGAGATACAAAGGCATTAGACTCAAATGTTTAGAACAGGAAAGAAATTGGCAATTCAGAGTACAAGACTGGGATAAAGGGTTTGTAGCCATACAGTATACAAGACTGTAAATGTTTTTCTCTTTCACATTTTCCATTTGATTGTGATCCCATAGCATTAGTAAGGAAACCAGTAGATTATTTATAAATTGCTATAAATTATGTATTTGTAATTTTCACAATTCAAATTATTCTAAAATATATATATTAATTAATACTAATAATTAATATGAACATTTAATAGAAAAAGAATGTAATATATATAGTTGTTCTTATTTATTATATGTATTTTATTTCTCATATAATCATTATGTATTTCTCTTAGATATTGTAAGCACTGGACATTTGAAATTAATATAAATATAATTAATTTAAATATATAATGAAGATAAATAATAAATATAATTAAAATATATATATAAATAATATAAACTATAATTAAAATATTTTAATCATTATATGTGTGTTATTATTTATTATATGCATTGTATTTCTTATATAATAATTATGTAATTCTCTTATATATCATATAAGCACTGGACATTTGGAACCTAAAAAATTGTCAGTTGAGAAAAAAGAAAACCTGTTTTGACATTTTAGATTCCTTAAATTGGCCATCATTGGCTTTAATAGCATGGTTTTTAAGCTTTTCTGCAGCACTTAGAAATTTAGTTCTCTTTCTGATTTGCTTTACATTGACTATTCAGTCTGCTTTGTCCCATAAAACCCTGCTTGCAGCACATTTGATGCTTTACTGAATGTGCTTTTATGCATTACTGCTTTGTAAATTCCATCATTTGTGTATTGGAGTATCCACACCTGGGTCAGCTGAAAGTATAGTGTTCCTCATGATGTTACCATGGAAACCAGGTTTAGCACACAGGACTACATTCAGATGTTTTGAGTGGGGGAAAACAGACAGCTTATTGAGTTTTTGCTTTAATTGTTTTTATTATGAAAATCAATTTGCAGATTTATTAGAGAATATTTGCAGGTATATATATATATATATATATATATTATATATATATATATATATATATATATATATATATACATATATATTAGTATATGTACGTATAGATATGTAGTATTTTCCTTCATTTGGGATGCGTGAGCGCAGCCAAAGTCTCTTTAAAGGCATACTCCACCCCAAAATGAAAATTTTGTCATTAATCACTTACCCCGATGTCGTTCCAAACCCATAAAAGCTTCGTTCGTCTTCGGAACACAATTTAAGATATTTTAGATGAAAACCGGGAGGCTTGTGACTGTCCCATTGACTGCCAAGTAAATTACACTGTCAAGGCACAGAAAAGTATAAAAAAACATTGTCAAAATAGTCCATCTACCATCAGTGGTTCAATCTGAATTTTATGAAGTGACGAGAATACTTTTTGTATGCAAAGAAAAAAAAAAATAACGACATTTATTCAACAATTCGTCTCCTCTCTGTCTGTCTGTGTCAGCGTAGCGCCATTTTGGAGAGCATCCGATGGACGCAAAGTGCGTACGCTATTCTCTGTCATCAGTAACGCATGGATACGTATTGTACATTTATTTACCATTTGATTTGAATGGAAACAGCGTATTCATGCGTTACTGATGACAGAGAATAGTGTACGTACTTTGCATCCATCGGATGCTCTCCAAAATGGGACAGTCACAAGTCTCCCGGTTTTCATCCAAAATACGAGGACGAACGAAACTTTTAAGGGTTTGGAACGACATGGGGGTAAGTGTTTAATGACAAAATTTTCATTTTGGGGTGAAGTATCCCTTTAAGACAAGTCATGTCACTCGGCGGCCATCTTTGAAACGCCTCTCGAGCATGCAAGTGCAGCTCCTATCTCTTTGAATGGGGAAACATCAAATTCTCCAAAACTGTTCACTAAGCTTACAATTAAATTTCATTTTTGAAATCACCAAAGAAATCTGACAACAACTGTATCATTAATGTTGTTTCTTTTGCTCAAATAGTGTTATAAAAAGCTTATTTTTCAGGCTAGATCAGCCAGTGCGCATGCGCAGTCCTAAACACACGTTTTAGATGGCTTACTGTTTCTATAGCAACCTAGACTTCTAACGGCAGCTGCAGTGATGCGCTGACTTTACCGATTAGCGATTGGCTCTTTCATTCAGAAGGCGAGGCTTACTGCGATTGAGCGGCCATATTGAGCGTTGCATTTTTCCCCATTCAAAACCATACTAGTGACACGTGTTGGGTATTCTATAGTCTTTGGCGCAGCATACCATGTCTTAGGAAGACTATTGCTAAAGGACATATCATACACAGTAGTAGCTAATAGCTATAATAATAATAATAATAAAAAAAAGAAAAACCTTTGTAAAATATTGTACAAAAAAGAAAATAATAAAATGCAAAAGAGTTGAAAAGTCACTTCACAGTTTTGTTGATTGCCCTCATGCTGGCTAAACATCAAGTGGAACCATGCGTAGTTTGAATTATGAAATGGAGGTCGTCATTTACATACATTTCACAGTACATTCCATTACCCTTAGGCATTTAAAGTGCACACTGTGTAAACCAGATTTAACATACCTACTGAAAAATGCATGAAGATAATCCAGATGTGCAGAAAAAGTCCCCTGGGATTCCAACCAAACACATGAACAGTGACTGAAGAGCTTTCAAAGAAATTGACCCTTTGCTAAGAGCTTGATTGACAGGCTGACCAATCATAATGCCGAATCCACTATTTTGTCCAACAAATCAGACAGGAGACTTTGATGGACTTAAACTTGAAATTTTTTTTGATGTTCATTCATGTTTATTTTGTGCTTTAAATAGGCTAAATATGAAAAGACGATCGGTTCACATGCCGCTTGAACCGAGGCAATACAGTGATCTGTCACGACACATTAAAGAGCCACAAAACGATATTTATTATTTTAATTTCTTTAAAAAAATATTACAAAATCTGAAAGCTGAGACCTTCTTCATGTTCTCACGCAGTGAAAAATACATTATGGAGCAAATAGCACGTACGTCTGCAAGATGTCGTTAAAGATCGCTTCGAACTGGAAAGCATCTGCTGCGTACAAACGTCTGACAGATATCTGATAAACATCTATTTGACATCTAATAGGAAACGTCCTATTGAGTATTGCAGGTGAGCAAACACTCTAAAAAGTATGTCTTGCAGAAGTAAATGCAGACGTCAAATAGACATCTCCGTAATGTACATGTGCTATCAGGGAAGGAAACTGACAACACGCTGACAGACAAGACAGATCAGGTTTTCGGTATGAAACAAAGCCTCAGCTTTCAAATTTTGTTATTTTTTAAGAAATTCAAACAATAAATACCATTTTGTGCCACTTTATTGTGTTGCAACTTGCGATAGAACGCTGTATTGCCTCAGTTCAAGTGGCATGTGAACCAATCATCTTCCTCTTTACTAATTATTTCACGAAATAAACATGAATGAACATCAGAAGGTATCTTGTTTCAACCACAGAAAGAAGTCAAAACACAATTTTTCAAGTTCAAGTCCACCAATGTTAATCTACTCTCCTGGCTGGTTTGTTTGTCGGACAAAAATGGCAGATTCGGCATTATGATTGGTCAGTTCGCCTGTCAATCAAACTTCCTGCAAAGGGTCAATTGTGTCCATGTCTGTTGGTTAATTTGACGAGAGTCAGTGATGATTTCTTTACAGTATCATATTCTTTACATACAATTTACAAATATTTACAATACAATGTGCATGATAAATCGCATCTGGGTTCAAAATATCCTTTTATACACAGAACTGGTGGGCATTGGCATTGCGGAGGCAAGTCAATGTTTTCAAGCCAACCAAAAGGATCACAGGTAGCTGACACTCTTCAGAGAGTGCAGACTTCCCATGCATGTAAAATGCAAGATGCTCTGCAGTTTTCCTCTCGTGCAGCTTGCAGTGCCTCTGATGGTATCAGCAGTGTGACTCATACACCAGCTGAGTGGGCTTTATAGAGATTGGACACGTAGATTCAGGTATAACGGATCTGAATACAGTCACGATAGATGGATGAGCGTGGTTTCTGAATTTAGCAAATTACAAAGCCATAAATCAGCAAAACTCTGCAGAGTGATAAAAGTGGGATTTTTATCATGATATGACTGCATAAACTATGCAGAGAAGAACTGCTGTCACCAGTAGGGAGGTGGTAAATTATAGCACCATTTTAAGGGGATGAATGTGTTGGTAGGGTATCCAGGGAACTAAGATTAAAATATTAATCATATACATCAATCAGAGGCAACAGGCTGAATCATAAATATTAACTGACAGCAAACCGGAAACTATATGACTGATGTTATTGTTTTCTGCTCTATTGCAATGCTTGTCACAGTATATCATTAGTATATATTAGCTACTGTATACAGGGGGTGGAATATAATACTCTTCTACATATTTATAATCCTATTTTTCTACCTGTGCCGAAATGAAATGTTATCATTCATATCTGAATGTTTGATATAGTTCTGCTTCTTACTACGGTATTATTATAATAATACATCTCAACAAAAATGCTTAATTTACAAGTCTAACAAAATAATCGATATGAATTCTGTCTTATCAGTAAAATTGCTATTTTGTATTAGTTTTCAGAAATGTTGTTGTGTAAAGCTCCCTTTTACTACTCATTTCTGGTGTACCCTGTTCAAAAACTAGCTTTTTACATAGTAAAGTAAGCAGACCAGCACAACATGGATAAATAATGTTGTCTGCATCTACTCAAATGTGTAATACACAACCTGAAAACATATTAAAGGGGCTCTTTCTCACATCAATGTACAAAGGCAATCAGCTGGTTAAATAAAAATATAATGCTATACAATCAAGGCCCTTTGAAACAAGAGATTTCTTTTGTCAAAGGCTGATTTGCAGTGTGATTGCATTCTCTTACCGAAAGTGAAACAGGTCAGTGGCGTTCAAGGGTCACTGAGAACACAAAAACTGAATTTGTTTCAATCTAAAAACTCCTATAATGTCTGATACTGTGATGTAAATAAAAACGGCTAATTCTTGAAAACATTTGAAATGTTTGAACATTAAATGTTTGGTCTCTTTATCATAAAAACTGTAACTCTCATAACTTCAGGTGGTCATATTATATCTACTCTTCGATGTTCACATGAATCTCTAAAAGTAGTTTGTGTTGGGAAAGCCTCAATTTAGTTTTGCTGCCAAAATGCACCTCCTGCAAATGCATTCATTTCCTGATTGACCTTAAGAGGGCAACATTTGTTATTGTCTCAGTTATACTTATTGAAAATATGAGCAGTTCATCTTGAGAAACATAAAAAAAGAAGATGGAGATTCTGGCTCACTCCAAATTACTAGGAAGGCCAGAAGTGTCTCAATTTTGAGCAGCTGAATACCAGAGATGTTGATGATAATGAGTGCTTGCTGCTTTATATAAGCATGTGCGCATCTGCAGGAAATATGAAGTGTCTATATGCTTTCAGATTTTTGATCTGCCTTGATGTCACTGCAGGTAATAATTTTACAAAGCATTAAAAGTTTCTCTGGTATTTTGCTAATGCTTAACAAAATCATTGTCATAAATATTGGTTAGTATTTTTTAAGATATAAGGACATGCAAAAGTAATCATCAAAATGTTATGAGGACAACAAACAAAAGTGGATTCTACACAACCTGTAATAAAGTATTAAAGGGTGGTTTGACTATATTGTCATATAATCTCATACTGACACTACTTGCTCAACCTGACAGGAACGTTTGAATAAATATACAAAACAAAAGTTTAGTTGTCATTATGCAAAGTCTTATGTTTTGGATAACATCTCAAGGCCTATATAAAGCATGACTCTGCTTTAGCTGTGCAGGAGCAACCATTTCATAAAAATATTTAAAAAACTCAAAAAGGGCTGTTTAGCAAGCGATTGCTGTCTGAATTTTTCTCAGATGTGAGAGATGGTGGCGATGCTCTGTAATAGAAACAGACAAGGCAATATGAACAGTCCAGAGCTTGTTAAGGCCAAAGACTGATGGTGAAGGATGAAATTTGAGATGTCAGAGTAAAATCCTTGTTATCAGAAACAAGCATGAAATGTCAAATAACACCATCTCCATTCATTTCTCCCACCTCAGTTAGTTTCCTATGTTATTTTATCACTTTATATCTCCGCCTTATCTCACCATGTCCCGGTTCTGGCTCTAACAAGCGCTCTACATGATGCTGCATTTCCCCTTCAGCTTGTCAGCCCTGCTTTGCTTCCCAGAACGCTTGCCATCGATGTTCAAACTCATGTTCCTCTTCTTCTCTAAGTTGAGAAGCTCCTGGAAAAGCTCAGTGACATTGTGGTTAGTCTTAGCTGAGGTCTCCATGAACGCACACTTCCAGATCTTGGACTGTGCCTCTCCATCTTCGGTCTTCACTTCCCGTTGAGTCTCATCGCTCTTGTTTCCCACGAGCATGATGGGGATGTTCTCTACATTGCCTTTGATAGCGAGAATCTGCTGGTATATGGGCTTTAATTCTTCCAGGGATTGCTTGCTAGTGATGGAGTAGACCAGGATGAATGCGTGACCCTTGGAGATGGACAGACGCTGCATGGCAGGAAACTGGTGGCTGCCGGTTGTGTCTGTGATCTGCAGGGTGCAGACGCTCTTGTCACAGCTGATCACCTGCCGGTACGTGTCCTCCACCGTCGGGATGTAGGTGTCCCGGAAAGTGCCTTTCACAAAACGGAGCACCAGTGAGCTCTTCCCCACACCCCCTGCTCCAAACACCACCACACGGTAGTCGTTGCTCTGCTCGGGCATCTTGGGCCTTCAATTGAGCCACTCGCTTTCTAGACCTAATGGAGGGAAAAGAAACATTTAGATGATTGTGTATTGTATAGCCTATAACAGGGGCTTTCAAACTTTTTGATTCCAAGTACCAGCAAATATTACACCCAACCCCCCCCCCCCCCCCCCCCCCCCCCCAATAAATTTCCCAAACAGTTAGAAATGAATGACAAGTAACAAGTTAATTGAATTGAACTTGAAATTTTGAAGTAGAAAAACTGAAATGTAAAATGCACTCCAATCTTCACTTCAAAATAATTTTTTACAGTATATATGGACCCACTTTCTAAAATATAAAGATTATATATTTTCATTTACCCATTTATATTCATATGAATTCATTTGATTCATATTAATACAAAATATATAATATAAATGTAACATATCTGACAATTGTACTGTATTATATTGTAAAAGTAAGATTTTTTAAATAGTATTTTTAACATTTTTATTCATAAACATTATTTATTTATTTAAAAAAAATATTTCCTCAGTAAAACTCTGTTTTACATTTTGCACTTGGTTTTTGGTTGTCTTTTTACTTCTTTTACCCCCCAAACTTTTCGCTTATTTATTTAAAATAAATAGATATTTAAAATATGTATTTAAAATATTCACAACATTTTTCCCCTTTAGGGTTTCTTTTTTTTCCACAAAACTACATGAATATTTCTTTTATTATCTCTTATTTTTAAATCACTAAGGCTCGCAACAGAATAAAATACTGTAACTGCAACTAATCTCAGGATTTATGACCAAGGTAAATGTGTTAAAAAATTAATAATCACACTTATTAATTTTTATTTTAAGTGAATATGTTAATTTTGAAAAGCCTAAAAAATCATGTTTTTCCGAAAATAATACTCTAGCACCCACTTGTGACCCCTAAAATCACATTGTAAAATGCCAAAATACATAGTTAAGCATAACACACAGGATAGGAATGAATGACAAGCAATATTTTTTCATCAATCACCATATGTTACAATATGTTGCTGAATGCTTCGTTCTGTTTCTCACAATGAGTAGCGGCACCCACTATGAAACCTCTCTCCCCAAAAAAATTTTTAAAAAAAAGACACCCCACAAAATTGTACATTAAACATCACATTCATTCTGATTGGCTGTGACTGCTTCATGTCACACAGTGTGTTCAGTGTATACAGAAAAATTTCTAGTGACTGGAAACATGTCACACATCCTATTTAAATCCATTGTGCTTTAAACATTTAACATGATCATAATTTATTTACTGGACATTTATCTAATTCAAAATTACAGGTAACACAAACACGTTTAGAGATGTTTTGCCTCTAGACAGGACTCAAGTGGCTTTTCTGAAGAAAGAGACATGAGCCTTGTCATCCATCATGCTATTATGAAATCACAATGCAGCTCATCATAATGTATCTGTGCTTTGCCCTCAGACACTCTCTTGCTTTCGCTGCAGTTTATAGCAGTGCATTATTTATTGCCTCAGAGCCAAAACAATAATTCTAAACAGTTTTCTGCTCCTGAGCACCCTAGCATTCAGATTGAAGCACTATGTATCAGTCTGAGAGTATAAGGTTTTAGATTTTAAAAAATAAGCTTTTATATGTGCAATTTAATGTTCTCATGAATAATTTAGCCAAGGCACAGACCATATCCATCAGTGTCAGAGAACCACAAACATAGAACACACATTGAATTGTGTATGGATTATGCAGACGCAAGCAAGAACACAATTATCAGGCTTTACACTGATTTCAACCTCAGTAATCAATACCTCAATTTCACACCAGCAGACGAGCGACACTGAGAGACGCCTCCAATGAAACTACCACAGTTCTATCAAAATTTCTACTGAACTTCCATCAAAAAGTACAGATTAACCTGGCATGTGAATCAGATATACTATTCATATGATGACAGACATGACAGACATTATATGTCTCAGAAACCTTGAGCTGATTATAAAACGGCTTTTTACAGGAAGCTAGCTGAGGAACACTGCAGTTGAATTTTTTTTCGTAGCAAATTATTTTTGATTCCAATAAACAGTTAATTTTGTCATTTGTTCAATGATTCACTATGTCCATAGTATTCTCTCTGCTTTTTATAGTGATGTACGTGCACACTTATAAAAATAAAGGCTCTTTAATTGGCATCTATGGTTCCATGAAGAACCTTCAAATTGATGAAATAAAAAAATAAAAAAAATGAAACAAAATGAAAATTCACAGAATATTTGGAGAAAAATTTACCATTACATCGCTTTCTCATCAATAGATTCTCTACAGTGAATTGGTGCCGTCAAAATGAGAGTTCAAACAGCTGATAAAAACAATAATCCCCAAATAATCCACATGACTCCATTCCATCAATATACATCTTGTGAAATGGTGAATGTTTGTAAGAAACAAATCCATAATTAAAGCATTTTAAATTTAAACCAGTGCTTCTGGTCAAAATATGAATCCATAATTGACAATAAAAGTCCATCCCCTGTTGACCTCTCACATCAAAATAATATTTAAAACTATTTTGGATTTCTTTCACTAAACAGTACTTGATCTGTGCATATTTCTCTCCTGATTCAGACTAAACAACTTTTTCATTACAAAAAGCAATATTATGGATAGAGGACTCAAATTTTAAACATGCAGGTTTTAACTTCACAAGATGTTAATTGATGAACTGAAGTCGAGTGGATTATTTGTGTATTATTGTGATACTTTTAACTCTGTTTGAACTCTTATTCTGATAGCATCCATTCACTGTAGAGGATACACTGGTGAGCAAGTGATGTAATTCTAAATTTCTCAAAGTCTGTTTCAATGAAGAAACAAAGGGTCAGTAAATTTTCAGCAAATTTTCATTTTTGGGTGAACTATTCCTTTAATATCAATGGAACCTTTCCATTGCACAAACCCTTTTGTAACCAATTGTCTGAGTGTAGTACCACAGTGAAACATGCATTGCATAATTTGTACTACAATTGTGAACGATTGTACAAACAACTACACAGTGAAAATATAAATATCTAAATGAATGTTCATATAGCAATTCATGAGTTATTTGAACTAAGCATTCTGCAAGTGCAAGGTTTCTTGAAAGATATTAATGCAAAATACAGTTTTTTGAAAGCTGGACAGCCTGTTACAAGTGATGACTGTTTTTTTGTCAAAAAAGTTTTGTGTCAGAAAAATGACATTAAGGTTCTGAAATTAGTGCCAAAGTTGTTGGGAAAAAACCTATATGAAACCAACAGTCTCTCAAAGCTGGCTTCCCACCAAAAATGCTTCATATTTTCATCCAGCATTATGACACCAGGCTACTTGCACTCAGGGCTTAAAGTGCAGCGACATGCTTGGCAGGGTGCAGCAATCCCGACAGCAGTCAAGCTCTCATCTGAGAGCAGCCTTGGTAGCTCTCCCCCTCTCCCCCTCACACTCTGCGCGCTGTCAAATCAATGAACAGAGGACACTGAGCCTTTGATCAATGCTAGTGTTTGCGGATTTCAGGCCTCTGACAGGCTGGTGCCCCCCTCTCGCCCCTCTTAAGGTGTCACACTTGTTTCTGCGCTGTGATTGATGTCAATCTCCCTTAGAGTGCTGTGCTATCTATTCTATAAGTCCCTCGCGGAAGGGCCGGAGAACCGCTGAGCTTATTAATGCTGTTACAGCGTCTCGCTACTCCAGCCAAACTCTATTATAGATTAAGTTTGGCATGAGGAGAGATTATAATGCATGTCCCTCATTCAAGGTTCTCCCAAGCTGGCTCACAACAATGTGCTGATGCTGCCAGATTTGGGAATGACCTTGCTTTTACCGAAGTGAATGTGGAATATATCACTCAGACATTAGGATTCGAAAGGTAATGTTTGCTGAATAGCACACGGGCGTTGTGCCACATACTCTTAAACAATCACAGTAAATGGAAGTGCGGGCTCAGTATGCTGCTGGTTCTGTTTGCAAGCCACACACTCCAGGGCCATGCATACAGAAGTCAGAAAAAACAGTATATAGACAAATGACCCTATTTGCTTTCTGGGCTTATTGTGAGCGAATCGTTGGTGCATGTTAGTCCAAATAAATTAAAAGTTCTTCGCAGTCTTGAATCAATATGTAATAATTTGCTGTTGTTTTGAACAACTTTCCTTTTCTGCTGATATCCCATAGGCTTTGCTGGATAATATTTATTAATTGCTAACGAGTTGTTTAGGAGCTATTTTAATAAACTCAAATTTGGTCTGGGCAACCGGTCAAGTTTACCCCCCTTTTGGTAGATGTGTGACTACACTTTCTAGATACAAAAAACATCTTTTTTCAAGGGATAGTTAACCCAAAAATGAAAAATCTGTCATTAATTACTCACCCTCGTGTCGTTCCAAACCTGTAAGAACTTTGTTCATCTTCGGAACACAAATTAAGATATTTTTGATGAAATCTGAGAGTTTTTTGACCCTCCATAGACAGCAATGGAACTACAGAAATGTAGTAAGGACATCGATAAAATATTCCATGTGATATCAGTGGTTCAACCTTAATTTTATGAAGCTACGAGAATACATTTTGTGTGCAAAGAAAGCAAAAATAATGACTGTCTGTGGAGGGTCAGAAAGCTCTCTGATTTCATCAAAAATGTCTTAATTTGTGTTCCGAAGATGAATGAAGTCCTTACAGGTTTGGAACGACATGAGGGTGAACTATCCTTTTAAATGATGTTATTCAATTTTTTACTAATTATTATTAGTATTATCAGATTTAATATCACATACTTTCACTTCTAAATGTCACATTATAGAAGAAAAAGTTGTGAAGCAGGTGTGATTTTCTGAATTTGAATTCAATTGTAAGCAGGCAGATTTCAGAATTGTAGTTTGTAAAGAAGAAAAATGTAAGGGAGAAGAATTAAAACAAACTGAAATTAGTTTAAAAAAAATAGGAATTACAATATTTCCAAAAACCACTGATGTTTTCGTGTAAACCATTTCCTAGTTGAATTCTGTATCTAAAAGTGTCAGTTTGACACAATAACTAGTTTTTGAAGCAATTAAATATTTTGGGTGAGTTAGGACTACATTTAGCAAACATGCAGTAGAATTGTAAAGTATCAAAAAAAAAAAAAAAGTGACAATTGCACTTACAGTTTAGAGAATGTTAAGAGTGTTTCAGAAAATGGTAAAAAGTGATTGAGAAAACTGTAAAAGAAATTCAAACTGTCATTTTTTTCTACTTCAAAAATTTCATATTTAATTCATTATTCTACTTGCCTATTCTCGTAATTGTGAAATTTACTAGCAATTTCTGAGTAAAAATTTAGTTTCCACACTATTTTTTCAGTGTAGATAGATAGATAGATAGATAGATAGACAGACAGACAGACAGTTATAGAACGACAGATAGACGTGTCTAGCTGTTTTTGAAGCGTGTGAACAGCCCTTTAAAGTGAATCACTCCATTGGATTCCACAGGACACCCATCAGGCCGAGTTCATTAGCCTGAGTCTGCTCTAATCTGAGTGAGAAGCATTGCAGCATAATATACTGTCTAAAGAGCTGCTTTCTCTTTATCAGTCAAACCAGGCTTTCACTCTGCCATAAATGGCAGTTCCATTGTCATATCCCCATGGATACCAATATTCTATTGAAGAAAAAAGGATTTTCAGTTCAGAAATTACTCTTATTCTGTGGGAATCAGATATGCCTCACTTTACTGCATACTAAAGACACTGACAGGAGACAGCGAGGCATCTGCATGCGCACATTAGTGTTCACGGGCTGTGTGCACACTGAGTCTGAGACCAGTGTCAGTGTTCTGGGAAATCAAACTTGGGTATAAGTGTTGGTTTCTGCATGCACAGACTGAAAGAGAAAGGGAGAGTGGGATGAATAGGAAGAGGGAGGGGCACGGAAATGGAAAAATAGCCTTGGTGCCATTAAGTGCATGACTTAGTATTATGTCATTATCTATTTCTTGTGGTGCAAATAAAAGCTAAGCAGATGGGGTTTTTGTAACTGTGATCAAAATTGATATTTCTAAGCAATAACCAAGTCAAACAACAAGGGCAAAAACAGATCAATGAGTATGCATATAAATATAAGTATTTCTTTTGGTTGCAGTTCAGATATAGTATCCAGATGCACTGCAATGATGAAGAAATCATTTTAGAAGAGATTTTTTTTTTTTTTTTTGAAACTGAATGCAAAGAAATTAAAGGGATAGTTCACCCAGAAATGAAAATTCTGTCAATGTTTATTCATCCTCTTGTCCTTGACTTTTCTTCTATAATTTCTGAGTTTACATATCGCAATTCAGATTTTTAAGTTAATTGTGACCATTTATCTCAAATGCATGTTATCATGCAATTCTGAAAAGAAAAGTATGAACTGTTAGATATAACCTCAAGTAAAAAGGTCAGAACTGTGAAATAAAAAGTTGCAATTACCTTTTAGTTTTTTATTCCGTGGCGGGAAAAAAAAACAGAATTGCAAGATGTAGAATGTGATTTTTTTCAAATTCAGAGTTGTGAGATATAAACTCAGAATTGCAAGGAAAAAAATCTGACATAAAAAGATAGTTCAAGATAAAACAGGTAAAAATTCAGAATTACCTTATTTATTTATTTATTTATTTATTTATTTATTTATTTATTCATTCATTCATTCATTCATTCATTCATTCATTCTGTGGTGAAAACAGGCTTCCATACAAACATGTTTAACTTTCTCTTTCTTTCAAAATATCTTCCTTTGTGTTCCACAGAAAAAAAAGAAAGTCGTACAGGTTTGGAATGACATGAGGGCGAATAAATAATGACAAAAATTTCTTTTTTAGGTTTCATTTAAATGCAAAATGCTCATCACTCTACAAAGTTATTACTGTCAAGAAATCACTGCTGGGTCTTTATGTCACAGATGTGTTGTAGCAAATCAGCTCAAAAGGGAAATGTATATAAATAATTACAATTAATTATGATTAATTACAATTATTTATATCAGCTGCAAGTAGTAACTGTAGCAGAATTAAATTGCCATCAACTAATCTGTTCGTCCAGGGAACATTCCGTGTAAGTTCATATCAACTCTGTGGCCACAGAAGATACTTTCCTATTAATTTATTAGAGCATGTAGCAAGGGTCAAAATCGTAAAGGGATATTAATTTGCAAGGCAGAACCAGAAAAATAATTTGTGCACAAAACTTTTATTAACTAAACGCTAACACACATAACTAATCTAAAAAAAAAGAATAAACATACACTCACGCATACGTACAAAGGGGAGCTAAAGTGGATGAATGAAGCCATTAGAGAAACCAGAGAATGCAGTTATGGAAAGAGTCAGTTAACCACCTGAGTAAAACCATCAGCGCCATTTATAATGGGGTCTATAGCTTATACTAAACCTCTGTTTCATTTAGTTAAATGTACGATACTTGCATTGCCTTGGTCGTTGAACAAGTGTCCGGATGCAGTCTTGGATGAAAGTCTTGATGGTTTGAAGGTTTGGTGGTGTTGGAGTTCTTCAAGTTCTTCCGGGTTTGAAGGGTGATGAACTCCAAAAGATGTTATTCTGGCTCGGTGGTGATTGGGAGTTTCTTCCCAGGTAGAAAGTGAAAAAGAGCTAAGAAAGAGATCTGCTTATGGAAGCATATGTGTAGCAAAATTCAATTTGCAATGTAATATGCAAAATGGCAATGCAATATGTAAAATCGCAGTGTATTTCAGTATTTAACTTTACATTTTCCCATACATATGTGCAACATTTAGTGCAAAATGAAAATGAAAATTCAATTATATGATTTAAATTTGCAATTTTCTATACTAGTTTTAATATGCATATTAAAAACATATTTTAAAGCTTTATAAGTTGCAAAATTAAAATTAAAATGTATTAACCAAATTGATTAGATATGTTTAACATGTCCAAGCAAAAAAGCAAAATTATCATTTAAATGCTGTTTTTCCTAAATGCATTTAGCCTTAGGGGTAGGACACTTGGGATTGCATTTTCATCGTGATACCACGTGATAATTGTAGCAAAATGCAATGAGAGTTTCAAAATGCATTCTGAGTCAAAGGTGCAGCAAAAGGGTAGCAAAATGGTGATTTAAATGTCTTTTATTTTTCTTAAATGCATTGACAGTTACATATATGACGTTTCAATTGCATTTTCATTAAATACCCCGCGAAGAATATAGTTTAAGTCATTGTGGATTTGAAAATGCATTCTGAGCACGCCCCTTAGCTGTCAATCATTACATCAAGGCGGGGCTCAGAAACAGGACGCACGATAGGTCAATATTCACCGTTAACCAAATGCTTTTCACCCGCCTAAACAGCTCTCACTGTTTACACTCGGACTGATGCACATAAACAAACAGACAGTGCTATTCTACACTTATTTACCTATTTGCCACCTTACACAGTGGGAGTGGGGTGGGTTGCTTTGGGGGCTCGAGCCCCTGCCTTTTTTCAAAATTATTCAAAAGTGCCCACTCAGACAAATATCAATGACATTGTGGTCAATAAAACAAAATGCATTTGAATTCTAATTAACATGACAATGTGTACAAAAATTGAATTTTGCTACACACATGCTTCCATATCTGCTGAGATCCGAGGATCTTTGATTGAATGCAAAGTCAAGGCCGCAAGGCCAGGCACAAAAAACTTAAGGGTTGCTGAGGAGCTCACATCCTCATCTTCTCAGTATCTAACAGAACCGCTGACTGCGAGGCGGGTCACTGATGTGAGAGCTTTATCTGCTAGAGAGGTCACTCCTTTCAGGTGTAAAAGAGCCAATGGTGTCTTGAACTTTTGGAGGGAAAGTTTACGACTCTTTGTCTCCAAGCATGGTAATTTGCATATCTAACTGGATCGGAAGTTGATATACAAACTAGTAAAGATTCTTAGAACACTAATATGTTGCAGGTATCAATTAGATCATCCGAAGACGAATTGATAGAGACCAAACATGGTGTAAGTGAGGTGATATTAACTAGTGATCTATCATAAGCATGCATAAAACAGTATACAATACACAAGAACATATACAAGAAAAGAAATAATATACACAGTGACCTGAAGGATATGTGTGAAAAGGTTTTTCTATGAATTAATTAGAGAAGGGTCCATTTTTATGGCATAATGTCTTTCCTAAGTTTCAAAGATGGTGAGAGGGAGAACTCTCAACATGCCATTAGGTCATAAAGTTTATCAGGTTTGGCTGAAGTGTCCTGGTTGTCATGGTAACCGGGGGCCTGGAGTCATTCACAGACATACTGGCAACCAGTATGTGTATTGGGTGAGGGGTCTGTGATTATCTGTTAATCTAATGACTAATTGATTTGTTAAATCTAATGAAAAATTGTGTGTCTGATTGGTCCAAATCCTACATGTGCTTGTGTATCATACAGTGTTTACATATAGCAGCTAAAAATTTGGACTCATAAGGGGAGCAGGGCTACAGCCTAAAAATACCCCATATACCATCTGCCATCTCTCTACGCCAAATGCTGCTGGATTAGCCTAGACTCACTCATTCAGCTGTGCAGGGGCATGAGAAAATGCTGTCTAGATCTAAAACACAGTTGTAAATAAATACTGGCCAGACTAAATCGAACACTTGCCTTCACAGCAGTCAGTTGAGCCTAAACAGATTCTGTTAATCAATCATGGGAATTGTCAATACAATATGTCAAAAATCATAATTTATGCATATACTGACAGCAAAATTAACCTTATAGAGTATATTTAATAAACATTTGACATGCTAGATTCCAAAACCTACCTTAAAGTTATAGTGCGCCTAAAAATGAAATTCTGTCATCTGTCAACTGTTTTTGTTCATACACTTCAATAGTCAAGTCAATAAAGTTTAAAATAACATTGGAACTGACGTTCATTTTATGGACAAAAAAAATCTTTAAAATATCTTTTTTTGTATTACACAAAAGAAAGAAAGTCATAAAGGCGAGTAAATAATCACCAAATTTTCAGTTTTTGGGTGAACTATCCCTTCAAATACATTCCTACCATAATAATAATAAAGGATTTTAATATGCATAAAACAGTTCTGCACAAGACAGAAAGAAAGCAATCATTAAAAGTAACAACAAGCAACTATAAAGTCAAATACATGCTAACAATATACCTGACACCATAATGTGACTCTCCAACCTCATGAACTCAGAACAAATGACTATACATGACAGCTTCAGTTGACTGGCTAATTGCTCTGTTGCATTTTACCTTACCATAAGTGTTCTGCAGTTTTACTGTGTCCCTGCCAGCATTGCAAGAAACATCTCTCTTGCTCTTTTCGATCAGCCCATCAAGCAGATTCCTCCTCTGTGGACTGGGCTTTGAGGCTAATCATTGCGCTTTACCTCGTCTGCCTGCTGGATGTGCTTCCAGCGACCCAATTCAAAGGATTTTCAACTCCCAGCATGCATCCACGCCACAAAGCAAAGCTCCTGTGATACGAGGCCGCAGCTGAGGGACATAGAGCATGAAGGTCTGATATATTAGCTAAGAGATCATGTGAGATCTTTGAACTAGATAAAGTCCACTGTAAACTGCAGTTTATCCAGAGATGACAGAACGTGTTTTTGAGAGGCTTTGTGCTTCATCCCTTAGACTGGCCAACGCACTGGCAGACAACTTGCATCTTAAACCCTTAATACTGAGATTTACATTTAAGCATATGCTCAGCTATTACAAAGCCTTAGGGTGTATGGAGCTAAAGCAAATGCATGGACTGTCCTCCACAAATAAACTTGATTGATTAACTATCGTTTGCAAATGACTTGAGGTTTGCCGCCCCGAAAACTTGAACATGCCTGTGGCCTTCGGCTAGTCTGGTTGCTTAGTACCTTTTCTCCATTAGCTGCTACACCTCGAATTAATTGTTAATAACATTGCAGCTCTCTAGGCAGGAATTTTCTCGGCTTAACTGGTGAGGTTAAGTGGGTAGTAAATGCCTATGAGTTTATATACTTAATCAGTTAATCTCAAATGAGCATGCTTATTAAATTCATCGTGAGCATTTCATAATTTTCAGGTATAATTGCAGTCTGTGTGAAACAGTCACATGGCTTGATCTCTGCCCTTTGAGCTACATCTGTCTTCCAGGTAAACTTTTAATATATTTACAGAAAAAAAAAAAAAAACTCATTAGTTAAAACAGATTTAGACAGATTTCTTGACATTGGGTGTAAATCAGAAGATATGATCTGACATTGATTCTTTTAGCAAGTGATTTTTGCTGATACCTCAAAACATGCTGTGATACGTTTACGATTTGATTAGATTCAGGGGTCTGCGATTGATATAATCAATATTATGTGACTTTTTTACACAACTAGTTACATAAATCACAAATATAGCTAAAATATAACATTAATATTTAATTGAACTCCTATAAAATTGCAAATCCTGTATCCCAGTTGGGACATTCACAAATAAAATAGACTTTAGTTTTTTAATTAATATAAAAACATTAATAATGATATCATCAATCATCTGATGACAGCTCATTATTGGCTTGTGCACTGAAAAAAGCAACGACAACAGTCAAGAAACTCTTTCAGTCTCTAAAATGTGCAAATCTAGTATTTGCTACAGTTGTTGAAAAAAATATGTATTTACATTTTATTTACAGAAAAAAAATGCATTTAAAAAATAAAGTTGTGAAAACTTTTAATATTTGACGGCAACTTTTTTTAATATTGGATGACAAATTTGACAACTTTTAATATTTGACTTCAAATATTTGATGACAGCTCAGTAAAATGCATTTGCATGCAGATGTGGCTAACATGAGAGTCAAATACATCTTAAAAAAATATATTGGTTTTTGTAAGCGTTGCATCGTGACATCATATTGTTAGTCATTTGATTGATACGTAAAAAATGACCGTGATTTTAACGGTAAAAAAACTGTGAAAATGCTACAGTAAAAACCTGTTAAATGGTTAACGGTAAGTTCCCCTAATATATACGGTGAAAAATTGTAATAGACATTTCAGACAATTTTACGGTAAAATAAAGTTTTTGGAAGTGAGAAAGAATGTAAAATTTACAGGGAAAAAACGTAAATTGACATTCCCAGAATTTCCTGCGTTGCATTTCAAATTTTATGTTTTTCCTTTGAAATAACTATGTTTCTTCTTAGTTTTTTCTTATCAGTTATGTTTATTAGGGTTGTATGTTACATCTAATGTTAAATTAATGTTTATTACATATTTCAGTTTAATGAGTCTCACCATGATGGCGTTTAGTGTTTGTGTGAATGACATTGTGCACCTTCTACATATATATCTATATACAGGTGCATCTCAATAAATTAGAATGTCGTGGAAAAGTTCATTTATTTCAGTAATTCAATTCAAATTGTGAAACTCGTGTATTAAATAAATTCAGTGCACACAGACTGAAGTAGTTTAAGTCTTTGGTTCTTTTAATTGTGATGATTTTGGCTCACGTTTAACAAAAACTCACCAATTCACTATCTCAACAAATTAGAATACTTCATAAGACCAATAAAAAAAAAAAAAATTTAGTGAGTTGTTGGCCTTCTGGAAAGTATGTTCATTTACTGTATATGTACTCAATACTTGGTAGGGGCTCCTTTTGCTTTAATTACTACCTCAATTCAGCGTGGCATGGAGGTGATTAGTTTGTGGCACTGCTGAGGTGGCATGGAAGCCCAGGTTTCTTTGACAGTGGCTTTCAGCTCATCTGCATTTTTTGGTCTCTTGTTTCTCATTTTCCTCTTGACAACAATTCAGGTCTGTTGAGTTTGCTGGCCAGTCAAGCACACCAACACCATGGTCATTTAACCAACTTTTGGTGCTTTTGGCAGTGTGGGCAGGTGCCAAATCCTGCTGGAAAATGAAATCATCATTAATTGTGATGATTTTGACTCACATTTAACAAAAACCCACCAATTCACTATCTCAACAAATTAGAATATGGTGACATGCCAATCAGCTAGTCAACTCAAAACACCTGAAAAGGTTTCCTGAGCCTTCAAAATGGTCTCTCAGTTTGGTTCACTAGGCTACACAATCATGGGGAAGACTGCTGATCTGACAGTTGTCCAGAAGACAATCATTGACACCCTTCACAAGGAGGGTAAGCCACAAACATTCATTGCCAAAGAAGCTGGCTGTTCACAGAGTGCTGTATCCAAGCATGTTAACAGAAAGTTGAGTGGAAGGAAAAAGTGTGGAAGAAAAAGATGCACAACCAACCGAGAGAACTGCAGCCTTATGAGGATTGTCAAGCAAAATCGATTCAAGAATTTGGGTGAACTTCACAAGGAATGGACTGAGGCTGGGTCAAGGCATCAAGAGCCACCACACACAGACGTGTCAAAGAATTTGGCTACAGTTGTCGTATTCCTCTTGTTAAGCCACTCCTGAACCACAGACAACGTCAGAGGCGTCTTACCTGGGCTAAGGAGAAGAAGAACTCAACTGTTGCCCAGTGGTCCAAAGTCCTCTTTTCAGATGAGAGCAAATTTTGTATTTCATTTGGAAACCAAGGTCCTAGAGTCTGGAGGAAGGGTGGAGAAGCTCATAGCCCAAGTTGCTTGAAGTCCAGTGTTAAGTTTCCACAGTCTGTGATGATTTGGGGTCCAATGTCATCTGCTGGTGTTGGTCCATTGTGTTTTTTGAAAACCAAAGTCACTGCACCCGTTTACCAAGAAATTTTGGAGCACTTCATGCTTCCTTCTGCTGACCAGCTTTTTAAAGATGCTGATTTCATTTTCCAGCAGGATTTGGCACCTGCCCACACTGCCAAAAGCACCAAAAGTTGGTTAAATGACCATGGTCTTGGTGTGCTTGACTGGCCAGCAAACTCAACAGACCTGAATTATTGTCAAGAGGAAAATGAGAAACAAGAGACCAAAAAATGCAGATGAGCTGAAAGCCACTGTCAAAGAAACCTGGGCTTCCATACCACCTCAGCAGTGCCACAAACTGATCACCTCCATGCCACGCCGAATTGAGGCAGTAATTAAAGCAAAAGGAGCCCCTACCAAGTATTGAGTACATATACAGTAAATGAACATACTTTCCAGAAGGCCAACAACTCACTAAATTTTTTTTTTTTTTTTTTTATTGGTCTTATGAAGTATTCTAATTTGTTGAGATAGTGAATTGGTGAGTTTTTGTTAAACGTGAGCCAAAATCATCACAATTAAAAGAACCAAAGACTTAAACTACTTCAGTCTGTGTGCACTGAATTTATTTAATACACGAGTTTCACAATTTGAGTTGAATTACTGAAATAAATGAACTTTTCCACAACATTCTAATTTATTGAGATGCACCTGTTTATATTACTACTGGCCTTCTCAGCTTGTGGAAAAGCTGCTTGTGGTGAGCTTTGGTTCATCTTGTGACTTTCTCATCACCACCTGATTTTGATGATTATCAGTGTAGGTACAAAACAGATTTCAGAACTTGAGTAGGTTAGTATATTAACATTACATCAGTTAAAGAAATACGGTTTTTAATTGTAAATTTAAGTTAAATCCTTAAACCCTAAAACATTGCTACCATATTTTTTACGGTAAAATTCTGGCAACCACAGCTGACGGTTTTTTACTGTTAATTTGTACAGGATTTTTTATAGTGTATTTATGTATTGTTTCACATCCTATATTACGGTTGGACCATTCATTTCCTGGTTTAAATCACACAGGAGATTGTAGCAACTAAGTAACATTAGTTTTCTTAATAGTTATACATTCTGCACCTGTCAAGAAGTGCACACAGAAGCAAAACCTCATGGTACTGGACTAAAAGAAGAAAACACCTTGTCAAACTGCAATCCAGACCCAGACTGTGCTCTTAAGTGCCCTGCTCACTATAAGCTCTTGCAGGACTCTCACTAAATTTTTAGGAGCAGCAGACAGTGATCTGTCACTATAGATTTCTAAGAGAGAAGAACAGGCCTAATCTAAAATAAACCCACCAGGATAACATCTGACCCCCTCAATACAGCAATACACTCTTAAAGGTGCACTCAGTACCCTATACCTTTATATAGTACACTATTTGAGGGGACATCCATAGTCGACATTATCAAGTGCACTGATTTAATCCCACAATGTTCCTCAATGGTGAGTTTACAACCAATATACACGCAACGGGTTCTCAGTTCTGGCCCTTGAGGTCCACTTTTCTTGCAGTTTAGCTCCAACTCTAATCAAACACATCTGAATAAGCTAATCAAGGTGTTCAGGATCACTAGAAAGTTACAGGCAGGTGAGTTTGATCAAGGTTAGAGCAAAACTCTGGAGGAACGTGGACCTCAAGGGCTAGAGTTGAGAAACCCTGTCATAAGTTTTTGTTTATCTCTTTTTTGTCCCAGTAGTACCAGCAGTTTTGGACTTCATAGTGACACCTACTGGCATGGATGCATTAAGTTTGTAAATTGCTGATGCTTTGCACCATCTTTTGTTTTGTTCCTTTCCTTTATTTGTATTTAGGTCTCATATTACACATACCATTGATTAACAACCTCTGAGATCACAGCAAGTCTGTCTTTAAAGGTTTATAAGATATCATTAAAATCAGTTTCCCTATGGAGAAAATGAATCAAATTTACTTCCATAACCCAACTGTTGCACTCTATTGCATGATAGGACAAGTCATGTGATGTCAACATGGCTGTGTCCATGAGGGGTGACCCCCTCCATGTAAAACAAAACTTTTTTCTAGAAATCAGATATGACTTGAGATGTCATCTCATATTACTGTACATAAGCATCATAACATTTCTCAAATGTACAGCTTTTTTTTTTCTTTTTTACCTGCAAAACTTTTTAATTAGCAATTAATGGCTGAGTGCACCTTTAAATGCTATTAAACCATAGGCCAGATGAGGTGAGGATGTCTAAAAGGCTTTAAAAATTACTACTATTACTACTTCTGTTACTAATAAAAGCATAGGCTACTGGAAAAGAGCTTCGCCCTTTTCTCATTCAGCTCGTTCCAGCATTCTATTATTGCCTCTGGTGCAATACTAAAAACTGATGCACGCCTGTGAATTAGTCTCCATATAAATTGCTGCATTAGATTCCATTATGAGCGCAGCCTGCATTATCTTCCGCAACAAGACTACCATGAGGGTCATGCATTGGCTCTATACGATGATATATTATTATACTAATGCACCCAAAACGACGTCAGCGGCGCGCGGATCCTCCTTCTCAATGTTCACGTTGCACAACCAAATCAGACTCTTCTTTAGCCCACTATAGCTATACGTTCAGACGTTTAGTCATCCAAAAAGGCCTTTTTAATGATGCAAAGTGACATGACTATACATATATTTCCAATTAAATGGATGACTGATCATGTGCATATGCTGGTGTACTGTTTGTCGCACACACTCGTACATTTATCAAACACTGAAAATCTATATGCTACTTATGTAGAAGCCCTAGCGCGTAAATGGAAATCCTCACAGTCTCTAAGACTGCAGACAGTTTGCACCAATGTATCTTATACATTTTATATCATCATGGGGCCGGTTGTTGGATACAGGAGTAAACTATGAGTTCAGCATCACCATATCATACGCAGCGCGTTTCATTCATAAAGAAGCGACTCTCCATAGCACTGGTGGTGCGGCGATTCACATGCCTTCTTTCGGCTATGCACAAAAGCCTCCTTTTATTTAGTACATTTTTCGTTTTCGTTGTTATTTGTTGTTAAAGCAAATGCCATCATGACAGTTATGGTCAGTGCCGCTAACGATTTCCACACAAAATAGAAAATGCTGCAAGTATTCAGCACTCAAAGTCTAACTGAAATCTGTGTAACGCTTGTCCGGGTTGCTTATGCTGTGCACTATGAAAAAATAAAAAGACACAATATACCAAAGGCACTACATGAATGTAGGCGCGATTCGACTCACCTACCTGAACTTAACGTATCCCGCGTGACTGATCTTTGACTGACAGGACAGATGAATGGCAGCCTGCGCTAATAAGGTACTAAAGCATTTTAGACTAATAATGAAGACGTGATAGAGTCCAATCTCAACGGCAGTGCTCTCTCTCCCTCTCACACACACTCACACACACACACACACACACACACACACACACCCTCCTCCTCAGAATCTCCACTTGCTTCAGATAGAAGGTGGGAGATTTTTAACATATTGCCCATAGGAGGTGGACAAAATAACACAAGTACCAATACAGTGCAGTCTCTCATTTTACTGAATTATAATGAAGCTTATTCTTATAATTCAGTACAATTAATATGAAATTATTTTACATGTAAAGCACTGAAACTTAAATATGTTAGACAGATGTTTCACATTATAAAAAACAAATATAAAAATGTAAATATAAAATTTACAAAAATGTAAAAAAAAAAAAAAATCAATACGTTAAAAAATAATTTTAAATAAATACATTTAAAAATACATTTAAATACATTTAAAAATAAATACATTTAATTTCAACTAAAATAAACACTTTAAATATGTTTAAATATAAATTATGTTGTTTAAAATTATTTAAATAATAAATATTTAAAAATAAATTAAAATACATTTAAAAATAAATGTAAAATTTAAACATTAAAAAAAAATACATTTAAAAAGAAATTTAAATGAAATTAACATTTAAAAAATAAATTGAAATAAACATTTAAAATACATTTAAAAAATACCGGGGGTCAACATCTAAAAATTAAAAGATAACTGACAAACAGTTTGCATTTCCTCAGAACTGCAACTATGGCAGAACCACTTAAGGTGTCTCAAATACTGTGTACTCAAGATTTTTCGATATACATTCTAAGTGCCTTAAATAGAGGTTTTCCAGAAGGTTCAGGCAGTGTGAAAAAATCTGAGGGATCCGCAAATGGTGTCTCAAGTACATTTTCATTTTTACAGCATTTTCTGCTCCCTCTCTCTGAGCCTGGAGGTGATTTGGCTGTTGCTAACAAGGCAGATAGAAGAATGTTAGTCCCTGTCACAATCTGAATCTTTGTGTTGAATCTTAGGGGATAATGGTGCAGAGCTCCTTTTGGCAATTTAGTATTTTTCATCTGGCAGCTATCTGGGAAGAGTGGTCCATTTTAATCTTAAATTTACACAATTTTTCACAAGGCACATTCCTATAAATGTAACTGACAGAATATCATGTTAAAGTCTGTATAATACTTAAAAGGTATTGGGATCAAACAGCACAATCAAACAAAGACCTCACCAAGTAAAGAACTCAGATGAGTAAGCATTAAATCTGTATAAACTGACACTGGGAGTTCATTAAACATGCAGACTCTTTTTTTGTGTGGAGAGATGGAGGCGGTAGACAACCAAATATAATCACAATAGACAGGCTGGGGTGTACAGTTTGATAATAGCTTGCAGGAAGCAGGAGGCCAGGCCGCAAACAGCATGTGGATATTAGTCACCTCATAATAATGCCTGTATATTCAATACTCTCCCATGGTTTTTTGTCTTTCCCTTGCAAATAAAAAGAAATTAAATTGTAAAAAGCCATGTCAAATACTAAACAACAACAACACAAAAAATTCAGTTAGGCTTTAGAGTGGATGATTAAAATAAGCGATTTGTTTATTTCTGGGAGATATTCAGAGAATTACATTTAAGATATTCTACAGTGGGTACGGATATTGTATGGATTTTAAGTTTCTCTCTACAGTACAATGTGATTAACTAATTAAAGATTCTGATTAATTCTTGGTCTTGACACACTACATCAGATGTCACATTAAATCAGTGGTACAGTTTGTCTCCCTCTTCCTGTAGGAATCAGTACTACATTGTCAAAAACGGATAGATATTTTATTCAGAAACAGAGCAAAGGCAACACTATAGGTAAACATTATTATTAATACTCATATTAAAAAAAATTACTTCAAGGTGTTGTAGAACATTCTCCCTTTTGATTATCCCTTGCCTGGGCCATTATCTCAGAATGTTTAAAGACAACCACTATAATCCTGCTCTTTTAAAAAGTAGTTGTTTAAATTAATAAAATGCTTCAACATTATTAACCATGGCTCATATCTCAGTGAAAACACAGTTTGCTTGCTGCTGTAACAGGTGCACAGAGAATGCCATCTCTGCTACCATTAGTCCTCTTACAATAAAAAGGTAAACCGAGAATACTGTTCCACTACAGCTCAGCTTTTAACATGATTAAACAATCATACAGGGCTTCACACCCTTGTTTACTTCTTGCTCAGAGTCCCAGTGGTACACTTGAACTCCCACTTGCACTACAACTGTTGCCTTCCTTGAACAAATATTGCATATACTCAGTGTCATTGCCTAATTAAACACTGTACACACTCTGTGTTATGGCAGATACTTGACCTCTGTATTAGCACATATACTCTTGCATATTAATATCCACATGCATACACTCTAAGAAGAAAGGTACAAAGTTGTCACTGGTATTACATATTAGTACCTTTTGAAAGGGTACCACCCTTTGGTACCTTTTTTTCAAAAAGTGCATATTATTTACATTGTCAAATATTTAATGTGTGTGTGTGTGTGTGTGTGTATATATACACACACACACTCACTGGCCACTTTATTAGGCACACCTTGCTAGTACTAGGTTGGACCCCCTTTCGCCTTCAGAACTGCCTTAATTCTTCGTGGCATAGATTCAACAAGGTGTTGGAAACATTCCTCAGAGATTTTGGTTCATATTGACATGATAGCATCACGCAGTTGCTGCACATTTGTCGGCTGCACATCCATGATGCGAATCTCCCGTTCCACCACATCCCAAAGGTGCTCTATTGGATTGAGATCTGATGACTGTGGAGGCCATTTGAGTAAAGTGAACTCATTGTCATGTTCAAGAAACCAGACTGAGATGATTTTAGCGTTGTGACATGGTGCATTATCCTGCTGCAGGTAGCCATCAGAAGATGGGTACACTGTAGTTATAAAGGGATGGACATGGTCAGCAACAATATCAGATAGGCTGTGGCGTTTAAACGATGCTCAATTGGTACTAAGGGGCCCAAAGTGTGCCAAGAAAATATCCCCCGCACCATTACACCACCACCACCACCACCAGCCTGAACCGTTGAGACAAGGCAGGATGGATCCAGGCTTTCATGTTCTTTACACCAAATTTTGACCCTACCATCTGAACGTCGCAGCAGAAATCGAGACTCATCAGACCAGGCAACGTTTTTCCAATCTTCTATTGTCCAATTTTGGTGAGCCTGTGCGAATTGTAGCCTCCGTTTCCTGTTCTTAGCTGACAGGAGCAGCACCCGGTGTGGTCTTCTGCTGCTGTAGCCCATCTGCTTCAGGGTTCGATGTGTTGTGCTTTCAGAGATGGTATTCTGCATACCTTGGTTGTAACGAGTGGTTATTTGAGTTACTGTTGTCTTTCTATCATCTCTAACCAGTCTGCCCATTCTCCTCTGACCTCTGACATCAACAAGGCATTTTCGTCCACACAACTACCACTCACTGGATATTTTCTCTTTTTCGGACCATTCTCTGTAAACCCTAGAGATGGTTGTGCGTGAAAATCCCAGTAGATCAGCAGTTTTTGAAATACTCAGACCAGCCCGTCTGGCACCAACAACCATTCCACGTTCAAAGTCACTTAAATCCTCTTTCTTCCCCATTCTGATGCTCGGTTTGAACTTCAGCAAGTCGTCTTCACTACATCTACTGTAGATGCCTAAATGCATTGAGTTGCTGCCATGCGATTGGCTGATTAGCAATTTGTGTTACCAAGCAATTGAACAGGTATACCTAATAAAGTGGCTGGTGAGTGTATATATATTTAATGATTGTACATCTGCATCTCTTGTTTTCATTAATGCTGTTTAGAAAAAGTCAACAGACACATTGTACTGAGGGATGTAATATAGGGTTATTATATGTATACTTAAAATGTTAATGCTATATCCACAGCATTTGTATTCTGAACTTCTTTCTAATGTACAATAGTATGAGCAGTATGAAAAAAAAATAGCATTTCAAGCACTATGTTGAATTTAAAGGGAAAGGGTTCACAGACTCAACGTTGTTTCATCAATTAGAACATTTCAAATGACCAAAATAACCACTTAAATTACATTTACATGCTTTTACAATATAAACATCAACACCAAAGTTTGTTAGTGGTATATTTTAATATCCTTAAGTCCTTAAGTTACTTAAATTATTTCAAGACTGTAGACAATTAAGGCTTCACAAATGTCACAAAGTAAATTCTTAATGACATTAATCCTTCACAAGTATGACAATGCAGTTTTTTGACAAATGTGAGTCTTGTGACAGGTGTAGTAAAAAGAGTAAAAGTACACATTATCTACTGATTACTGTTTCCAAGATTTCCTGTTATAATGTTTCACAAGGCAACAACCTGTTTTCTTTTACAGAAACTTGCAGCTTGAGGAAGTACAATTAGTCTTCCCAAGTTCAGCATACTGAAAGGGCAAAATGGCTTCATATTTCTCTGTCTACTATGGAAAAACTGATTAACATAACAGCTTTGTTGCATAACAGCTTAACAGCCAAAAGGAAATATTATACTGTTTTCTCTAATACCCATGTAGTGCTTTGATACCCTACCTCTGTTTAATATTACACTGCTAATACAGAGTTATTCATAGCACGGCTAAAACTGGATATATAAAAATCAAGAACCATGTAGAGTTATAAAAACAAGGACCATGTGAAGCTAAAAGTGTGCCTATGGTGTAGTCAAACAACCCTAGTCTCACTCCAATTTTTACTGTAACTCTCCATAAACAGAAACATTGTGTATTGGACAACAGTTTTAAATAAACTACACTGTCCACTGCATATATACTCTATTTCCAAGCTGCCCTACTTGTGTTCATGGAGTCAATTTTTGGGTCTCATTTTCTGACCTAAACCCACAATAACCCAAACAGCAATCTACAAAATCAGCCCCTAACCCATATAGTTAGTTTTAATTACTCATGACATCTCCTTTGAGTCACAACCTTTTTCTACTCAAATTCTGAGTTCCCAGAAGGGATTTTTAACACCCCCTTGAATCAGAGCTCTGACTCTGAAACTCTGAGGAACCGCAACAACCTTGACTTAAGAATCCAAAAGTGTAACAGTTTATTTGCACTTCTGTGTCTCAAATCAATAATATCTGAAATTTTATGTTTTTAATGACTGGTACTGCTAACAATAGATGCATCCATACTGGTTTTCCGAGTTGTGTATTGGATCACTGGCAACTCGGATGAGACACCATTCTGACCTCCAACATCTGAAGCAAATGATACGCAGACAAGGTGAGCCCTCAGGTCCAGGCAGTTCAGAGAGTGGGGCGAGACGTACACTCAACTACTTAGATCATTGGAGCCATAAATGGGCCACCTAAGACTCCTACACAAAACTGATCCTTCAACAGTCTGAAGTTCAAGGTCATGAATTAAAATACCTGCAGCTCAGCATAAGTGATCTGTTCAAGCCTAAAAGCACATTACAGAAAGAGAGATATGACACATGGACAAGCACACTAATGCATGAGTTTCACACCCTTATCATCCAGAGCCTGTAAATTCTCCATATATCAAAACATATGTTGGTCAAGGTCAAAACAAATACACTAAAATGATAAAATTAAATAACATTTCCTGAGACACAACAGAAACATGTTCCAAGTAATGCAGCAAAAATAAGCTATTAATACAAATTTGGAGACTATGTTTAATATTCAGGCACAGAGCTTTCCAGTTTTATTTATTAAAAGACAGTGACTTCAACATTTCTTTCATTGGTCAGTGTTAAAATATAGGATGAACACAAAACAGAAGTGTGAAATTAAATTAAATAGTATCCCAAGAACATTTGTGGACCATCTGAGAAATTTGAGAACATTTAAAGGCCGTTTTTGGTTGTGCTGCCTGGCTCAGATGCAGTTAAGATTAATAATTTCGGTGGGGTTAGTGACTTAATATGCTAGTCAAAAAATAAAAAGGCAAATGTAAACAAGGCTCCTGGTAAAATGATTCTTCATAATCACCACCTTCGAATCATTTATTCTTATCACTGTTCAACAATGTGAAGCCTGTTGGAAAAAGGCAGATGAAAACAGGCATCAATGTTGAAGACATCAGTGCAAAACTGAATGAATAAGTCAAGTATTACATAAGACACACCACTAATTTAATAACAGACTGAAAGTGAACTGATGATGGATTTCTGATGACAGGATGTTATGATTTACCTTCCTTTGCCACACTCTTGGCCTTTCCACTTAAGTCGCTGACAACATTGTCAAATGCTGCTTCATGTTTGAGGAAGAAAGGTCTCACCACACGTGTGTATATGATCTGAGAGCCATTCCATGAAACTGGAGCCATGCACCACAGCAGAAATAGGCACTGAAATACATACATGTCAGCTTCACATTTGCTGCCATTGTGTTCAAAAATATGGCATTCTGCATGGCATATTTAATTGTGGCCTTACTGTGGCCTTTAATTCTGATAAATACACATTAAAATGATCAACAGTGAGAGTAAAGAAATGATTTCTATTTCAAAGAAAATGCTGTTCTTTACTAAGCTGTTCTATTCTTTTGAGTCAATAAACCTGAAAAAAACATGTATAAAAAAAAAAACTATTAAGCAGCAGAACTGATTTCAACATTTATAAGAAATGATATTCGAATACCAAATAAGGATCATGGAACACTGAAGACTGGAGTAATGATATTTTAAAATATTAAAATAGAAAAAAAAAATTTTAAATTTCACCATTTAACTACTATATTTTAATGTATTTTAATATATTTTTAAAGTATTTTTTTTTTTTTTATTAAATTCTTGGTCAGCATAAGACACTTCTTTTAAAAACATTAAATCCAACCTTTTGAAAGGCAGTGTATAATATGTACATGATCAGAGTTAAAATGCTCAATGTTTTAATATTACCACATTTTAAAGAATATAGTATTCAAATTCAGCTTTTAAAATAACTGAATTAAAAAAAAAAAATCATCAATATTTACGTCAACACATCTGGGGCCAAATTCATGAAACATTAAGAATGAAATTCTTCTTAACTGCCATTTCCTTCGTACTTTCTTGCTTATAAAAAGTTAGGAATAACTTGTATTCCCAAAAATACAAAAGAATATCATCAACTTTTTTTGTTGTTGTTGTTCTTAATACAAAAATTAACGAAAATCCAAATTCTTGAAAAGAATCTTATTAAAAATCATTGTAAATTAATTCTAAAATGTTCGGATAACCTCTAACTTGCCATAAAATAAAGATAAGATATTTTATGACTTTACTGGGTTATTTCATATTAATTGTTATAATTAAGCATTACAACATAACACTATATTGCTTATTACTACTCCTACTGCTATGGATGAGTTCTCTGAAGTGACACCAATGATTGAGAATGTAAACAGCAATATCGATCATGATTATGCATGACAACTTTTTACTGATTTTGAAATTCAGTAACAAACAACTCCACTAAATAGGAACCTTAATGTTTGCCTATAAATAAAACAATTTTCAGCAACATTCATCATATTAGAGTGGCCACACGCAGGACAAATTCACTGTAGCAGCCCGTATAAACACATACAGATAAACACATTCTTCACCAAGAACCAATCATATAATGCCAAAGCCTGTGATTTTTTTTCTTAAGAAAATTCCTAAGATGTTCTTAGGAAACTGAGAAATTCTTAAGAAATTCTCAGGAGGTAAACTTCAGGAGGAACATTCTTGTAAGCATCATGGATTTTCACTAAGAAATGTCAATCTCTTTCTTAAGAAGATTTTTGTAAATCTGGCCTCTGTAAACTATTTACTGTTTTTGTGCTCAAACAATCCCTTGGCCTTGACATACAATTCACCTACCTCATGTCAAACTAATCAAGAGGGGAGCGCAGGGCACAAAGTAACGTGGGGTTAACACACTTGATTTAAATATTTCCACACATGCTATAGCATAACCAAATTTACAGTATTTACTAGTTACCATATGAACATTATATAGAGAAAAAAAGTGCGCCAAAATTCAAAAGTCTTTAAGAATCGCTGAAAATTTATTTTACCATAGTAAAATTATATTTCTGGCTTAAATATTTTTCATCTCAGTTTTTATTACTCATTTAAAATGAGACAAATCTGCTATTATTTTAATCTCCAATCTGTTATTTATCAGTTTAGATTATTTTTTAATGCTTTGATAACTATCAGAAGACAATAACCGGTTTTAAATTCCAGTTGTGCAGATGGGGTATGTTGTAACACTGCGTTACAATGTGCCCTGCCGTGCGATTCTATGACATTAGCAATGTAATTCACACTATTTACTTTAATACATTTTAATGAGAAACGACGAGAAACGGTTGAATAAAGACTGACAGTCAGTGTTTAATGTTCAGAAACTATTTCAAGACATGTAAAGCATTTTGGCTCGTTTATGTGGGCCGTCCCAAGCCTGGTTGCAATGTGTTCATTGTCAAACTCAAAAATCAGATTATTAATTCTTCAAAAACGCCATTATTTTATTTAAAATAAATTTTATTTTATTGACAAAATATTTTAGTTTGTCTTGTATATTTTTTTTCATGAGATCAGATAACATTTTAAGCTGTCATATGGTCGTGTTACAACGTGCCCCTCAGATGTTACAATTTACCCCACCTACGGGGCATGTTGTCACATTTCACTTCCAATTATTGAGGGCAAATAAAGAAAAACGTATACACTGTAAATATGAAACAAAGTGGCATATTTGTAGTAGACAAGTGTGAAATTACTGTGGATTAAAAATAAATAAATAAAAAAAATTTTATACTCTGAACCCCATGTAGATTTACACAATTTGAGAAATTCAAAAAGTGTTACTTTGTGCCCCGCTCTCCTCTACATGCTTTAACATCTATTCTAATCACAGTCACATCAAACTCTCCAAATTTAATGGATTTATGCCATAGTGAAGATCTAATTAAGAAAGATTTTTAATTAGGCAACTGAAATTGGAAAAAATGCATGATATCATTTAAGATCTCAGCTCAACTTAGTCTGCTGCTAGTTCATTTGTATAAATTGGCTATAAAGCACTCAGTCAAATTTAGAACAAGGATCAAAATTGAAATGAGGCTGTTGGTCGAGTTGGCAGTTAGTCAGGCATACTAAATATACACTATGCAAAACCTCTCAGCATGACCTACATACCAATACATTTACAGTCCTCCTACAGCAAGCTAACATACAGCGAGGTGGATGGCTTCTAAAACAGACCTCCAAAATGCATGCAAATTCACTCAAAGCATAAAAGAAATATTTTTTGACACTAAAACACCTTACCTTCCCAGCATAGTAAAAGGGAAACCAAAAGAGGAAGATATCAGAGAAAAATTCAGCCACACTGAAGAGTCCATAAACCACCCAATAGGTTAGCCATTTGGTGTCATCTTCTTTGTTGTTGCTCTCAATGGCTTTGATGCTACATGAGGAACAGAATGACATGTGAAAACAGGTCAGTCCGTGTGGGTTGCTCTCATTATTGTGCTTCCTAAATGCTGTGCCAACATATATATGTGGGTTTCTCCATGTCTAGCATCTGCACCAATATGCATACTAGACATTTGTGAAATTTGACGTGTCATGGATACTTACGAGGCATACGCTGGGTATGCAAAACCAATCAAGTTGCAGAGAAGGGAGGCACCATATCCAAATAACAGATAGAGTGTCACAATAGATACTGCACCTGCAGAACAAAGAGACACATGATCACTGCCATTATTCAAATTAAGAGTGGCATTTAGGAGCACTGATGACATTGTGTTTGGTGTCAGTGTTGACACCTAACAGGATGGAAAAAACACAAACAAAGGCTGCCTATTTACATAAGGGAAGTTGTAGTCTAGCCACTGCAATTCTGTACAGACACTTGAGGACATACTACATGTTTATAAATAACCCTTGGGAGCGGCTATTGGTAGAAGAAATTAGACCCTGAGAGATCTTGCAAGGAATAGCCACACCACACCTTAGACATTTCAGGTAACCAGTCAATGCAGTTGAACAACTGGACCCAATAACGCATCTGATAATGGCACTTGATAGATCATTTGCTTGATCCTTCTCAAACAAGCATGTGTTTTTTTGGTCTTAAAGAGCAATAACAGATAAACAGATGTAAATGCAACAGTGAAATGACAGATAGCCCTCAGGGAGAAAAACTGTTCGCGCGGCATCTGTTCTTGTCACACACACGCAAAGCAGATTAATGTTTGATTCATAAATGACTCCTTTTTAATTCGAAGCTCTTTGATGAATCGAGTGAACCGATTCTCAAAACCGGTCTGACTACTCAACGAAAAACTGAATCAACTGGTTCTAGATTCAACGATTCATCGACTCAATGAACCGTGAGCGGTCTATTAATAAAATATTAATATAAAACCTTAAGAAACAACAATACGCCCTTACAATTGAACTACTTCGAGAACGCAGTATACCAGGTCATGTCGGGGAACGCGTAATGATATAATTAGGCATCGACAGAACGCAAAAGATCCGCTGAATCGTTGTTTTGTTTAGAACCAGCACTTTAAAAGAACCGATTCCGAGAAATGACTCGGACTTCCCTGGTCTTATCAGTATGACTCCCAGAGCACTTGCACTCATTTGCAACATTCACTAACGCCTTTTCAGGCTTTACATATGAGTGACAGTAACTTAAGTCATGATTTAAAAGAATAAACTCATGCTTTTCTTAAGAAAATCAATATTCGATGGTAAAGTTTACACAGAAGTACATTTAAACTCGCACAAGCCCAACAAAGCCTGACAGCTGATAGCAACACAGTTTAAATACATAATGTACGCCTTATATTCCTGACTTAATAATTAAAGCTGCTTCCAAACGAAAGATAAGAACCAGTCACGTACCTGTTGCAATGTATTGTTTCTGAACTCCAGTTTTTTCCTCTAAAACCGCTAGAAAATCAGTTACCACATTCTTCTGCTTAAAAAACGCTTCGTAACGTTCTGTAACAGTATTTAACATTTTGTCCTTCCTCGTTTATAGTACAGTTGAATGTAGTGACCACTGCCAGAATTGTAAACAGTTTTCCAAGCCAAGCAAACTAACGCTGCACTTGCATAAAGTTTGACCCCTCGCAGCAGCAGCACAGGACTGGCTCATTATAGACGGGCTCTGCGCGGCTGCGCACAAAACCTACAGCGACCAATAGAATCTAATACAAATATATGATTCCACCTCCCTCACAGGTGTTTACGATTATGTTGAAATGCTGAGTAGGGAGTTGTGCTTTTGACTGAAAGCACAATTGCTTTGAAGGAAGGAGGCGTGTTGGAGAGCTTGTAATGAAAGTATGGATTTTATTTTTAACGTGTGCTCCCACTATCACCGTTTAAGTCCTATTTGTAGGCCTATAAGCTAAATGCCAAAAAAAATCAATAAATAAATAAAAAATTCAAAATTACATTTTCAGTGTTTAATGCCAATCCAAAAGGCAATTTCGCCATGGGTTATCTCAGATTACTTGTCCTTGTGTTATCATCGAAACACCGACACAGCTGTTTCAAAATTCACGTTTGAGTTTTGTTTGTTTGTAATATTATATTGATTTTACTCATAAATTAAAAACAACCAAATTCAAAGGGAACCCTTGGTTCGATAGACTGATATCTGGGCTATGTATGTAACCATCCTACATATTGACAGATTTTTGATATTGACATTATGTAGGAATAATATATAATAATAATAATAATAATAATAATAATATCAATATCAAAAATCTGTCAATACGCCTTTAATCTTCAGTTTTATAATATATGCGCTTGTTTAAACTGTTTATTTCAGACACATCTGGTATTTTTAACATTTGCCTGAGGAGGGCGTTCTCCTCTTCGTTCATGTTCCTGTTCAGCTCGTAACAACAGCTGTCTGTGTTGGTCTCATTTTAACAAAGTTGTACTTCATGAAATGTTTGCTCTTTTAGGTGCTGCATAACTGTTTTGACTGAACTTCTATACGTTCATTTATAAAATTAGTTCAGCCTGGACAGCACGTAAGGTAATCAGTGATGGGAATAACGGCGTTATAAATGAACGGCGTTACTAACGGCGTTATTTTTTTTCAGTAACGAGTAATCAAACGAATTACATTTTCCCCCGTTACAACGCCGTTACCGTTACTGACAATAAAATGCGGCGTTACTATAATATATTATAATATTACTATCATTTTATTTTTCAGTTCATCTGAATGGATGCGCAGTGTAGCTGTATTTGACGTACCGTAAACTCTAGTGTCTCACACCCGCAAAGAAAGATACCGAGCGACAGAGTCTTACATAACATGCAGAATTGACGCGCTACATGTAAACGATATTCTTTCTTGTATTTTCCTGTCAAAATAACGGAGACAGCTTTTAAGAACTGCCGGTTTCTCCGGTGGTGGGCGGAACTAATGCGCAAACGACAATCTCATTGGCTGGCGCTCACCTATTATCATCCCTGTTTTGATTTCAGCAAATCAGTTCGAGCGAACGCAGATAACGTAATTAATATTCATGAACCCAGCAGCTCATTAATCCTTAGTGCGTTTTATATTGTTATTAGTAGTAGAATTCGTAGTAGTTTTGTTATCTTATCAATATTATTTTCAGTTTTTCTCCCTTTTTTATAGAAACAATAAATGACAAACAATATCTTAAGCAGCACCACCACCAGTCCTAAGATCAGTCAACATGACAAATAGACCTATGGATTCATTCATGATTATTCTAATTACTAAAGTTCTATCATCACATAAATTATCATAATATCTTATTATAACGCTTGACTGACTGATGCTAAGTGTCAAATATTTAAAAAAACTACCATTTTACAAACATAAGCTATATATATATATATATATATATATATATATATATATATATACTAAATATACTAGCAAATGCAGGGCTCGACAATAAGGACTGCCCGATGGCCCGGGGCCAGCGTGAAGGACGTTCGGGACAGTAGACGGATTTGTCACTTGCCCGATCGGGCCACTGCAGCGTGGTCACGAAAGTTTATCATTTGCATGCGTTTTTAAGCCTTGTTCATTTAAAAAATTCAAGCCATTAAAAAGCAATTGGGCGCGAAAGACAACTCCTTTCAGTACATGCGCGCTGTGTTCTGTTCTGTTCTGTTCTGTGTGAACAGCGCGCGCACATACAGCCGCGTCTCTGACACGCGCAAGCCGCCTGAACGGGCAAATACATACAAAAGCAGGGTTTAAATTGGGCCTGGGCCGGGGCCGGGGCCGGGGCCGTCCGGGGTTTGAGCACCGGCACATAGACTCCAGGGTTCGAAATTTTCGCTTCATTAACGCCAGACAACTAACATGATTAAAACATCAATAACCAAAAATAACTAGGCAATCACCAAAACGCAAGTATTATTCTGATTTATTACATTTAGAGTAAGTGGCGAATAGTGGATATAGCTACTGTATATAAATGTATGTACGGTATAAAGTTGCGCTGCTGAGGCGAGGCTCACACAGCCTCTCCAGGAGAAATCAAAACGAGCGACAAGAAACTCGGCATACTGAGGTAAAAATTCAAAATGGAAAGTTTTTATATTTAAAATACAGTTAGTTAGGCAACATCACACAACGTTTTCACCATTATGACTGTTCAATAGTTCTATAAACAGTTCAATAAGCAAATACAATAATATTAGGTCACTTACATTTTAGGCGGAACCACAGCGCATCTCACAGCAACCAGCCGATTCATTGCTGAATGATTCAGTGTTTTGAACGAATCGGATGAGTCAAAGTTTCATTAGCCCACGCATAAACATCTGATGAATCTGCCGTCTCAATGACTCACTCATTAAATGCTCAATACTGGCACCTACTGGCGTTTTAATTTCGTTGAAAAGTATCATTTCCACCATAATTTCTTGCTTGTATATATTCAAAATTTTTTTGAAAAGAATCTCATATTATTATTTAATGCAGTTGTATTTTTCAGTGTAAATTATTTAATTTGATAACGTATAGATAATAACAATCGCATTGTTATAATTGAATTTATAGATCAAACATAAGAATTTGAAATGAAAGTATTAAAGAGATTAGTGGGAAAATGCCCTCTATAAAGGTTAAAAAAAATAAAAAAATAAATAAAAATAAAATAAACCTTGCCCATGGATTAAATATATATATATATATATATATATATATATATATATATATATATATATATATATATATATATATAAAACAAAACAAAAAACAAAAAAACATGCAGATTTATATGTCACAGCTGATAGAAAACTGATGATAATATCCACGTCATGGCAAGTAACTTTAACCAATGATTAATCTATATTGAATTTATACACTGCACCTATCGACCGGACATTTTTTGTTTTATTTTAGAGCATCTTCTGTTCCGTGCTTGCACACAAACTGCACTGCAATCATTTTCCCAAATGCCATTTGTGTGGAAACAGAGGCCAGAGACGATGAAGACCGACACAAAGAGGAGAAAACACTGTACTAGCAGGCAGAACAAGATCACTGTTCACGATGCGCAAAATATAGGAAGAAAATCCAAATATTGAATTTTAAATGAATGTGCTTCTGAGGGGAACTGGCTGTTTTCAGAAAGTGGCGTTTTCTTTTCATCTTGTCTCAGTATAACGCATTTAAATTGGTGTTAATATGCGCAGCGCTGCTGTGTTTACAGTGGTAATCAATGAAATGCTGTATCACTGTTCCAAGAGCGCCGCCTGCTGTCAGAGAGTGAAATAGCGTCTCATTCAGCCCGTCTGCTGTTTCTGTTTCCGATGTTTTACGTAACGTTAGCATAATTTCACAAAGCTAAAGTCGGGTCATTCTGTTTTTGCTTCAGATTATGAAATTATACAGTCTAATATAAATCGAACATTGCACTTTTTTTTTGTGGATTAATCCATGATTAAAATTTCAAATGGCTATGAAAAATCAAGGTGCAACACAGAGTGAATAATATTCAAATGTTATTTTATGTGATTTTTTCAATTTCTGTACCTGAACATCTACAAAACATAAAAACCTAAAGCATCATTTCATTTCTATCTTTGTGCTACAGGCCTATGTTTATTTGTGCTAATACTTAGTTATTGGCTGTCACTTGTCTTTAATAATGTTTAAACTTTATATTTATGTTTATTTTTGGCTAGTGATTTTTGCTGTGGTATTGAAATTAAAATAGAGAATTGTAAAATTTAATTGATATCTAAAATGTTGGTGTCATATAAGCTTGTTTATTAGAATACAAGATAACATAGATCAAAAACAATGATAACAGCAATTATTTTATTTTTTGTGGCAGGGCCTTAGCGTTGATCCCTGCAATGGCAATTCTATTGCCAAGGTGTCCATAGAGGGTTGATACAATAATATGTTGAATTTGATAGGTGTCTCTCACATTGTCCCACAGAAACATTAAAATAGTGTAGATTAGTGTACAATGTTTTATAATAGTAATTTATTCTATTTAGTGTCCATTTCATTCATTTAACATATTTAATATTTGTGGCATCCAAGTTATTTGACATATTTATTTATTTATTTATTTTAAAGTAATGCAATAGTTACTTTGCCTGGTAATTAGTTACTTTTATAATGATGTAACCCAGTTACTAACTCAGTTACTATTTGTGAGAAGTAACTAGTAACTATAACTAATTACTTTTTTAAAGTAACGTGCCCAACGCTGAAGGTAATATGACACACATGAGAGGTTTCATGATTGATTGCCCTTTAAATAACAATAAAATGTAACAGCTATTAATAATTGCCACTAGAGTAGGCCCTATGTGTCATTCAGAAGATGATTGCATGACATCATCATAGTCAAAATTTAACCATTCATCTTTGTAATATAAGTCTTTATTAAGAATATGAGTCACCTTAAAAAACAGTTTAACAAATTTTTGAATGGATAAATTAATGAATTTAAAAAATGCTGCTCAGACAAGTATATGAGGTTATTGGTACCAGTAAACATAGTCTGTGATCTCCTCTTAATGTGAGACATCTTATATATATGACAAGCATTTAGCTTATTACTCTCTCCATAAACTCCTGTGAGGAGTCAAGGTGGATAGATATCCACAAATATACTGAAAAACAGATTTCAACTGCCAATAAGATTATATGCGCTAAGAAAATTATACTAATACCTTTTGGGTAGATTATCATCATGGGTTTTAGCAGCACTGAAAGCTTTTGTGTTGAATGTAGTAATATGAAATCCAGATATTAATCTCTTAAGCCATTTACACTTGACTGACTAGCACCATTGTTCTGTAAAACAGATAGACATACATGAATAATTTAGAAGATTTACTATGATATTATGAGCTTATATTTATTGTGATTTAATGTACATAATTTAGTCATACACATATTCAGGTGTGATTTTATGGTTTTCCATACATAGGAAATACTGATTCTTCACTGGAAATTTTATTTTATTTTATTTTATTTTATTTTATTTTATTTTATTTTATTTTATTTTATTTTATTTTATTTTATTTTATTTTATTTTATTTTATTTTATTTTATTTTATTTTATTTTATTTTATTTTATTTTATTTTATTTTATTTTATTTTATTTTATTTTATTTTATTTTATTTTATTTTAGCTGTCACACTTTTGTTGTGGACTGACCAGCATTAATCCATTTAATCCTCCAACCGGTATTAAAACACCTCTGGTACACGCACACCCTTGAATTTAGTTGATCTGTAATAGTTGGGTGTCTGAGTTAAATAAGACTATGATGTGTCTGCACATCTCCTGACTGCTCACAATGCCACTAAATGCGACAGGCATGTGTACCCTAATTTAAAAACTCATCAGACCAAATTACAATGGATAACAACACCATGTTATGCCTGCAGAGGATGTGCTAATTGTCCAGAGGACTTAATCCTCTTTTCACAGAATTGCAGAAGACTTTTTTAACTGATCATTAGCACCGCCATTGGCTGTACTGTGTGACTCTGTGCCTCTTTACTGTTTAATATCTCTGTACATCTCTTACTGAACAGATTCAGAGCATATGTGTACATTATGGTCTGAGAAGCATATAGAGTTTACCTACTACTACCATAACCTGTCTTTACATACACTCTGATTTGTCCTTCACCTATCTAATCAAGTCATACACAGTCAGTGACTAATGATTTTTCAGCATCTCCATTTCAGTGCTTTACGCAGGGTAAAATGGTGTGACGTCAAAGCAGTCACAGTGGTTATTTAGGTTGACGATGCAGTCAGTGAATATATCCGCTCCTAGTAAATGGATTAGTGTTTGATCGCAACTGAGACACCACTGTCGTCACCTGTGATGGTCTTCGTTATATTTGGAGAAATTCCAGCCTCTCAAGTCTATTCTAAATCCAGATGTTGAGTGTGAGTCAGCTTCCTATTGAGAAGTCAATGATTTTTGCATGTACACCATAAAATAATCTATACACTGCAAAATGAATATTGTAATTTATTTGAATACAAAGATTTAGGCCTACCTATTGTAGTTTTTTTGGGGGGGGGGTTCTTTGATATTTTTCATTTAAAACTTTCAGGAACACAAATAATGCATCACAACTTTTGTATTCTGATTTTGTATGTACAGTATCTCACAAAAGTGAGTACACCCCTCACATTTCAGCAACTATTTTATTATAACTTCTCAAGGGACAATACTATAACAATTAAACTTGGATTTATTGTAGAGTAGTCAATGTGCAACATGTATAGCAGTGTAGATTTACTGTCCTCTGAAAATAACTCAACACACAGCCATTATTGTCAAAATAGCTGGCAACAAAAGTGAGTACACCCTAAGCGAACATTTCAAAACTGTGTCCAAAGTGTCAATATTTTGTGTGAGCACCACAGTTATTTAGCATTGCCTTAATCCTCCTGGGCTTGGAATTCACCAGAGCTGCACAGGTTGTTGCTGGGATCCTCTTCCACTCCTCCATAATGACATCACGGAGCTGCTGGATGTTAGACACATATACACATGCTTCTCCACCTTCTACTTGAGGATGTCCCACATGTGGTTAATAGGGTTCAGGTCTGGAGACATACTTGGCCACTCCATCACCTTCACCTTCAGCTTCATCAGCAAGGCAGTTGTCATCTTGGCCATGTGTTTAGGGTCATTATCATGTTGGAAAACCCAGTTTCTGACGGGAGGGCATCATGTTCTGCTTCAGAATGTCACAGTACATGTTGGCATCCATGTTTCCCTCAATGAACCACAGCTCCCCAGTACCAGCAGCACTCATGCAGCTCCAGATCATGATGCTACCACCACCATGCTTGACTGTAGGCAAGACACAATTTTCTTGATACTCCTCACCAGGCCGTCACCACACATGCTGGACACCATCTGAGCCAAACAAGTTTATCTTAGTCTCATCAGACCACAGGACATGGTTCCAGTAATTCATGCTCTTGGACAGGTTGTCTTCAGCAAACTCTTTGCAGGCTTTCTTGTGAGCCAGCTTCAGAAGAGGCTTCCTTCTGGGACGACGGCCATGCAAACCGACTTGTTGCAGTGTGTGGCGTATGGTCTGAGCACCGACAAGCTGACCTTTCACTTCTGCAGTCTCTGAAGTAATGCTGGCAGCACTCATGCGTATGTTTTTTTAAGCCAGCTTCTGCACCTGACACACAACACGAGGACTCAACTTCTTTGATCGACCCTTGCGAGGCCTGTTCCGAGTGGAACCCGTCTTGGAAAACCTCTGTGTGACACTGGCCACTGTACTGTAACTCAGTTTCAGGGTGTTACTGATCTTCTTATAGCCTAGGCCATCTTTGTGGAGAGCAACAATTCTAATTCTCAAATCCTCAGAGAGTTCTTTGCCATGAGGTGCCATGTTGAACATCCAGTGGTCAGTATGAGAGAATTGTAGAAAAGCACCAAATTTTAACTGCTCTAATAGAAGGTACACAAATTTGTATAGTCCTGTTAAGCAGACAAAAACATGTACATAATGAATAGGACATGTGGCTTTGCATTGTTAAACAATGTATAGCTGTTATCACTTAGGGTGTACTCACTTTTGTTGCCAGCTATTTTGACAATAATGGCTGTATGTTGAGTTATTTTCAGAAGACAGTAAATCTACACTGCTATACATGTTGCACATTGACTACTCTAAAATATATCCAAGTTTCATTTTTATAGCATTGTCCCTTGAGAAGATATAATAAAATAGTTGCTGAAATGTGAGGGGTGTACTAACTTTTGTGAGATACTGTATGTATGTATTTATTTATTTATTTATTTATTTATTTTCTGGTGGAACAAAACCAGAGGACAATGCTACACCTGCAGCACGCTCCAATAATTTCTCCTTTTCCTACACCCCCCGTTTGACTGGAAGAGGTGGAGGTACTGGTCTACTCATTTCTAATAATTGGAAATTTACTCTTTTACCATCTCTGAGTATCAACAGCTCCTTTGAATCACATTCAGTTACTATTACCTACCCTCTAAAAATCCATTTTGTTGTTGTTTATCGACCTCCGGGACCACTAGGTAACTTCGTAGAAGAATTAGATATGTTGCTCTCGACCTTTCCTGAAGATGGTACTCCCTTAGTTATACTTGGAGACTTCAACATCCACCTAGATAAACCTCTTCCACACTCTGCTTGCCTCTTTTGATCTCAAGAGAGTGTTAACTACGGCTACTCACAAATCAGGCAACCAACTGGACCTTATTTACACACGACACTGCTCCACTGATCATGTGCTGGTTACTCCACTGCACACCTCGGATCACTTCCTCCTCACTCTTAACCTCAACATGATTCCTGACACAACACATTCCCCTCCACATGTCACTTTTCGACATAACTTACGCTCACTCTCACCCTCCCGGCTATCTGCTATGGTTTCATCTTCGCTTCCTCCCTCTATACAGTTATCATCTCTTGATGCTAACACTGCTACTGATACTTTCTGTTCCACTCTGTTATCTTGTTTAGATACTTTCTGCCCCTTATCTTCCAGGCCAGCCCGTACCATCCCTTCTGCCCCTTGGCTATCTGACGTTCTCCGCGAACATCGTTCTAAGCTCAGGGCTGCAGAGAGGGTATGGCGCAAATCACAAAATCCTACTGACCTTAATTTATATCGATCACTCCTCTCTGACTTTTCTGCTAATGTCTCTACTGCTAAAAGAACATACTATCACAACAAAATTAACAATTCGCCTAACTCTCGCATGCTCTTTAAAACATTCTCCTGCCTCCTTTGTCCTCCTCCTCCCCCTCCTTCATCATCTCTAACAGCTGACGACTTTGACGATTCTTCATTAATAAAATTACAAACCTCACTGCACAATTCTCCACACCACAAACTGTCAAACACATCTTACCATCAAACATACACTCGTTCACATCCTTCTCTTACTACCTGTCCGCTTGATCCTATTCCATCCCATCTCCTTCAAGCCATTTCTCCTGCAGTCGTACCTGCACTCACTCACATCGTTAACACATCCCTTCACACTGGAGTTTTTCCCTCAGGATTTAAACAGGCTCGTATAACCCCACTTCTTAAGAAACCCAATCTTAACCCAACTCTTTTAGGGAACTATAGACCGGTTTCCCTTCTACCTTTCATTGCAAAAACACTTGAACGATTTGTGTTCAACCAAGTCTCTGCCTTTCTCACACAGAACAACCTCCTGGACAGCAACCAATCTGGCTTCAGAAGTGGACATTTGACCAAAACTGCCCTGCTCTCAGTTGTTGAAGCCCTAAGACTTGCAAGAGCGGCTTCCAAGTCTTCATTACTTATTTTGCTGGATCTATCCGCTGCTTTTGATAAGGTCAACCACCAGATCCTCCTGTCAACCCTATTGAGAAAGGGCATCTCAGGAACCGCACTCCAGTGGTTTGAGTCTTACCTCTCAGATAGATCCTTCAAGGTATCTTGGAGAGGTGAAGTATCCATGTCGCAACATCTAGCTACTGGGGTGCCCCAGGGCTCAGTCCTTGGACCACTTCTCTTCTCTGTCTACATGGCATCACTAGGTTCTGTCATTCAGAAACATGGCTTTTCATATCACTGCTATCCTGATGACACTCAACTCTACCTCTCATTCCATCCTGATGACCCTACGATAACTGCTCGCATCTCAGCATGTACAACAGACATTTCCTGCTAGATGAAGGACCATCACCTTCAACTGAACCTAGCTAAGACAAAACTGCTTGTAGTTTCAGCAAACCCATCAGTTTATCACAATTTCACATTCCAGTTAGGCTCATCAACCATTACTCCTTCAAAAACAGCCAGAAACCTTGAAGTTGTGATTGATGATAAGCTGAATTTCTCAGACCACATTGCTAAAACTGTCCGGTCCTGCAGATTTGCTTTATACAATATTAGGAAGATCAGGCCCTTTCTTTCGGAACATGCAACACAACACCTTGTTCAAGCTCTTGTTCTGTCCAGACTTGACTATTGCAATGCTCTCTTGGCAGGTCTTCCAGCCAATTCCATCAAACCTCTACAATTAATCCAAAATGCCGCTGCAAGATTAATCTTTAATGAGCCCGAAAAGAACGCACGTCACACCTCTGTTTATCAATTTGCACTGGCTACCAATAGCTGCTCGCATAAAATTCAAGGCATTAATATTTGCCTACAAAACCACCTTTGGCTCTGCATCCCTTTACCTAAATTCAGTACTTCAGACCTATATGCCCTTTAGAAACTTTATTGTGCCATCCCAAAGAGGCACAAAATCACTTTCACAGACTTTTTCATTAACTGTTCCCATCTGGTGGAATGACCTGCCCAACTCAATCCGAGCAGCTGAATCCTTAGCCATCTTCAAGAAACGGCTTAAAACCCGTCTCTTCCATCTTTATTTGACCCTCGAACTCTAGCATTCTCTTTTCTAATTCTATTTTATCTATCTGCCTTCTTTTTATTTAAAAAAAATTAGGTGAGGAGTTTTGATCATTCATTAGTTGTGTTATCACATTTTGGTCTTTCTTTTCTTGTGTCTTCTGTTGTCTAAGGATACATTTGTTCCTTTACATAAAATAATCAGCTTATAGTTTGTTGCACTGTTGTATGTACTGTTGAGGTCATGAGTGTTGATATTGCATAAAGCCTTTTTAAATTGATACAACTTAAGAAATCAGCTTAGAATTAATATTTACTTGTTCCATAGTCTATTATTCATATCTTGTTTTCCATTCATTTAAAAACCATGTTACTTGTACCTTTCAGAATCCAAACAAACCTTCATTTTATGGACTGGAGTCCTTCCAGTGCTGTCTGGTAATTAAATCAATACCCACTGTACACGCCAATGTCGGAAATGCCTGTAGAGTGCAGCGGCAGAAATCCCATTAAGGCATGACGTTCAAACTAATAAGGGGCATGTCCTTTATCTCCGAATAGCCTCCACCCCATGTGTTCTGAGTAAAAGTAGTACAGCCATAAGAAGCTGTCAAAACTAAAGAACATCCTTTTTCCATGTGAGCTAGAACTTCTGTAGGAAAAGGACATATTGATAGTATTTTAATGCGTTAGACACTCTTTTGAACTGCTCCTCTCCTTTATATGGTGTAATTATATATATTGTTTTTTGTTGTTGTTTTTTTTTTAATCTAGAAGAGCATCTCATATATCATGGATTCTAAGTCAGAGCTTTAATGTTTTTTTCTATCAAGCCCACTTTAGAGTTTAGAACTATAACAAATTTGGAGGAAATTATTTAAATGTGGCTCTATTAAAATGACATGAGCTGTCATCTCATGCAGTATGTTTTTTCATGATTCTCTAGTTTTGCTAGATGGACCTGGGTGTTACATACTCCTAACTCTTTAAACTTTTTAAAACTGATTACATACATCTGATTTGATTACATAAAACTATGTTTTGGTTTATGTTTAATATAATTTTAAACTATTTAAAACTAATTGGAGCTATGGTCTAATGATTAGTGCTTAGGTTCCAGATGTTCATCTGCTCATGTAGATTTGAGCCTGGCCTGTGTCATTTTCCCAACTCATTCTTCCCCATATAGCCATGTCATGCTTTAATTATTCTTGCAATGTAACCATTTTTTTTAAAATAATGCATGACTTTTTAAACTCGTATTGTTTTGAAACTGACCCCACACTGACCTTGGCCTCGTATTCTAGGATTCGTGCTTCACCACTTTATCTTTCCACAGTCAATGGCCTCCAGACTTTGACTAGATTCTTTTAATACCCTTATTCCTTGTAATCGCCTCTGACTGTGCTGTCTTGTAGGCAGTGGTTTGGATCTATACTTGATTGCTTAATCTGTTTACACAGAAAGGCTCTCGCAACATTTCCTGCCCACACAGGTCTTAGTATGGATGAGAACCGGAGCAGCTCAAGGCCGGCATCTTCCCAGTGCCATTCCCCTCCAGTTAGCCCCTTGAGAAACATGGTGGAATATTTCAAGAAACTTATCAAGAGCTCAATATCTCCAAAGATTCGTGAATGGGTAAAGGACTACTGCAAAAGGAACGGCTTGCTCACCTTATCAGTGTTAGCAGTGATGTCAGGTTGTGTGGTGGGATTCACGTTAAGAAGCTTGAACTTGTCAACACAGGTAACATGGAGCATAAAGCTTCAAATTTGTTATTGAAAAAAATCTGTTTTGAATTCCAACATCAGCAGTGGACTGATGTTATTTTAAATAGATTTTTTTGGGACAAAAAAAAATGCATTTATTTTTTTTTTATCATTAGAACAGAGACTTAAAAGGTTGCTCATTTAACATTTCAATTGAGTGTGGCTCATAAAAATGAATGCTCTAGCAACTTAACATTAAGTACAGCCATTATAGTAATTGAATAAAGGAATGTTCTGGATTCAAAACAAGTCGAACTCTATTGGCATGTTGATTTGCACAGACAATAATTTAGACTCATCGCTAAATAATGAAAAAGCTGAGCTTACAGAAATGCAGTTACAATGAAAATCTATGGCACAAAGCTGTGCAACAGGACAAATACACACTGTAGCCAAAAAAATATTATTCGTGTCTAGTATGATAAAAAAAAAAAACACTTATTAACATTGTTTGTGCAAAGTTATCTCCAATTTTTCACCATATACTCAAGAATACCATAAGAACTGTTTACATAAAATATGTAAAGTGCATCAGAAATTCATAACCAGAAGTGCAGCTGCTTATAGTGCAGCTGCTGAAAGGATGATATAGAAAACTTTACAAAACAAACAACACAATGTAACAACATTTTGTAAAGAAGAATTAATATAAGGGCTTTAACAAAAATAAAAAATAAAAACACACATGTGATGTAACCACATTTGCTGTCAATAGCACTTTGCTACTTTAGAAGCTAGAATACTCCTTTAACTTTAAGATCCTTTTGATGACCTTTGCTCTTGAAGCCTGATTTTCAAATGTCACATATACACATATATTCCCCAGCCTTTATGTGGCATATTTACTTGAGGATGTGACATCTGGCTTTTGTTACCCATAAATAAACTCCAAACAGCTTACAAGGTCAACTAAGGAGAAACACGCATTACTAAGTAAAGTCAACTGACGTAATTCTCCAGGGATATTACAGAAATAGTAAATATTGAAAGTAATTCTAGTTGAGTTTGAATGTTTTAAATTCATTTAAATCTTTCAAAAGTCACTAAAAGCCATGTTTTCTCTTTTCCCTCAGGCAAAAATCTACTTTTCTTTTCCTGGAGAACTTCTAATGAGAATGCTGAAAATGTTGATTCTTCCTCTCATCACATCCAGGTAACTTTCATTCACTTTCATTCAAGATGTCAGCATTCCTGGGACCAAACATATGTACTGTATTTGTAGTATCTTTCATCAGAAAAAAATGTCCCATCATGAGAAATGCTTCATTTCTGAAGTTTTAAAACCTTTTCAAAAAATAGTGGGATAGTTGATTGTTATAGAATGTATATCGAGTCTAAAATAAATAAAAAAACTAGATGAGTTACTTCAAACATGTTACAAATCATGGAGATGAGTTGCAGTCAGCCCCTATTAAAATTAAAAAGAAATGTGTCTGCATTTATTGAAGGCAGTTATATGTGAGATATTTGATGTGATATTTATAATAATGATTGAAACACCAACACTTTCCTTACAGTTTAATGTCTGGCTTGTCTGCTATGGACACCAAGGCCAGTGGACGCTTGGGCCTTCTCACTATCACATATTACCTGTGGACTACCTTCATTGCTGTAATTGTGGGGATTATTCTGGTACTGATCATTCATCCCGGAACCGGAACTGAAAAAGAGGGACATAAAGCCTCAGGAGGGCCAGTGATGACGTCTGCCGATGCCCTGCTTGATTTGATCAGGTAACTTCATAATAACAGAACCTGCCTCTCAGTTTTTGACAGAAACAGTATAAGGGGGAGGAGACAGAGCAATTGTAGAAATATGAACAGGATATGGCCGCTGTGGGAAAGGAAGTCCCGTCCTTCAGTTAAAACAGCCAGTCAGCTTATTGGTATAGGTGGCATTCTGTTTTATTGGTCTGCAAATGTGAATACACTTTAGCCAGAGAAACCTGAAAACTACAGTTTCAGCATTTTCTGTCAGATGTATTGATTATTTTAAGCATGCAATTTATTTCTCTGTTCAATCAGAAAGAACTGTACTTTCATACTTAGGAATATTTTTAACAACATTTTTTCTAATTTTTTTTCGAACACCACACTTCAGACAAGTCCTTCAGTCCAATATATGTCTTTGGTCATTGCCAAGATGGCCATCAAGTAGACTGGCTTACCTTAAAACGGACTTGATTGAAGTGTGGTGTTTGAAAAAAAAGTAGAATTTTTTTTTTTAAAAATGTTCCTTTTCCACATCAAGGACAACTAAGGATGAAAGTTTAGGGTTTTTTTGTTTTGTTTTGTTTTTTGTTTTGTTTTTTGTTTTGTTTTGTTTTGTTTTGTGTTGTTTTGTTTTTTGTTTTGTTTTGTTTTGTTTTGTGTTTCTTGTTTTTTGCTTGAATAGAGTGGTGTTGGACAAAAATGTAGACAAGCTTTATGTCTTTGCCATTACCATTATTCCTTCAAAGTCTATGTGAAACCAAAACAGATTCTATTTATGTTATTAATTCCTTAATTTTGTTCTTAATGTTTCTTTCTTGATCTTATTAAGATTCATCAATGCTTGTCTTCATAATGTTAAATCAGAATGTAAAAACTTGCTCATTGTCCTCCTTTTCTGCCTCACTTAGGCAGAAATATAGTGAATATAGTGTTAACCAATAGAGAAACAGCTGTTTAGACATTGTTTCAGCAAACTAGCATTAACATTCTGGTATACAATGTTCACTTTACAAAATCCAATCAGTTCCCCTGGGATAAAATCAAGTTCTGCCCTGCATTATTTCTCAATGAATATTCTGTTTCACTTAGAATTATCTAAGGTAAATTTTAAATCTTTTATTTCTTGTATAAAACATATCTGTATTTTATTTATTTTATTTAGTATCCCATTCTAAAAACAAACTGTAAGCAATTCATTTCAGTTTATTGATCAGTCTAAGAAACATCTTGAGCTTACATAACCGCTTTCGAGCTGCAGTCAAGCTTTCGAGGCTTAAGCTTCCCTTTTGCTCTATCCTGTTACTGGACAGAGGGATTGGAATTAGGTATATTTAGAGAGCCACCCAAGAGGATGTGAATGACATAGCTTTTCCCGAGTGCGAAAGATGCTCCTGAGCTCTGGACTAGATTTAATTGGATTGCAGTCAGGGACATGCCAGCAGAATTGGTACTTTATAAATAAAGCATTAGCCGTTAGCCTCTGTCCTCCAAGTCTTCAGGCTGAGATAAATCACACCAGTACTCAAAACAAGCGATTCTAAAACAATGTGTAATTTTTGGCATGTGTTGGCCTCAGAAAACAGTCTAGTAGTATATACTCAGGACAACTAACCCTTTGACTAAAAAGTCCATGATTGTGAATAGTTTTAAATCTGTGGCCTTATGTATGACAGATTTGGTGTGTTTTTCCAACAGGAACATGATTCCATCCAATCTGATTGAAGCCACATTTCAGCAGGTGAGGGAAAGGCATGAAGAACAGAGGAATTAATGATCTACAGTGTTTTGTATCTAATCCTTGTCCATCTGTGCTCTTCTGTTTCAGTATAAAACAGAGCTTGTGCCCAATTTTAAAAACAGTGCAAAATCATCACAAGCCAACTTTGTGTACATCATGCCAGACTATGAAAACCCCAAGATGGGTCACCCAGTGTTTCTGGAGCTCACTCCTCCTCCTGAAATCCACTACAAAATTGTACCAGGGAAAAGCAATGGGATGAACGTGCTAGGAATCGTCATTTTCTCTGCCACCATGGGTGTGTATAGAGGAAAACTGTCTTATATTGCCTTATAACCCTGCTGAAAAGATCATTTTAGACCAGATTATGCTGGTTACTGTTGATTTATGGTTGTGGTCAAGGAGTTCACCAATAAAACTAACTGTTTATAGCTGGCTAAACTACTTAAAAAGCCTAATGGGAACACCAGTATACCAGCATACCCTGTTTGGTGCTAGTGTCCAAAATACTGTACAACATACAATGTTGTCCAGATTTATTGTACAATTTAAACCATTTAGATCACATGAAAGAGATTTTGCAACTGAAACATGATATTTAACAAGAACATGTGGAGTGGGACTTAATCCATTGCATGAGGAATTGATTGGATTGAAAGTGGTGTCTATGAAAGGAGGTTGAAAGAGGGATTGAAAAATGAGAGGGATTTGTAATTTCTATATATAAAAAGACTCTAAATACCGTTAAAAAGTTTGGGGTAGGTAAAAAAAAGGTCGAAGGTCCTTGAAACAGATCATGGATTACAATTTTTTTATGTTGCAGCGAGCTGAAAGGCTGTTCATGTGGTGAATACATACGCCCTTGCTCAACAAGCGTGTATGTATTCGATCAAAAAAGCATTTATTTGATTTTAAAAATGTAAATATTATTCAAATTTAAAACAGCTGTTTTCTCTTTTAATGGTAATTTATTCCTGTGATCCAAAGCTGAACATGATCCTTCAGAAATCATTCTAATATGCCGACTTGGTTCTTTAAAACATTTTTTACTATTATTTTTAAAAACAGTTGTGCCTTGTAAGATTTTTATATAAACCACACACACATATATACATATATATATATATATATATATATATATATATATTTTTTTTTTTTTTTTTTTCCCAGGATTCTTTGATGGATAGAAAGTTTAAAAAGCATTTATTTGCAATAGAAACTTTAGTAATATAAATCTTTATTGACACTTTTGATTACTTTTTAAGTCCTTGCTAAGTAAAAGTACTAATAAAAAAGAAAAAATCTTACTGACCCCAGGTTGGCTTTTTTTTTTTTTTTTTTTGACTCCCCAGGTCTTCTGCTTGGTAGAATGGGATCCAGAGGTTCACCCCTAGTAAATGTGTGTCTTTGCATCAATGAATGTGTCATGAAGATCATCAATGCTGCTATGTGGTGAGTAGATGTGGATCAGTTCATCCAAAATAAACTACCTGTGACTAGAGATATGTAATTTTAGCTATGACAGAAATGTTCACTATTAGACATAACTACATAAGACAGTCATCACATTTTGTCATGCAAATCTGTGAAAGCTGCGTGTGACTGGCCAATAAGGCAGAATCCCAAACCAAAACAAATGAAGAGCCAGCTGTCTACACACTAAAATACATCAATGTAGTAGTTTAAAAGCAGCTCTAAGCCTCCTCATTCTACTAAAGAGGTTCTACTAAGAGAGTGAGGCCAACTAAAAAGCTGATTTAGTCAGTAATGCATTTAAAACTCAGTAAAGTGCATGCACCTACAATAAGCAAATTATAAATATATATTGTTTTAACACTCCAGTCTCTTTGTACAGGTACTTCCCATTTGGAATCGTATTTCTGGTTGCTGGAAAGATCCTGGACATGCATGATCCCGCGGTCCTCGCGGAGAAGCTGGGGATGTACTTCATAACTGTTCTGGCGGGACTGTTCGTCCATGGTGTGATTTTGCTGCCACTGTTCTTCTTCCTGTTCACTAGGAAAAACCCCTTTAGCTATATCCGTGGCCTCCTGCAGGCTCTGGTTATCGCTTTGGCAACTTCATCCAGGTAAGGAAGCCAGTTTGAACAGCCTTTCAGCTCGCTGCAACATAAACAAATGGTAATCCATGATCTATTTCAGGGAATAGTTCCACTAAATCACATTCAATTGAACAATTAAAGTGTTTTTCTTGTGGTGGACCAAGGGATTATGAATCTTGGCATTTCAAATTATACAGTTTGAAATAAGCAACTAATGGTTTTATCCCTTATAAAGTAATTTGTATATTTAAATAATCCTTCTCTTTCCAGTTCAGCTACTTTGCCCATTACAATGAAGTGCTTACTGGAAAATTGCCACGTGGATCGGAAAATCGCTCGATTTGTACTTCCTGTGGGTGCTACTATCAATATGGATGGCACAGCGCTATACGAAGCAGTGGCAGCCATCTTCATTGCCCAGGTCAACGAGTACGAACTTGACTTTGGACAACTTGTTACTATTAGGTAAAGTATTTCAGTTTCTTTCAGAATAACATACATTATTATTATTATAAGTCTCTTATGCATAACCATGGCTAAATTTATTTGATTAAAAAAAGGTAATATTGTGAAATACTGTATTACAATTTAAAAGTACTGTTTTAATATATATTAAAATGTAATTTATTCCTAATGGCAAATCTCAATTGTCATTTCTCCAGTCTTCAGTGTCACATGATCCTTCAGAAATCATTCTGATACATTAAAAATTAAAGGGATAGTTCACCCAAAAATGAAAATTCTGTCATTAATTACTCACTCCCATGTCGTTCCAAACATGTAAGACCTTTGTTCATATTCAGAACACAAATTAAGATATTTTTGATGAAATCCGAGAGTTTTCTGACCCTGCGTAGACAGCAATGCAACTGAAACGTTCAAGGCCCAGAAATGTAGTGAGGACATCGTTAAAATAGTCCATGTGACATCAGTGGTTCAACCATAATCGTATGAACCTACAAGAATATTTTTGTGTGCAAAGAAAAACAACAACAAATATAACAACTTTATTCAACAGTTTTTTTTCTCTTCCATGTCAGTCTTCGACACTCCTTCACAAGAATACCACGACATATGCGTTTGGTGCTACTGATGCAGGAGCTGGTGTTCTGACGTAGAACATCTATCTTTCTTTTTATTCTGACTGTTCATCAAAGAATCAATTCCACAAAAAAATAAAAATAAAAAATCAACATTGATAATAAGAACCATTATAATTGATCACCAAATCAGCATATTAGAATGATTTCTGAAGGATCATGTGACACTGAAGATTGGAGTAATGGCTGCTGAAAATACAGCTTTGCCATCACATTTAAATTCATTAAAATACAAAACAGAAAACATAAAAAAAAAACGTTATTTTAAGCTGTATTATTTTACATTATTTTTACTTTAATTATACCCCCCTAAGCATAAAACACTTCTCCCAAAAAAACATAAAAAAAAAAAAAACTTTTATCCCAAACTTTTGACCTGTAGTGTACAGTGACAAAGCTGCATGTACCAATGAAAGCTGCATGTTACTTGACTTTGACGGTCTATTCTCAGTATCACAGCTACAGCGGCAAGTATCGGAGCAGCTGGAATCCCTCAGGCTGGTCTGGTTACCATGGTTATCGTTCTTACCTCAGTGGGTTTGCCTCCAGATGACATCTCACTTATTGTAGCTATCGACTGGATCCTGTAAGTACAACACACTTAAATACTACAGCATATACAACACCACAGAAGTAACTCAATGAAAGTCAATCTCATTCATCTATTTTCATTAGGGACCGATTTCGAACAATGATCAATGTGCTTGGAGATGCATTAGCCGCAGGAATCATGGCTCATGTGTGCAGAAAGGACTTCCAGAAAGACATCCCACCCACAAGCAACTCAGAGAGAGTAAGATATATCCACCAAGTGCTCATTTACATACCTATTTTCTTAACTGGGAAATAAGCAAGTATTGTACACTAGTGGTCTGTTGCTTACCAGTAACAATGATAAGCCCTGGTCAAAAGTGTCATGTAACTGCATAATTGCTGTATTTTGTGTCTTGCAGCGAGATACCATGATATCTTTTGGAAACCAAAGCGTGCAGAGTTTTCCCACATCTGAGATTCCACTTCTGGCAAACAGGGACTACATCTTAGAGGTTGTCGGTGATCAGGTGATTGAGAGGCCGACTACCTGTTATAACCTCTGCCAAGTCTAAATTTGACAGGCGATACCAAGCAGGAGCAGAAGTTGCCTTGACTTCACAAAAACCTTCCCCCTTTTCCTCCCCTTTGTGCCATTGTCTTTTTACATCGCATGTTACGGTTACCCAAAGTGTCGCCTTGGGTGAACTTGAAAAATTAGGACATTTGGGTGCTTTTGACACCTAACTTTGGGGTTTTATAAATGAAAAAACTTTTTTTTAAATGTTCATCTTCTAGAATTGCCTTAAAATGAAATAGTTAATGACAGACCACAATAATAATACCACAATAATAAAACCACATCCAAAAGGGAAACATTAAGCAACTAGTAAGTCGACTGGGGCTCCAGATATGGATCATCAGTTGCCTTATCATACGGTGTACGGTGACAACAACATATGATTTGTAATGACTGTAAAACCAAAGATGGTATCTCTCTTCATGATGTTCATAATTCATCTGGGATGGCAATTAGATTATAGTGTTTGGATAAGTCATTGTACACTGTAACTACACATTGTTTATTTTCTTAATAAATAATGAAAAATGTAACTGTGTTATTTATACTGAAAGAACTACTGGTTACTGGTTTATACTTTAAACCTACAATGTGTAGAAAATAGTTTAAAATGAAAAATCTTTCTAAAAATGTTACCCCTAGATTTCAGTTCACTAACACCAAGACACAAATTTTCAGATTTGCAATGATGCCTGATATTTTATTTCACATCTACATGTTAGACAGTAGCTCATAACAGATGTTCACTGAAGAATCAAAAAGTGTTTCATTAAAAAAAAGACACTCATCAATATCAACACATAAAACCGTACACAAGCTAAATAAATAAATTCCACCAGTCAATAATCTTCCAGTATTTCCTACATAAATTAAGGCTTAAAACAAGCAACCATCCAGTAAATTCTACTTGATATTTGTATAGCTCTGTTGACTCACTGGGTGATTTTAATCTTTCAAACATCAGGATATCAAAAAAGATGGGACAGGGAAAAGGTGCTGTAATTACTATACTACTAATTATTACAAAATCACTTTTAAATATTGCACATATGCCAAAACGTGCACAAAAAGAGAATGCCAAGGTTAAAAGTGTTTTATATCAATGACGTGTAACCAACAGTGGCTGTAAAGCTGCTAATAGGTTCTCAAGAACCATAAAGTAACAGATGACACTGGTTGATCCAAGTATAGTAAACTGCTGCTTATTACAAACCTGACGAGATAGAATATAGTGTCACTGTACAAAAACAGACAATTAGGATTAAATGTCAGTCACTAATATAAATATACACACACACAATACCAACCTTAAGTCTTGTAGCAGAAAAATGATCTAAAATCTTACATGAGGGTTCTTGGAAAATTCATGGGTTTGTCTAACTATCCTATGTGGGGTTTTACAAACTGCTATTTGGAAGACCTCAGGGGGAGTCAAAGTCATAAGACTATGAGTGAGCCTGCTGTCCTGTTTCTAGCTTAAACTGCTCATCGGTGAGATCTACAGCTGAAAACCTCTGGAACAAGCTGAAGATGAACCATTAATGCAAACTGGTGGACAAATCAAAGCCAGCCGTTGTAAGTTTTATATTTATGATTTGGTCCAGTGCCTGAAATATGAATACTAAAAGCCCTCAAAATACTTGATTAAAATCATGAAATGTGGTTATCTACCTAGTAAATCTCATGAGGTCAACTCAGTTGACCGCATCTAGAAATATGGATATGGTCTTGTGTTGACTTATACTGCACTGCACCTATAAATGGATAAATTAAAGAACTAATTAAAAGGTAAAATAAAGAAACAAAACAAAAAGTTGAGCAAAACAAAATAAAATTTAATGATTGTAAATGCCATGTGAAACAAAACGAAAGATTTCAAAAGGAAACAAAAGCAAAAAAGAAAACAACAAAAAACATCACAAGGCAGTCTTAAAAAGCATATGCATTAGTACTGGATATCTATTTTCAAATAATCAAATTAAACAAAGTATGTTTTAGCCTAAAGAAACAAAAACGAAAGAAATCACAAACCATAAACATAGGATGCTGATGCTCAAATGTGATTACATTTTTTCATAAATACTCAGTACCTAGTATTCAGATGTCCAAATCTTTTTGGAATATGCTTAGGGATGTACAACCTGCACCTCTGCTGAGGGAAACTAAACCTTCCATTCATGTCTTTGGTCCTTCTTTGTTATCAGTCTATTCAGAGGGTCCCTTACAAAAAGTTAACAAGTCAGTTAAAGATTTTCCCCTCACTGAACACAGGCTATTTATAGACACTCTGCTTTCTTTACCATTACCTCTTTTTCTCAATGGAGCACTCAGCATGCTGCATTTAAAACTCAGATTTCAATAAACAAATGAACTGTTCTGAGATGGATTGTGAGATTCCTGCCAAACCAAAAAGTGCTACATTGAGGGCAAAGAGGAAAAATGACATCAAATTAAGGCATCTTAAATACTGAAGAGCTATGTAGGATGTAGATACTGACAAAAGACAGACAAAAATCTGAGTGTTAAATCCAGCTTCTGGTGAATGAGGTGTCCAACCACATATGGCACATAGCAACAATATCAGGCTAACATCAGAGACACAAATTTGTATCAAATGCGAAATTGGTCAAATATTGGGATAAACCGGAATGCCTAAAACACTTGCATTTGAAGCATCCAACAGCTTGAATCTTAAAAGAAACAAAAAGAAACTGTCAAACAGATGTCTAAACGAGACTTAGAAACGTGAACATTAGCAAAGACTTGATTACACTAAAAATAATAGTTTTTTTTTTTTTTTCTTCTTTCAAAACTGCGCCAATTTCTCTGGCTTCTCAGACAACATCTCTTGCCTTCATTTTCTTGGCAACCCTGCTTTCTACTTGTGCGACTTGCTCGTTTTGAACGACACTTGTAAAATCTTGTCCCCGAGGCGGTAGCCGTTGAGGCTGGCGATAGCCATGGCTGCCTCTTCATAGTTTGTCATGGTAACAAACCCAAATCCTTTGCACTTGTTGGTGTTGAAGTCGTGGATCACTTTGACATTTGTGACGGCACCGAAGGGCCCGAACATCTGCCACAGAATGCCCTCATCTGTATCCTGGCCCAGGTTGTAGACGAAAATACACCAGCCTGACGAGGAGTTTCCAGGCATATTAACGCCAGACATGCCACTCATGTGGTCCACACTCATTGGAGAGAACCTGAGGACAGAAAACAACATCTTATAGTTCATCAGATACGCACACAGTGTTTTACTAACTGAAAGAATTTTCTTTTTTGGGTGAGAGATGTGGTGACCAAGAAACACAACATCTGACTTTACTCACCTGAATCTCTGGGCCTGGTGGTGGACGGGCCCCCCGAAGCGGCGAGGCTGTGTGTGGTAAACCGGTGGAATAATTTGTGAGTTTTTCACTTGGTTTGGACTGGCAGCGAACTTTACAGTGATTGGCTCTGCAGCGCCTGGTGGCTTCTGCCCGTTCAAGTCCTTAATTGCATCCTCTGCCTCTGCTCTCTTGTCAAAACGAATGAAAGCCACACCACGAGAGAGTCCTGCAATAAGGATACATTTTCAGCATTCAAATGCGCACCAGGACATTCCAGATGTGACAGACACAACTACGCTCATCTACCAACCTGACGCTTGATCGACGAGGACATGGGAGTTGATTATTTTGCCATAACGTGCAAACATTTCTTCGACGTCCTTCTGAGTCATTGTTTTAGGCAGCCCGCTGATGTAAAGGTTGGCATCCTTTATGGTGTCAGAGCTTGGCCTGGCATATGACACCTGTCAGGAAGAGCAAAGTAAAAAGATCAGATCTTGAAAAAACATCTCCCCTGTAGGGGAATCATTTAAAACAAAAAAAAAAACAAAAATTAATTTTCAATTTAGTAACAAACTTTTGTTTTTTCAAATTTTGAGTTTTTAAATTGTGCTTTTTTTTTTTCTTCATAGAAGGATCACCAAAATGTTGGAAAATTAATTTTTTCCTTACAAATATTACATAAAATTATTTTATAGAAACCGAAAAATAAAAATAATAATAATCTTGAAATTTATGCATCTAAATATTGAAAAGCCTGATAAAAATAAGCCACAACCAAGATGCCATCAGGTTTGAGCAATTGAACAACTTTATTCTTGCTGCCTTTTGTCTCAAAACTGACCGTCTGAAGCAATGACACATTTAACTTTACACAGGAGCACCTTTTGTCACATTACCTTGATAGTTTTAGACTGTAGTCTCAGTCCATTGAGAGTACTGATTGCTCTTTCTGCATCACTAGGGTTAAGATAGTTAACAAATCCGTACCCTAAACTGTGGCCTAGAGAAAAAAAAAGAAAGAAAAGGAAAACAATAAAACAAACAAACAAAAACAAAGAAAAAAAAAAAAAAAGTTGAAACGTTCCAAATACAAAGGAAAAAAACATCCTAGTATCAAATGTTAAACTTCTGGGGAAAAATTAATGCCTCCAAACAAACAAATCTTTACAAATGACTTACACGTATGTGGGAAAGGCCTGAGAAAGAAAACTAAAAATAAGTAGGTTTTTTGTCAACACCGAAATGAAGGCTACATAATTGTAAAGAAACACTTAAGTGGGTCTGAAGTCGCAAATCTTTTAAAAACTTTAAAAACCCTGCAAATAAAAGGCACTGCATCCCTAAACCAATGAAGACAAAACATTTTCTCAGATCTTCCTCTCAACATTATTTTTTTTTTTGGTCTGATTTGAAAGCAGTGTGCCACGTGCTAATGAATACTTGCCTGCTACTTTGTCCCGAATAAGTTTAGCAGACTCCACCTCCCCAATGCTGCTGAAGAGACTCTGCAGCTCATCTTGGCTCATATTCTGAGGCAAGTAGTTGATGATGAGGTTTGTTTTGGAATCTTTAGGCTCATCGGCCATGTGATCTTCGTAACCGTTCGACATGTCATAGACCTCCTGGAAATAATAAAAACAAGTTTATATACACAATGAAAACAGAAATTAACATTTAATTGGACTAATTAATGCAAACTCACTGTGCACTCGTACGATAAATGGTTTTACTTGTTACTTGCTTTTGATACCTGACAGTTTTCTGCATACAGTTGTGTAAAGAGCCTCAAAATTAGGCCTAAATCTTGCTTTTCAATTGCTACAAGCTGGCAAGACAGTAATAGAATGACAAACATGCAATTAGAGAAAATTAAATTGAAAAACACATACATTTGTGGGAGATTACATTAACATTCTATTATCTAAACACTACATTTTATTTCCTTTTTCATTAATAATGAAATGTCCCATTAAATTTGATTTAAAAAAAAAAAAAAAAAGACAAAAAAACGTTTTATGGTTAATTTGTGAATTATGTTTTTTTTTTTTCCCTAGGGAAGAAATAATGCAACTACAAGCATCTGCAAGACATTTTCATCTTACAAATGCATCAGCGATTACACAGAAACCAGATATTTTATTAATTTACATAAAACTAATTCCACATTCCCACTCTATATCACACATAAACAAAAACATCACGGCTCCAACAAAAAGCAGAAATTAACACCCCAAACATAATTAAATATCTTCAACCAGAAACCGGGACGATATTACCTTTCACAGAATATTTTACCTGTGTCTTATTAAAATGTAACCTATAAAATGTTACAATCTGACTTAAACCAGTTTGGTATTCTGTAAATATGAAATATGATACTACAAAAATTAACTAAGTGATAACAATATATACCAGGCTCTCATAGTAAGAGCTGTAACCAGTTGTAAGACCAATACAACCGTCAACGGGACTCACTGTACTGCTGTTATTTTACATGCTATGATCAACGCTGCCTCCAATGGATTCTAGCTGAAACTGCACATGACCAATGTATTTGCCCAAAAAAATAAAATAAGGTAGTGTACATCAAAAAAGGGATGTCTAACAGCACCCCATCAAGGAATTTTAGGTGAAGATGAAGAAAACGATCACTCTGGTGACCACAATAACTCTGATCCCGGACAGTGTGTCCTATTCATGTTAGAAGAGAGGTCTTATTGTGTATTCCACACAAGTAGCCAGTCAACCTTCAAGGCTGAAACAAACAAGCATTATTACTGACCCTCCTACAACCCAACATTGGAGGTTTTGATAAAGTGGTCTGAATCGCTCAGACAATTCAGGTCACTCTACTTCCATCGTGAGCTGGTTCCTACAAGCATGGTTAAAATTTGCAGCATTTGCCAGGTCAAATACCTTCAACTGACTTTATGCAACACCTAAGATGATGTCTAGTGCATCTAGTTAAAAGCCTATCTCAGATGAGAGCATTAAATCTTAAGTATGGCTTGCTTATCACACAGGCTACAGCACTACATGGACGAAAACAGCCTACAAGCACTAAACACTACTAACTCCAGCTTACAGATTCAGTGTAATGATAAATAAACGGTTTAAAATCAACATTCAGTCCCTGTTGGACGCAAATTCTACTCACTTTTAAGTATCTAACGTGTCCCCTTCTGACTGCCATGAAGGGCCGTCACATATCCCGACTCAGAAGATACCAAAAACAAAATAAGGTAATAAAAATACACGCTGATGAGGGGTGGTAGGGAAGGCAAAGGCAGATTTGAGGGTTCAGAGTAAAAATAAACTAAAATAAAAGGGCAAAAAGGTAAGATAAGCCACCTTCTGATATAACCTGTGGAAAAAAGAATAACAACCATTGGCCATTAAGAGTCGAGTAGTTTCAGCGTGTATTTTTAGCACCTCACTTTGAGTCTGTCTTGCCTTCACAACATCTCCATGTTGAAATTACCTACATGGTGTACTTGTTACATTACACTGTAAACTATTTTATTTTTGAATGCAGATCTTTATTTTTGTTCATATGGGGAATAAAACACCAAGAATTAAAATACTACATGTGTAGTTAAGAGTTCACAAATCAAACTTTCCTGTACTGCACTATTCATAATAGCACCATTCACCAAAAAATGAAAAATGTTTCAGTTTTAATTATCTTTTCAAAACAAATCAGCAAGTCATAATTGTGTGAAAGTATTTTCGTCTACACAAATAATAAAAAGGATTAAAAACAACACAAAATGGCCGATTGTCTTTAATCCTAAACTATGACACACTACAACTAACCTTTAAAAAAATCTTTGGTGCAACAGTTTACTAAAACTAATTGATAGCACAGAGGTCGAAGAACAACTGTTTAGGGGACAGTTCCGTATAATTTCCCACATTTCTTTCACTCATTCACGGCAAAATATAAACAACATAAGGCGGCTGAGTTTATTAAACTTACTAAAATATACTACTGCCATAAATACTGACTACACCGTTCAGGCTTTCATAGGCAGTTGGAAAAACTGAACAAAAGACATTTATATTTCTGTCTGGTCGTGGGGCGTGAAATGCAGAGCTCGGCCGCAGCAGGACAGCGCTCTTCCGGTCACGCTCGTCTGGATTAACGTTACCTCGCCGTTCTTACGCTTTCGTATCTTAGCTACAGAACAACAACAACCTCGCGCAGCATTACACAGCACGCTTGTAAAGAAGCATCGATTCAAAAACAGGTCCCAGAATAAAATGGCACACAGCATGAGGCCTCGTCCCCATATTTTCGCGATGACTCGGTCTGTAAATCCCACGCAACTCTCGAGTTCAAACTCGAGCAGGCCGCGCTGAGGGGCCTAACCCAAAGAAAGCCAGGCCTCGAACACCGAGTGGATATATAAACGTTGCTAAATCCTAATAATCAAGCTCAATATAATAAAATCAAACATTTACATGTGTATCTGGCGCCTTACCAACTTCAACGTGTCTCTGATTCTGCAGCAGAAGTAACGCGCGCGGAGCTTTAGCAAAACGTGGCTTTTTGGCGCTGCGCTCTCGTCTTCTTCTTCTTCTTCTTCTTCTAGTTAATGGCGGATTGCAAACAACTTTTAGGTGCATACCGCCACCTACTGTACAAGAGTGTGTAACATCATGTCTTTTTAACTGTGCTCATATTTTTCTCATTAACCCTGTGTCATTAAGAAATTTAAATAATGCTTTCCTGGTGATCCTTATCCCCTCTCCCTCTCCTTCTGACCCTAATATCCCCATCAGGTTCCACTCACGCCCCACCTCCACCCCTGCCACTTTCATAACCCATTCAGATTCAGATCAACGGTCACCCACTTATAATAAAAGCAGACATTTTATTAGATTGTATCAGTTTTATTGTGCAAAGTAAAACGCCCTTGCTGTGCGCTCATATAAAATATTCATAGAAGAACAGATATTGTGAAGAGACACACTAGTTTGTACAAATTTAAGAAGTTAACATTGATATTTCAAAGTAATTAATAGTGAAATATGCACATACATACATATACATATGTGTGTGTGTGTGTATATTTAAAAACAAATGTGCAAGCATTCAGAAGAAAAGTCACAAGAATTCAATTCCATAAGTGCCTTTTTATTTTTGGTCCTGAATTCGATACTCTTGTGGGGGTTGATGCCTCATTAGCTGTGCTACTATAATCCAAGACATTACCTGAAGACAGAAAGGTCAGAGATGATGACATTATAAATCTTGTAAAAGATCAGGGCATTAATGAATTATCATTCAAGTCTCAAGAGCTCACCAGTAAAAAGAAAACCACTAAAGATGTTATAATGATGACGTGCACTGAAAGTAGTAATTTCTCCTCAAGTTTAATTTGACAGCCCTAGAATAGAAAAAACAATGTGGAATCTTGCTCAAAACACTGGGATACAAACCTAATTTAAATGAATTAACAAATGAAGCTTAATTTAGCAGTGTTGAAACCTTTTTAAAAAAAATATTCCTGGTTTCCATAGTTAAGATATACTGACAGACATCTGTAACCATTATGTGTTTGTATTGATTTTATAGTAACTGCACAATTGTCAAGACTTTGCTTGTTTGTTTTTACACACTGAGGTGCAAGATTAAATTATTTCCTATCATTATTGAATTTAATATAGCTAAATTTGCATTTAACCCATAATGCTCCTTTTATGTCGCAATTAAATGGAAGCAGTGACAGATCTTTTAGTCAATACTGTGCCATACATCCAAGTGTAACAGATGTTTTATTTTTTTACTACATTGTACATCAGCTAAAAAAATAAAAGAATCACACGTGAGATATATAAAATTAATTTCGAAAATTTTGTGAATTTTCATTTCATGCTGAATGTAATGAATGGTATAGCCTTCTGTAAACTCAAGCAGGAAAATATTAATATAATATCTAATAAATAGGGTAGCTTAAATGTAATTCGTGTCTGTACCTCATTATATAGCAGCTGGGGTAAGTCTAAAGTCCCATTGCAGGAGTGAAAGTTTTTGTTGCAGCAGCTCAGAGGAACTTCATATTTCCCACTATGATTAAACCAAGGTGTTTCCAACCAGTCTGTGTAGTTCTTAAGACCACAACACCGCAACTGTAACCAAAAAAAAAAAAAAAAAGTGTAACAATCTGATTTTGCCAAACACATAGGAATCCTAGAGATGTCTGTGGAAATACCTCACGCTGAAGGGCATTCACTGCTTTGGTATCAGGATCTTGGCTGTTACCACTGTAGTTCTGAAACACATCTTTAAGGGGAGCCAAGTCTGCATCAAGCTAAAAAAATACGAATGTTTAATGTCAAACCATTGATTGCAGTGTAACACACTTTACCTGCATTTAGCCAAATAACATAAAATTTCAGTTACCTTCCCTTTATGAGTATATGCCAATGCAGCAGTAGTACCCACAATGCACCACACAATAATGAGAAGATACACAAACTGAAAGACAAGAAATATACAAATATAAACACCACAGTCCATTAAATTATTTATTTTTAGTTAAAAAGAAAGACAAAGAATTTTTCCATCTTACCAATCCATGTCCACATGAAGGTTTTTTGTTGGACACCAAACAGCCAGTGGATCCACTGATTAAGAGGATGACTCCTCCAGCAACAGCTAGCTTTGCAGGGAGAATTATATAAAAGCTGCTAAAGAACACACCATAAACTTTGTATTTATGCAGAAAGAATGAACCACCCAGTCCTGTAATTCCAGCCAGCTGTAAAAAGTGGAGAATGAAGGAGTTAAAAACTAGAGGAACCAAAACAGCGCATGTATTTCATAAAAGCCATGGTTTGTCACGTGTCGTATGTGTCAGCAGTCATCTCATAAGTTACTGAAAAACTAAGGCTAATTGTCTTTACTTTGTTAATATTTCTCAGGGACATTTATGAAAAACAACTTGTCCTGAGAACACACTTCACTCATAGCTGACTCTTACCTGAATGTATGTTAGAGTGATTTAGTGTGTTCACTTGTTTACCTAACAACACCTGTTACAAAAATATGCTGATATTGGAATTTAGTTCATAGAATTCTCAAAACCGAATATAACAGATACAAACCAACATACAAAGCCCACTTTAGAGAAAAGAAAACATGCAATTATATAAGTCATTGTATCAAATGCATTAATAATATGACAAACGAAACAAAAGAAGTGCATGATGATGATAAAACTCACCAATAAAAGCAGAGAAGCAATCTTTATCAAAATTCTGAAAGCTCTTCTCGTTAGAGCCATGGCTCTGCTTTAATCGATTCGCGTCAGCGCGAGATAATCTAAACACTGATATTTGAATCGCAGTTCTATCAAAGTCTCTCGGTCCAGTTCAGCTTCAGCGGTGGCAAACACTGATATGAAAGCGGACTTTATGGATTTAAATCCAAACCATGCAAAACTGCGGAAGTGACCGAAAGCAAGTAGGGGGCACTGTACCAAACATATAATTATTAAAACGATGTATAAAGGGCAATGTAATTGACTTAAATGTATGTATAGATAGACAGACAGACATATAGATAGATAGATAGATAGATAGATAGATAGATAGATAGATAGATAGATAGATAGATAGATAGATAGATAGATAGGTTTATTTATTTATGTAGGACACATTTATTAGTTTTTAAGAATAACAAAGCTTCAAAATGCATAAAAAAGAAAACTGGTAACCATGAAGAGATGATTATAACAATTATTGTTGAAAGGGAACACAATTGTTATATTTGCAGAATATTGTTATAAAATGTTATATTTATGTTGCAATCTAATGAATGCCAAATAAATACATAAATAAATAAAGCTGTTTTTTATTGTTTTTTTTTTATTATTATTACGCAAGATGGCGTATTATTAAAACAGCAGTTGGAAGTATGTGGCAAAATGCATGGAATAAAGAGTCAAAAGGGAGACACCTATTTAGTATTCAACATAAAGTGGGGATTGAAAGAAAGGCGTATGGAAACAGACGAGAAGATACTCTTATAACCAGGATCCGTATAGGACACTCTAACCTTAATTATTCATTGCATATAATAGGAAAAAGTGAGTCAGACTGCTGCAATTACTGTGGAATAACAGTTGAACATGTGCTCTTACATTGTGAGGCATATAATAGACAAAGAAAGCAGCTTGTTGAAAAACTAAGAGATATGGAAATCAATGACATTTCAGTTAAGAATATATTTCAGAATGCACAGAAACGGTTAAGGGTTTATGATGTTCTTCTAAAATATTTGAGAGATACAGATTTGATTAGAAGAATTTTGTGGGGGTTTTTTTTATTAGTTTATAATATTTTCGTTCATCGAGGCCTCACACTCCATCCCAGTGGGTGGCGGAAATGCACCTTAACCTCCATTAAACACAAAAGAAGAAGAAGAAGAAGAAGAAGATGGCGGCAGCATCAGCACATCAGGGTGCTCCAGACAACGAACTGGACGAATTATTAGACAGTAAGCTTTGAGGATGGTTCAAATATGAAAGTATCCACAGCTATAATGTGCAAATGTTTTATTTTTTTAATAATGTTACTGAATAGTGAACTAGCGTTTAGAAAGCGGTTGTCAGTGCAGATGCTGCTACGCTATTAGTCTGGTGCTTAACGTTACGCTCGTAACGTGAAAACATTAGATGTGCATTAGTTAATTAATTAGAGATCGTCACTTTGTCTTTTTTATAGTCACATAAAAACTCGCAAGTTATGTCCAACTAGGTTTTGTATCTAAACGGAGCTTGTTATCGGAACTGTTGTGTTTGTACTGCACCACTAGCTAGTTTTGCTATTCATGCCGTGTGATTGGATGAAATCAGTCACATGATAATATACCGTCAAAACATATACATATACCTTTGGTACTCCAGTGTTAGTGTTTCCTCAACTGCAGGCGCTCTTGATGATTTTGACAAGACCAATGTGCCTCCTGCGGCCCCTGAGGCCCCCACTGCCCCTGGTCCAAGAACGACGAGTGATGAGAAGGTAAGAAACACGTTTTCATATTGAAATCAAGCCAAAAAATGATCAGAATAACACTGTATTATCTTTTCACAATTTTCTAGACACTCTTCCAATTCTACAGTGAGTTGGTTCCGTCATTGCTGCTGGTTAATGAATCTGTTTTCTGTTCTTTTCACCCTCAGCCTCCTCTTTTGGAGGACAGTAAGTTCTTCGAGTCTCTCTTTGATGGTGAGATGGCCAATCAAGCATGTGAGGAGTGGGAGAAAGCCATGGCTGAGTTAGCGCAAGAAGAACCTGATCTTCTACAGCATTTTCATAAGCTGTCTGAGGCAGCAGGTAAAGTAGGTGAGTGATCTGAAATGGAGCACTTTATAAATGTTGGATGAAGCTATGCAAGTTTAGTTATTAGCCCATTTTTCAATTGTTTTGACTATATATATATATTTTTTTAATTTAGGCACAGATGTAGCTTCACAACAAGAGTTCACCTCCTGTCTTAAGGAGACCCTTAGTGGCTTGGCAAAAAATGCAGACAACCTGCAGGTAATCCCACTTGGAATTTCTGCTATTGGAATATAATTCAAGGAAATGGTGGTTTTAAAAATAAACTACCATTCAAAAAAACTACCATTTTGATTTTAGATTTTGATGTTATGTTTTCTTAATTTAAAGCATCCTTGTTGAATAGAAGAAAAAAATCTTACTGACCCAAAACATATAATTGGATGTATGTCAGATGTGTAAAGAAATGTGATGAACATTCGTAACATGTCGCTCTAAATGCAGAGTGCAGGACTGGCTGGAGATGATCTTGTAAAGACCTTGGAGAACCTGGGATTGAATGAAAATGGGGAGGGAGGAGATGATGGCAATATTCTCCCAATTATGCAGTCCATCATGCAGAACCTTTTATCCAAAGAAGTTCTATACCCTTCTCTTAAAGAGATAACGGAGAAGGTGAGTTGTTTACAGCATCTGCATATTGATGGCTGGTATATGCCTGCCATCAATTAAACATTTCTTTTCAGAAAATCTTGCAACACATTCCATTTAATATTTAGAAAAAAATGTACTAATATAATGCAATTTGCATTTAGTACCCTGAATGGTTGGAGAGCAACAAGCAGTCCCTTCCCACGGACCAATTCATGCAGTATGAGCAACAGTACAAAATAATGGGAGAGATATGCAGCCAATTTGAGAAAGATGGAGACAAAGACAGCACATTTGAAAACATTCTGGAACTCATGCAGAAGGTAGAATGCATGTATTTCTAAAATTAATGCACTTATTATTATTTTTTAAATAATTTAGGGTAATCTTTTGCATTCTTCTTACTGATAATGTGCCGATTTGTATTTTTTGTAATGATTTGAAATGCATGAATTTAAATCTTTTTCTTGTACCCTTTTTACTTAAAAAAATTTAATAATATTACTCAATATAACCTTTCAGTAACAGCACTATTAATATTTTTGTTCATGGAAATAATGTCTTATCCCTCAGCTGCAAGACTTGGGTCAACCTCCGAAAGAGCTTGCTGGAGAGGCAGTGAGTATTTACCTTTTGTCTTTCTTTATTTATTTTTTAAATAAGAGCTGTTATATTTACATCATCAATCAATCTTTTGTTTTTTAGCCTCCTGGCTTGAATTTTGACCCAGAATCTCTGCACCTTCCTGGAGCGCAAGGGGTCCCAGGATCAGAGCAATGCTCAATCATGTGATCTCAATGAGGTCAAATTAATGTACGTTTGAAAACGATACAATTTGGAGATAATTATCTGAACCTGAGTTGGACACAGTTGAACATGCTCCCCTTTTAAAGGAGTTTGCTTTTGTGTCTGCACTGAAACTGTGAACGTTCACTACATTCATTTTACTTCGTAGTTCTTGTCCACAGAGGTTCTTTTCATATTCATCCCTAATCCGTTCACTGTCCTCACTGTAGAGCAGCTCTTAGCGTTTTGAGTGAAGCTTGATCTCAGTGTGCTGACAGCTTGGTAAAAATCAAAGTTTTCTGAATTTTGTAAAGGTTTTACACTTTTACTTCAAGCACATTTGATGGGTATTGTAGTGGATTATGTTTTGAATAAGTAGAGACAAATGGACAGGAAAGGTATTTACAGTTTGATTGGTTTAATTTTATTTTTAAATCTCAGAAGAATGGTCAGGGTCTACAAATAGCTTCCATCAGATTGATGAAATCATCTTAATATACAGTGTAATGTCTGTGACCAAAATGCATCTCTCAGATTCAGCATTTTCAAAAATCTAACTGCAGACACTTCAGATACAAGCTGATAATATATTGATAATATCATTCTTTGACCCATAGACTGCATTTGTAATTGAGTAGAATAATTCTCTCTCCCTTTGTCTTCTAATGGTTACTGTATCTATCTGCATATAGAGCGGTTTGGAGTGTTGCTATGTAAATTGAAATAATTCCCATCATTCCTATGGTGGTGCCTGTTTGTGATGTGTTATTGTCACAATAGTCCCCCTAATTTGCCTTGAATATTGAGAGAATAAAAGAATATTGTTTCGTAGTTTAAAACTAATATCCTGTATTAACATTTAAAGAACATCATGTTAAATCCCAGGATACCTCAAAAGTGGGTTAAGGTTTGCAGTCATTGCTTTTGAGGAGATGTTTACATGGTTCTTTTATGCAAACAGGTAGGAGTGCATGGAAAATTAGATCCTTTCACAGGATCAAATGTGGAATTGGTAATCAATTTGCTTTCTTGACACGTCATTGGCTATATCTTCATATGGCATTATGTGGCCAATATGAAGGTTATGAGAAGGATAAAATGGCTGTGCAGATGAGCTGGACAAAAATATGTAATGGTTACAACACTCAGGGGTTGCTCAAACACCCAAGCACTTAAATCTGCTCATCAATATTCTTTATCCTGTAAAATGTTCCCTTAAATGTACAGTTCATTGGTGTTGTCATACCTCACTGTATGAAAGAACTGCAATTCTCAAAAATCTAAATAAAAGTTATAAACTTGTTATATTCTTCGTGACCAATTTTATTCCAGTTACATATCAAACTAACACAGCTCTACACACAGTTGTCTGATATATTGCTTGATTAATATTAAAAAATATATTTTAACCATTTTACTTTTTTACCATTTTACAATATTTTTATGGTTTTAACACTTTCTTTTAAAATCACTTAAGGAGACTTAGACTTCTTGTGGTGTGTTTGTGGCCCTGTTATATGATTTGTAGTTAAATTCTCATTTCTATTTTGAATAATTATAACACCAAGCAATATATCATAAAATAGTTAGACATTTATAGCATTTTTATGTATTGTTTGTTTTGATTCAATTAATCAATGTCTTAATTTAATGATTAGGTAAACATTCATGTTGTATTATGATATCCAGTTATAAAGGAGAAGTTCCCGATGAAACGTGTAAATGCTGCGACAGCTTTGGCAGCATACAGAACTGTAAAATTGTAGAAAGATTTAAATTTTTCTGGATTTACGTGGAGATCACACAACATATAATAAATGTTAATAATAAATGACTAAAATAACAAGGAACAATGCCATAAACTATTGTTTATTTCTATACTCAGTATTGTTGATTATTATTTCCCGTTTATTGAAAATGGTCATCTAACTGACTGACTGATCATCTCTTTTTTTATTTATTTTTTTTATATATTAATGCCAAGGTACCGAAGATACAAGTACAAAAAAAAATCAACTTTACATACAAAGAGGTGACATTACATGCAAAGCACCATTATATACGTATGTAACAATAAATTAATAATATAAAACGAAAGCTTTAACAGAATAAATTAAAAAGATGAAATAAATTGTTTTAAGATCTTTAAGATTTTTGAAGATGAAATAGTTTGGATATACTGTTTAACCTCTTTTTTAAAAACAATAAATAAAGGATTTTGATGAGAGAATTTACTGCGGTGAATATGAAATTTTGCAAGAAATAATAATAGGTTAATAATAAAAATATAAAATATTAATTAATTTTATCTTTTTGTATATTAAAGAAGCCAAACAGTACATCCTTAAAAAGCAAAGAGAAGCCCTGGAGCACATTGAGATTGATAACATTAGAGAATTCAATCCAAAATAGCTGCGTGTGAGGACAATCCCAGAAGATATGCATATCAGTTTCATTAGGGTCACCACAAAAAGAGCAGCTTGTGTTTATGTCTGATTTAAACCTTTTCAGAAACAGACTGACTGATCATCTTTGCGGATGACGAAGGCTCTAGACGTGGACTTTGCGATGTTGGCATTTGAATGATCAAACTTTATTTGTTCGCGCACGGAGACACGGCCCGGTTTGAGTGGATTCAGTGGACGCGAAATCCCTTCCTAAAGGGGGATGATTTCAGGGTTTAAATTCACGTAAACTGAGTTACATCTTCATACATTACGCATTCCTGTTCGGTTATTATTGTCAGTGGAAATGTTGACCAAATTTGAGACAAAGTCGGCACGAGTGAAAGGTAAGATAACTGCTATGACTAGCTTCACTTGACTGCTGTATAATATAATTATTATGGCCGCTTTTATGTACAGTGGTCTGATTTTAATCTATTCTTAATTTCTGAATATAATGTACTATCTTGTTTAGCAAGGATTCAGTTCATTTCTTATAGAATACTCTGTCATTCGGCGTTAGCACAAAGCTAATATTTGTTAGCCGTCCAGTCGTTGCAGTAAATATTCTCTAACGTTACTCCGAAGTTTCATATTTTGTTTTCATTGAGAACACGCTAATGACATTAACCTGGCCAGATTATTAATATCAAGTTGATAACAGTAATCTGTTTAAATCAATGTCATCTTTATTATGTGCTCATAACTCCCTCGTATTGACTGTTTTCACTTTACTAAAAACCTAAACTGATTGCAATGTCTTTTTCCGTAGGGCTGAGTTTCCACCCGAAACGGCCCTGGATTCTCGCTAGTTTGCACAACGGCGTCATCCAGCTGTGGGACTATCGCATGTGCACCCTCATCGACAAGTTTGACGAGCATGATGGTATGAAACAGCTGGTCAACGATTTCAGTCTCTTGTCATTTTAATCTGAGCCCTTATAATATTGTGAATTCATTTAGGTCCAGTCAGAGGTATTGACTTCCATAAGCAGCAGCCACTGTTTGTGTCTGGAGGAGATGACTACAAGATCAAGGTTTGCTTGCTTCATTTTCAGTACTGATGTTTAATACATTTATCACCTGGCTACTATATAGTTTCATGTGAATTTTTGGTAACACTTCTACAACTAATACATTATTAAAATCAACATTTTTGTCTTAAAACATTAGCTAATGGAGATGAGCTAACATGAATTTACAATGAACAGTTGTAGTTTTAATAACAAACAGTAACAATGATGAATGAAAACTGTAAGAAATGTATTGCTCATAATTTATGTTAATGCATTAACCTATGGGACCTTATTATAAAGTGTTTTCTTTTTATGCATTTTGAGTTGCTGACATGTATTTTACTCTGATTATTAGGTGTGGAACTACAAGCTGCGTCGGTGTCTCTTCACTCTTCTTGGACATCTTGACTACATTCGTACCACATTCTTCCACCATGTGAGACCAGTCAACTTTGTGATCATCTTTCATAATTCTTTTCATGATGTTTATTTAATCGATGAGTCTAACTTATCATTATCATTTTCAGGAGTATCCCTGGATCTTGAGTGCCTCAGATGACCAGACCATTCGCATTTGGAACTGGCAGTCCAGAACATGTGTCTGGTGAGTCTTTATATAGGATATGAACTAGTGGATGTGCACAAGTAATAATTTTTTTGAATTCATTAATTTTGAAAGTAATATTGATTATTTAACATTTTCAAATAAAACAAAAATTACGTTTCACGCACATGTAATATACATCTCACATGTACGTTTTTTTTTTTTTTGGTAATATTTAATTTTTTTAAATTAAATAAATTGCTTGAAAATGCTCAAATTGTTTGTCAAAGCATTTTCTCTGACTGGAGCAACACTATTATTAACATTAGCTTAGTGAAACTGAGTCGTATATGTGTTTTTTTTCTTTTTTTTTTTTCTTCTCTGTAGTGTGCTGACGGGGCATAATCACTATGTGATGTGCGCTCAGTTCCATCCATCTGAGGACCTGGTGGTGTCGGCTAGCCTGGATCAGACTGTGCGCGTGTGGGATATTTCCGGTGAGGAGGCTTGGGACAGGATTGAGTAGTTTTGGGAAGGCTGGGGAGGTGGGAATGGAGAGAGAGGATGGAGAAAGATAGAGGCTGTCTAATGGCATTCTCTTCCTCATGTCCTCTCTCTACAGTGTGTACAGAACAAAACTCTGTGGGCTCAAAGCAAAAATGCCTCTCACATCCATGCTATAAGCAGCAAGCATTTGTCTAGTGATTTAATACTCATTTTTGTTATTTTTGGGAAGATTAAATAGTGATGTTATTTGATGTTTATATAGAACAAATTAGTTATGAAACATTTAAAAATAAAGATTTACCATATTGTCACCTGCTCAAAAAGTCTTAAGAAAGGGTAAATGTGAGAGGTATTTTTGAGATTCTGCATGTTTTAATGGAATTGTCATTGTCTGTCCTTTGCTTTCATTGTTGAACTTCTTTCTTGCTCATTAACCTTTTAAACTGCTGCTGTCTGCACTGACTGACAACAAATACTCATTCATTAAATCTCACACTGAATAGAATAGTTCTTTCTCTCTACCCCTTTCACATAAAAAATATGGAATGAATATATTGTTGCATGGATAATATGCAATTTGTATGTAATTGTATGACATACAAAAAAATTCTTTTTGCGTCTAAATTTAGTTATAAACATATTTCTTTTTAACATAATTTAATGAAGTTTCATCGAAACTATGAGCATTTTCACATACAGGAACAATTAGAATCCCTAATTTCTGGTTCATTTGTGAAATTCACAGAACTATGCAAACATTTAAACTTTTTCCTCATATCCTGCATGATGGCATTTTTCATCCATAGAAAATATTAATGGATAAAGACCTCCAAGTTGATCCGTCCATCTGAATGCAATTTTTTCAATCAGTAACATGAACATAGATTGTCATTTAATCGTTAAATGACTCTTAACACCACTTGATTGCATGATGGAATCCATCTATTAATGCATTACAATATGCAATAACAAATGCATGACTTAGCTGGAGTCTTTCTCACTCCTTTAACATCCAGTGCCCCTCCAGAGAACATTTTGACACGCTCCACCCCATCAATCCACCATTCAGTTCCATCCCTGCTCACTTCCTGTACAGCTCCTTTGCCCCTCTGGAAACATCCACATCTGTACATTGGTTTCTAGTGCAGCTTTTGTTGGACTTCTATTCATTTAGCAGACATTTGAAATGCTGAGATCTCAGACACACATTCTGCCCTCCTCTCTTATTCTGTGCTCCCTGACCTGAGTTAAGCTGATTATCTCTCTATCATTGATTTACATGCATCCTACCCAATCTCAAGTGATTCTGATCTCTCTGTGATCATAATTTAACTATTTTGTGTTTTGATGGATTGTTGTCTTTGCTGTTAATCTGGTGGTTTACTATACTTCCTTAACTCAGGTTTAGACCTAATGGAGGTTGTTTGTTGTGTTTGTGTTCTCGACCACCAGCGAATGTTTAGCAGCCCAACAAAATGTTTGTGTGTTTGCTGTCAGATATCACAAATGTGTTTTTGAGTAGCAGTTTTAATGTTCTTCCCCTCTCTTCCCTCCCCGGTATGTGGGTGTTCCTGTGTAATTTGTAAACGGTCCCCTATGTGTGTCGGACTGTAAATGTTGCTTCCAGGTCTGAGGAAGAAGAACTTGTCTCCGGGTGCTGTGGACACTGAGGTGCGTGGCATCTCTGGTGTCGACCTCTTTGGGGCCTCTGATGCAGTAGTGAAGCACGTTCTGGAGGTAAGAATGTGGTTGTAATGGCCTAAAAAAAAATTTGGACCCGAACTTTGCGTTGTAAAGTGCGGTTGGGGTTGAATGAATAAAGTTTGTTGTTGGTTTGAATGAAAGTTTTTGTTCTCTTGCTCCGGTCTCAGGGTCACGATCGAGGTGTAAACTGGGCAGCCTTCCATCCCAGCATGCCTCTCATTGTGTCAGGAGCAGATGATCGCCAGGTCAAGATCTGGAGGATGAACGGTATGTGTTCTCAAGGGAAAAATGTCTGTCGCTGTTCTGATTTGAAAAAAAAGACATTGCAAATATAAAATATATAGTCCCTAAACTCTGAAAATATCTAAATTCAGTTTTTATTTTCTCCCTTTTTTGGCAATTATCTCTTCCTCTAGAGTCTAAAGCGTGGGAGTTGGACACCTGTCGAGGGCACTACAACAATGTGTCCTGTGCGGTGTTCCACCCTCGTCAGGAGCTCATCCTATCCAACTCCGAGGACAAGAGCATCCGTGTGTGGGACATGTCCAAGAGGACAGGCGTCCAGACCTTTCGTAGAGATCACGACCGTTTCTGGGTGCTGGGGGCTCACCCCAACCTCAACCTGTTTGCTGCTGGTAGGTTACTAGCAATAATTAATCAAGTGGTTTTGGCGATGAAATGAGATACAGTGAAGTGTAATTTTGTATCTTCCCAGGCCATGACAGTGGGATGCTGGTGTTTAAACTGGAAAGGGAACGTCCAGCTTATGCCGTGTATGGTAACATGCTGTACTATGTAAAAGATCGCTTCCTGCGTCAGCTCGACTTCAACAGCAGTAAGGATACGGCCGTCATGCAGCTGCGCAGGTGTGTGGATTTTAAGTGTCTTTTCTAAGTTTAAAAACCCTAAATGTGCTTCTACAAAAGGTTTAGCTCAGTTGAACTGTTTCTTTTTTTATTCACAGTGGATCCAAATTCCCAGTGTTCAGCATGTCCTACAACCCTGCAGAAAATGCTGTGCTGTTGTGCACTGTGAGTATTGTAGGCTCTATCAGCATGCTTAGTCAAATCAAGGTTCATTTGTGTATTTGTTCATTTCTTCCTCTTTCCCTTTCAGAGAGCTACTAACCTGGAAAACAGCACATATGATCTGTACTCCATTCCCAGAGAGAGTGATTCCCAGAATCCTGATGGTAAAATTTTGTCCTTTCTTTTTAGAATTCTCTTATCTATTGTGGAAAAAGGAATCGTTCACTTTTTCTGCATGTTTTCAGCTCCTGAGGGAAAGCGTTCCTCTGGTCTGACTGCGGTTTGGGTGGCCAGAAACCGGTTTGCTGTACTCGACCGTATGCACTCAGTAAGTAAATCAAGCAACATTTATTTGAAAGACAAGAATGCTGCAGTGATGACATATTTTTGTAGGCCTACCCGGAAGTTAGCATCACCCTGGTTCCCTCTGCAAAAACCCAAATATTCTTATAAATTTTCTGTTGGCTTTTGGATTATTCCAAAAAATAAGATCTGCAACCAACAAAAGTTTGATTCTTACATGTTTAGTTCATCATGATAAACCTCACTAATGAACACAACTTTAATGAATTTTGAAGCTTAAGTACAATCTGCAGAAGTAAAAAGCAAAACAACCTCTCTAGTCCCATTCAGCCAATTATTTGAAAATGCCTCTGAGACAAATAAAAGATTTAAAAAAAAAAAATCACAAGGGGGTATTACTGATGTGTTTTATCTCTTAGAATAAAATGTGAAAAAAATATTGAGCTTCTGTTAACCACAGACCTTATTTCAGGCATTTAACCAAAAGCCCATTTATAAATTCCTTTGACTTCAGGACAATGGAACCAAAAGTGCTAAAATGCTAACTTGCTTCTGAGTTTTGGAATACAAAAATGTCATCTCTGCAAGACACTATACTATCAAAAAAAGGAGTATGACAATGTACACATGTAATCAAACAAACCCGAAGGCTTATTCTCTATGCTTATCCCACTGCAGCTCCTGATAAAGAACCTGAAGAATGAGATTGTAAAGAAGGTCCAGGTACCGAGCTGTGAGGAGATCTTCTACGCTGGAACTGGGTCTCTGCTACTGCGTGATGCTGAAGGAGTCACTCTGTTTGACGTGCAGCAGAAGCGCTCCCTTGCTACGGTCAAAATCGCTAAAGTCAAATATGTGGTGTGGAGCTCCGATGCCAACCATGTGGCTCTGCTGGCTAAACACGGTACTGAAAACTCACTAACTGATTGTATAAGCTTTAACATATTGATTTTGCAGTCACAAATCTCCACTCTGAAAGGTTGTGCAAGTGTTTTTGCTTGTATTAAACAGAATAATCCCACATGCTCACATTTCATTTGATTTATCATATTTTCACACACATCTTATCCTCTGTTCTTGCTTTTCAGCCATCATGATCTGCAACAAGAAGTTAGAGAGCCTGTGTAACATCCATGAGAACATCAGAGTGAAGAGTGGTGCCTGGGCCGAGAATGAAGTCTTCATCTACACCACCTCCAACCACATCAAATATGCTCTCACCTCCGGGTACTGCACCAACAGCCTCACACACAACTATTTCATTAAGAAGTCCCTACTGTTTTGTTAATAATTAATCTTTAAATTATGTTTTCTCACAGTGATCATGGTATAATCCGTACATTGGATCTACCCATCTATGTGACAAGAGTCAGGGGCAACAGTGTTTACTGCCTGGATCGTGAGTGCAGACCACGAGTGCTCAACATAGACCCCACTGAGTACCGCTTTAAACTGGCTCTGGTCAATCGCAAATATGAGGAGGTTAGTGCGTATTTTCAACATTGAGACTTGCACCTTCTATATATTGTTTATTTATTTATTTGAATAATTCAATCATTTTAATAATTGATTTCAGTAATTTTTATATTGTTTATTTATTTATTTTATTATTATTATTATTATTATTTTTTTTTTTTTAACATATAAAATATTCTTAGAACCTGAAAGATATCTCTGAAACAGATCAGGAGAGTGGCTTATTTTTTTATTTTATTTATTTATTTATTTTTTCACCCATTTATATTTTATTATCAGTAACTTTCTCTCTGTCTATCATTTTTACACATTCTGATTTGCCTTTAATAACCATTATTTTAGTATTTTTTATACACTATTACAGTATTTATTATTATTTGAAATGGCTTTTTTTTAAATTTAGTTTAAGTAATTTCATATGCTTTTTCTATTTTGCTTTATTTTTATATATTACTTTCAGTTTATAAAATTGTTTTCGTTAATCAAAATAACAGTTTTAGTTAAAAACAACAACACTGTTAATGACCTTTTTTTTTTCTACCCAACACCCTCAGGTTCTTCATATGGTGCGTAACGCTAAACTGGTAGGCCAGTCCATCATTGCCTACCTGCAGAAGAAGGGCTACCCAGAGGTTGCGCTGCACTTCGTCAAAGATGAAAAGACTCGTTTCAGCCTGGCTCTGGAGTGTGGAAACATTGAGGTATACAGGACTGACAGTTCTGGAGGATCAAGTCTTCAACCCTCTTGCCTGAACCAGGTGTTCATTCTTGATTGATTTGTTCCTGCAGGTGGCGCTAGAGGCTGCAAAAGCCCTGGATGAACGAAGTTGCTGGGAGCGTCTCGGTGAGGCTGCGCTTCTGCAGGGCCATCACCAGGTTGTGGAGATGTGCTACCAGAGAACCAAGAACTTTGACAAACTCACCTTCCTGTACCTCATCACTGGCAACCTGGCTAAACTCAGGAAGATGATGAAGATAGGTGAGTGACAAGGAAAAAGCATGAGTACACTACCATTTAAAAGTTTGTGGTTGGTAGTATTTTTAAATGTTTTTAAAGAAGTCTCATTTATTTACCAAGGCTGTGTTTATTTGATCTAAAATAGTAAAAACAATAATATTGTAAAATATTATTACAATTTAAAATAATTGTTTTTTGCTTTAATAAACTGTAAAAAAAAAAAATCTTTTGAATGGTAGTGTATTGGTCTTCTTTTTTAAGGATAATTCATTCTTATGGATTGTTTGCACGATGTTTCGTGTTACAGCTGAGATAAGAAAGGACATGAGTGGACACTATCAGGGCGCTCTTTACCTGGGTGACGTCAGTGAGCGTGTGCGAATCCTGAAGAACTGTGGACAGAGTGAGTGCTGTCACTTAATTTCTTCACATGATTGTTTTAATAAGATTTATTTAAAGAAAATGACATCTGTATCACATACATTATCAGAGTCTCTGGCTTACCTGACTGCTGCCACTCATGGGATGGATGAGGAGGCTGAAGCCCTGAAGGAGACCTTTGACCTGGAAAAAGAAATGGTATGCTCTATTCTCATTACTAAGAGAGATGCACTAATTTGTAAATGAATGATTGAGTGATGGGTTCCGTCCATGTGCAGGTGCCAGAAGTGGACCCCAATGCCCAGCTGTTGCAGCCGCCACCTCCCATCAACCCCTTGGACACCAACTGGCCTCTGCTCACCGTCTCCAAGGGCTTCTTCGAGGGAGCCGTTGCTGCCAAAGGTGAGGTGATACTCATACTGGGTAACCAAGATTTATGAAGTTGGATGGATCTCATTTTGAAGAATATCATGTATTTTTGTTTTTGTTTGAATAGGACGTGCTGGCCAGATGGTTGCTGACCTGGACATGGATACTTCAGGAGGAGAAGGCTGGGGAGAAGATGCAGAACTTCATTTGGACGAAGGTATTTAGTAAAGTAAAACTATTTTTGAAGGAGGAAACCAAACCAAGCGATCAAATCACTCATGCTCTCTCATAATCCAGATGGATTCATGGATGCTCAAGAGGGATTGGGAGATGAGGGAGCTATTGGGAAAGAGGAAGGAGGAGGCTGGGATGTTGAAGAAGATCTGGACCTCCCGCCAGAACTGGTAAGTCTGGTGTAGAACTGAAATAAAAATCACTACTTTTTGTAATTGGATTTATATAGAATCCTAAGTTACCTCATATCTTGTTGTCTTTTCTTTAACCAATAGGATGTACCTTCTGTTGGCGGAGGTGGCGCAGAGGGTGAAGGTTTCTTTGTGCCGCCCACCAAGGGCACAAGCCCCACACAGATGTGGTGCAACAACTCTCAGCTGGCTGTGGATCACATATTGGCTGGGTCTTTTGAGACTGCTATGAGGGTAAATGGATCTCACAAAACTATAGATTAGGGCTACGATTAAGCCTTGTTTTTTTTTTCTCCCCCTCTCCTGCTAAAATTTGCAGTTGTAATATTATATTTCACTATTTTAAATTTTACTTCAGAAAAATCATTGAGTCTAAACTACTGAACTGAAATGTAGCAGATGTTTCTTTGCTGTCTCTAATGTTTTTCGTTCCCTTTTCTACAGTTACTGCATGACCAGGTTGGTGTGGTTCAGTTTGGACCCTATAAGCAACTGTTCATGCAATCTCTGTCCCGTGGGCGCACATGTTACCTGGGCCTGCCGTCTCTGCCCTGCTTGCACAGTTACCCCCAGAGGAACTGGAAGGACAGTGGGGCTAAAGGGGGTCTGCCAGCAGTGGGCCTGCGTCTCTCTGATCTCATTTCACGCCTGCAGCAGTGCTATCAGCTGACCACAGCAGGGCGCTTTGAAGAGGCTGTTGATCGTTTCAGAGCCATTCTCCTCTCCGTACCACTGCTTGTGGTCGACAACAAACAAGAGATTGCAGAGGTGTGTTTTCATTCAGGATAAGTGATATATTGTTTTATGTAGGGGCTAAGTACTAAACATTCTCTTTACTTTCACTCAGGCTCAACAGCTTATCACTATCTGTAAAGAGTATATTATTGGCCTCACCATGGAGACAGAGAGGAAGAAACTTCCTAAAGACACTCTCGATCAGCAAAAGAGACTTTGTGAGGTACATGCACTTTATTTTAAAATAATTTTAAAATAAGCATTTTGTGGTTTAATTGTAATTAATTTTTTTTTTTACCTTTCTTTTTTACAAAATACATTTGCACATATGTTTGAGTATATGCACTGAAAATACATTGATATTTCTCTGTGTATGTTTCAGATGGCAGCATATTTCACACATTGCAGTCTGCAACCTGTCCACATGGTGTTGGTGTTGAGAACAGCACTCAATCTTTTCTTCAAACTGCGTAACTTCAAAACAGCAGCGGGATTTGCTCGCCGTCTGCTTGAGTTGGGTCCCAAACCAGAAGTGGCACAACAGGTAAACAGATAATTGTTGTGATTTTTTTTTTACACAAGTATCCCCTAACCCATGGCTAAGCAGTCAGTTTTTTCCTCACATTAAAAATTGAGATAAAATTTGTTAGTATTTACAAAAAAAAAACAAAAACAAAAAAAAAACTTTAATGGAAGTTTTTATTGGTTCTTGTTATTTTTGTCAGTGCACTGTAAAAAAAAAAAAAAAACTTACTAAAAAATAAAATTTAAATTAAAAAAATAAATGTAATTAAAATAAAACAAATTACTTATAATTTAAAATTAAAATAAAAAAGCTTATTTCTAATGCTTGTTTTTGTCATTTTAAATCATTTAAATATATTTAATAGAGACCCATTTTAAGCTATCTTGCAGCCCTCTTGGAAGTATCCCGAGGCCCCTTAATAGGTCCTGGCCCTTTTTTCCCCTTGTGTGTACATTTTCATTTATAACCTGTTGTTCTCATCTTTACTTTCTCAGACACGAAAGATTCTTGCAGCATGTGAGAAGAGCCTGACAGATGCTCACCAACTGAACTACGACCCCCACAATCCCTTCGACATCTGCGCAGCCTCTTTCACTCCCCTGTACCGTGGGCGGCCAGTGGAGAAATGTCCCCTGTCTGGAGCCTGCTACTGCCCCAAATACAAAGGAGAGGTCTGCAGGGTCACACAGGTTAGTTATAAGCCCTTGTGATGTCCATGTTTAATTAGTGTTAGTTTATTGAAGAAAGTAAGTCTAATATTGTTAATGTGTGACAAAGTAGCTCTGATTTTCCCCTTGTTCCATGGTTTATCTGATCATGCGGTGCTGTGAAGGATTGATTTCATTGGCTGTCTCTCTCCTGTTTCCTAGGTAACCGAGATTGGTAAAGATGTGATCGGATTGCGCGTCAGCCCACTGCAGTTCCGTTGAACACGCATTATACAAACATGGATGAACACAAATATGCTTCTGTCACATATACTTTTCCTTTATAAGATGAAGTAATGAGAACTTGTAAGATCAGAAAATTCTAGAAAATACCTTGTTACATGACTTAATCTCTCTGTGACTCTGCTTTCTGTTATTATATACGAGATCTCTACAGTATGTATGCTTGTTTCATTAATCTGAATAACTAAGTGTACATCTGTGACCCTGTCAATCAGTGCAAAACCAGTTTCCTTTGAAACTCTAAATATTGAAATAAAATTCTGATAAACAAATGTTTCACCATGTATTTTTCTTCTCCATGCAAGGTCATTATCGTTAACTAACACTAAAACCATTTAAAAGTTGAAGTTTAAGTTGGAAGCGCTAAAATAACTAAGACTAAAAACAAACTGGAAATAGATATATTAACTGTGCTACTATGTATTAAAGAGTATATCAGCAATGCTGAAATAACACTGCTAACATGTCAGATATCGTTTTCTACTTCTATATCTTTCCAAACCTCCTTATTAAGAAGTACATGTGAAATGAAAGTACTTGCACATTATTTCAAGTTCATGTTTTTTTTATTATTATTATTTCCTCTATGACCACAAGGAGGTGCTAAATGTACAACAGTCACTGAGAATTAGGCCAAACAAGTTCACATGGTTTTGGTTAGTGCTCTAATTTATTTTGATCAGTTGGAAACTTGTGCTTTCAATTCTATACAGCAACTCCCAAAAAAGATGGATTACATTCTGGTTTGCAAACCTTGAAAAATAATGTAATAAGTCCAAGACTCCGTGGCCATTTAATTAAAAACTTAAATAAGAATGTTTATAAACCAAGCATTATTTTTATTAAAAAGAATAGTATGCCACTTCTGTAGTCCACAGGTTGTTCAACACAAAACATCTCAACATTGGAAACAGGTTTTTTTTCAGTCATTCAAAGGTCTTTGTCACATCCCTGCTGTCTGCTTAAGATCATCCGACTCACATCGATGTTGTTGTTGGTAAAAACCTCTTTTCCGTGCTCGATGGTGGCAGCAGGCAGGGATCGGTTGCGGCCCAGAATCCAAGCGAAGTCTACATGGAACAGTCTCAAGACATCAGTGCATGAATACACCAGTGCTGAATTCTCATAGTCCGTGGACAAAATCCAGTATGGGGTGTAGGGCAAAACTGGCAGTTCAAGTAGAGATTAATTCTGAATTAGAAATGTCATTGCTTATGACAACGGCAAAGCATTTGAAAAAAGAAAATCACATTTGTACCGTAAGAGAAACTGATTCCAAGCTTTGCTGGATTTCTTTTATCTTCCACCACAGCTGTCCCGTCAATTGTTTTTAACTCTCCTTTTCTAATGAAAATAAAGTTTATGGTTTAACTATTACCTCTTGTATAAAAGCTTAAGGAATTATAAAAAACTGTGATTTAGGTGTTGGTACCCACAGAATTTCAGAGCTCACTACATGAGCCGTTCCATCCAGCTTGAGAGTGAAGTTAGTCTCAATGCATCTCCCTCGCTCAAACTGTGCTGGAAGTTTAGCAATCTCAAACCACCTGCCCATAAACTACATTAGGATACAGACAAGCAAACAATGAGAACATTTTAGAGCAAAGCAGAAGACCGGTTAATAAACTGTGGCGCAGTATGTTACCTTCTTTAGGTTGAAGGTAGGTTGAGTAACAGGCTCTGGGCACGGCCCCCAGTGAGGCACCTGGGCTTTTATAATGGGCAGAAAGAGGGCCAAAACAACCAGTAAGGCCTTCATTTTACTTGTTTTGCCCTTTGCCAAAAGAAAAGAAATAAAATAGAAATGTAAAATATGAAATGCTGATAGCTAAATAAAGTTATACAGCATACATTCTAAGATGCACATACACTACCATTCAAAATCTGTTCAGTAAGAGTTTTAAAAATATTTTTGAAAGAAGTCTTTTATGCTCACCAAGGCTGCATTTGTTTGATCCAAAATACAGTAAAAACAGTAATATTGTAAAATATTATTACAAGTTAAAATAACTCTTTTCTATTTCAGTATATTTTAAAATGTAGGCTTATTTATTCCTGTCATGGCAAAACTGAATTTTCAGCTCCATTACTCCAGTCTTCACTGTCACGCAATGCTTCAAAAAACATTCTAATAGGCTGATTTTGTGCTAAAGAAACATTTCTTTTGATTGTTATCAATGTTGAAAACAGGCAGTTATGCAATATTTTTGTGCAAACTGATACATTTTGTCAGGATTATTTGATAAATAGAAAGTTGAAAAGAACAGTATTTATTTGAAACAGAAATATTTGTGGTATATTATATATGTCCATACTGTAATTTTCTATCAATTTAATGCATCCTTGCTGAATAATATTAATTGTTTAAAAAAAAAAAACTGAACTGTCGTTTACAGTATACATATTTTCTTGTGAAACAACCACTGTATAGAGGACAGTTTGACCAAAACTAATTAAACAAACCCTTACCTCTTAAAGTCGTGGTGAATATGAGCTGGACTGTAGAGCTCAGACTATTTATTTGAATTATTCTCCTCTGGGATCATGTGACTGTACAAGACACATGTCTTGAAGGAGTCTTTGTGAGACCAGAGTTGATTTCTACCATGCAGTAAGTAATTAAGTAAATTGAAGTCATGAGAGAGAATGTTCCTATGCCTATCTAAACTGAATTTAACAATGTCACAATACTTTGTCTTTTAAATAACCTTTTTTTTTTCTTTTTAAACATATAATTTGTGTTTTTCAAGTTCAACTTATTTTTGACATATGCTAGTTTAGGGCAGTAAGTTGCGATCTGTGACGATGAACCTATAAAATCGGCATGGCATAATGTCTGTAATGGTGATCATCTGTCTGATCACAAATGCTTCGCTGGCAAAAACATTTATGACTTATTTTTGTTTCTGATTCATATCTTACGTTATCCAAATATTTTGTTTAAAAATGATAATGTCATGCCGTTATATAATGTCATTATGTCATGTTGGGCTTGATCATTGATTAAACTGAGGAATTTTCTATTGTTCCTCTGTGGCAAGATCCTATATCTGTTAATAACCTACTCATTGAACCCAGAGAAAAGAGTGGCCTACACCTCATGAACTCTTTTTGTTGTTGTTGTTGTTGTTTTTAATTAATCAAAAAACTGCCACATGTAGACCTATGTTTTCTCAAAAGTTTTGTCTGTCTTTACATCTGACTGTATCCTCACGTGTAGCTGAGTGTTTTACATGTTGCAGGTTTTTGTGAAAGTTAAACAACACTGCTGTGATACGAACATGAAGGATTCACGTGTGACACGACCTCCAGCTGAGGAAATAACTTTGCACACCCCTTTCTAGGAGAAGAATTTAAGACTCGCAATGCAGAAAGTTTTATTTTTTGGTCAGTATATTTATTTACATTTAAATTAGCAGACACTTTCATTTATTTATTTCTTTATTTCATGTACCTGTTTCATTGGTAACAAGCTAAAGCTTTATTTTTAAAGTTTTGAACCTTCCTGGCAGACTTAAAATGTCCAGATGTATGGACATTTAGAGTGTATCTTCAAAAAGGCACCAAAAACAATATCCACCCTCAATGTAACAAAACCTAAAAAATCTTTTAGAAGCAAATTTATGGATTAATGAAAATAAAGTTCTCTTGAAAGCAAAGCACTTTGTCACAAACCAACACCCCTCTGACATGCCAACATAATCTCTATTACAATTTGATCGATTCAAGAGCATCATGCATAAAAACAGAAAACCTTGATTCAATTGTGCACACTGATTCAGAGGAAGTGCTGGAAAATTCAGTGTAACATTACTACACTTTATATCAGTGTTTTAATTGTCTTTAGCTAAAAATACATTCTTCAGACTGCTAAGGTGACAGATATGAAACTTTCACTAAAGCTTTTGTGCAGAGGTCTTTAACCCTGCTCCTGGGGAGTGGGGACCCACTGTCCTGCAAAGTTTATTTCCAACCTGCTTCAGCACACTTGCCTATGTATTTTCACGCAGTTATGAGGAGCTTGATTATCTGCTTCAGGTGTGTGTTATTAGGGTTGTAGCTGAACTCTGCAGGACAGTGGGTCCAGGGTTGAAGACCTCTGCTTTTGTGTATCCTGTCAGAATTTGTGACTATTTTATTTTTTCTTATGTAAAAATGCATTGTACAATCATATAAAATATGTCAAGTAATGGTTATTAACATGCACATATATATCCTCTAGGAAACCTTTTGAATGTGTTTTACAGCCTTTCAAAGTTGTGGAAAGCTGTGGTGACCCATTCATCATTCAGCCACCTTCTTTAATAAGGTTCAACTCAATGTGTTTATTTAACCTTCAACAAATTTTTGAGCAGATGTCCAGGTTCCCCAAACCTGTTTTAGTTGAGGGGGGTGGAGTTAGTGATATAATGAACAGATGCAAAGCTCTATAAATACTGAACTCTGTCACTGTTCTTTACCTTGAACACAAGTTTTATACTTGAGACCAAACAGGTAAGATGCTCGGCATTTGAATCTCAACTATCCAACTCTTAAAGTGAAATTTCTTCTTGTTCTCATTAAATATGACTCTTTCTTCAGGTTTAAAGTGAGAGAATGCAGACTCTTCAGGTTCTGTCTCTGACTCTGCTGTCTGTGCTGGCAGTCAGCGCTCAGTCCATCGGCTCTGGAAAATGCCCACAGCCTCCTGTTCAGCAAAACTTTGATCCTACTAGGGTAAACTTTTACTTACTATCTTAATACTTTAGTTTTTTTAGTATCAAGAACATATTATGATCATCTTGAACAACTTTAGTATAATAAAGTCATAAGAAAAAATAATAAAAATATCACACTGCTCACACAAATTCTATCAAAAATAGTAGAAAATTAGTATTTCTTCATATCAGACTTATTTTTCAGCAAAGTTATCTGCATTTTCAATCTTTTTGCATAATTTCTCATCATTTTCTTATTTCATAGTACATGGGCAGATGGTATGAGATCACAAAGATTCCAGCCCGGTTCCAGTTGGGAGACTGTTGCCAGGCCATTTACAATCTGAGTGACGGTATTATCCTTGTTCGAAATGAACAGCTTCTGTAAGTACTTATGAACAATTGCTAGTAAATAAAGTAAATAAAATAAAAATGCAGGCGTCGTTATTCAGAATATTCCAAATATTTTTGCAATCTTGGAGTAAATATAATATTTAAAAATAAAATACTTGCTAATATTCCAAATATTCAAAATAGTTTTGCACTTTCTTCTGAAATGACTAAAATTCACCAAATATTGTTTCTCTGAATATCTTCACATAGTAATGGCACTTACAGCTTCACTGAGGGAACTGCCAAGATTGCAGATCCATCAGAGCCTGCCAAACTTGAAGTCCGCTTCTTGGGTAAATATAAACAAATCATTCTTCTTAGTTTATTTTAAGAATCTTTGATTTGAGTTATTCGTGATGTGTCCTCTTTCAGATTCTCCTCCTGCCCCCTACTGGGTGCTGGCTACTGATTATGACAACTACACCCTGGTTTACTCTTGCTCGGAGTCCACTGGTCACTTTTACTCTGAGTATTCCTGGATTATAAGCAGAACCCGCACACTTCCTAAAGAGACCGTCTCTGAGCTGTTAGACATCCTCAAATCCCATGGAATCAGTACTGATAGTTTTACTGAGACCGACCAGAGACCAGAGCTGTGCAGCGTTATGCCTAAATAGAGCTGCCTTGTATAATGAACTGTGAGATGTGTTGTGTTCTAATTATGTTTTAAGAAACAACATAAATGTAAGCTCTTCACATACAGCATATTTTCTCAATCAGTGGTCAGTGGCATGAGAATGTGAATACATAAATCTGCAAAGTACAGTTAACAGTACTGAATCGTAGGTCGCTATGTAAACTAAAGCTTTTAGTTTAATTCTATTTATGCATTTCTGATGTCACTTTTCTTTCTTTAAACATCTGAATGATGTCTACAAAATACCTATACTGTGTGGTAAATCAGTTATTCCTTATTCAGCATGGATCCGACTTTCAATAAATATTAAAATTGTAATATGCTGTCTTTTGCTATTTGTTCTTGTGTGCACAAAAATTGTTTTGATCATGTCAGATAGGATTATGAAGATATTCTTTGCATTTCCTTTGTATAATCATCACCAGTTATTTGATATAAAGGTTTTGTTTTTTGATTAAAACAGTACATTTCATAAGAACTTAGTCAACATTATAATGTTAACCAATATTTAGGCATTGTTTTAGGCAATTCTTGCAGGAATCTTTCCTTTCTATAAATTTTGCCAATAGTTAGCAAAGCAATTTAATGCCAGATGACATTGATGCATCATTTGAAAAAGAAGTGTCATCACTGAAATATATGGAGATGCTCTTCTTCAGCATTCACATGTCAATAAGCCTCCTCAGATGTATGGTTTCTGTGGAGAGAAGTAGTTTTCCACAATCTACTGCTGATTCACATGTATGTGATTTACACCACATTTCATATTGTACATTGTGTTTAATAGCTTTTTATGTTGATGAAACAAAATGAATGGAATAAAATATACATGTATAAACTAAAACTCCTTTGGTTTGCTATATGGCTAATTTCAAAGCCATTTTTTGTAAACAGTTAAATAATATTTTTGCAAAATTTGAGAAAGTCACACACACACACACACACACACACACACACACACACACACACACACACACACACACTTGTATTATTACATAGACTAATGTTTTCATATTTGGCTGCTATACAAAGTACATGAAATTCATATGAAAAGCTTGCAATGATGTTATAGATAAACTGAAACACAAGGGAATCTGCTGAAGATGATCCAGTTTTGTCATTTGATTTCCATGAACATGATTGCAAATCAAGCCATTAGATGTTTATAGAGTAAATCCTTTCATTTTTACACAGTGTAAGTTTCCAACAGGACTAGAATGGAAAATGGAACTTTTCTTGCAGTGATCATGTCACATGTTCTTGTATTCACTGAGGTGACATTACTGTAGTTAATGCTAGTCAAATCATGGAGCTTCCTCACACTTTTTAAAACTTTTTCACTCTTTTGCTCTTACCTGCAGTTGGCTGAGCTCAAAGATAACTTCATGGTAGAAGAAATCCTAATTAGTGACAATTCTGTGTCTTTAAAACAACTTTTTTTTTCTTTCTAAACATATCATTTCTGTTTTTCAAGTTCATCTTATCTTTGACATATGCTAGTTTAGGGCACTAAGTTTGTTGTGGTCTATGACGATGAACCTGTGCTTCAAAATCGGCAGCATGCTTAATATCTGTAATGGCGATGCTTCGCTCACAAGAATCTAAGAGTTATGATATATTTTTTTCTGAAATGGTTCTTATGTTATCCTTTTTAAACTCATATTTAGTTTCTGCCGTTATGTCATGTTGGGCTTGAGCACTGATTTAACTTTTTAAAGGAATTTTCTATTGCCCCTCTGTGGCAAGATCCTACTCATTATAACCTTCTCATTAGCCCAGAGGAAAGAGTGGCCCGCACCTCATAAACCTTTTTTCTAATGTAAAAAAAAAAAACTTGTTTTCTCAAAAGTTTTGTAGTAGATCTGTGTCTTTACATCAGAACCGTACATGTGAGTGTAACTGAATGTTTTGCATGTTGCAGGTGTTTGTGAAAGTTAAACACTGCTGTGATAAGAACATGAAGGATTCACGTGTGACACAACCTCGTGTTGAGGACGTAACTTTGCACACACCTTTCGTAACAAAAGGATGAATGGAAGAAAGCTGTAGCCTATAACATCTTATAGGCTATATTTGGAGAAGAACATCAAACTTATATAGCCTACTATATATTTCATGGGTAACAAACTAAAGCATTATATTCAAAGTTTTGAACCTTCCTGGCAGACTTAAAATGTCCAAATGTATGGATATTTAAAGTTTAACTTCAGAAAAGCACAAAAACCAATATCCTCTCTGAATGTGACAAAACCTAAAAATGTTTTAGAAGCAAAGGTATGGAATAATGAAAATTAAGTTCTCAGATTTGAAAGCAAAGCACTTTGTCACAAATCAACACCCATCCAACAAATCAACATAATTTCTATTGAAATTTATATTCCAGAGCATAATGGTTAAAAACAGACAGATTCTAAAGAAAATCTTGATGCAGTTATAACGCAAGAGATGTGCACACTGATTCAGAGGTGGTTCTGGAAAATTCAACTTTAACTGAGAAATTCTTCCACTTCGTATCAAGGTTTTAATTGTCTTTAAAATGAATATTCAAACTAAATTGTTGCTAATGTGACAGATATGAAACTTTGACAGTGAAATTCTCTTATATTAAAGCTTCTGAGTGTGCTATCACATCAGTCAGAATTAGTGATTTATTTGTTTTTTTGTTTTTGCTTATGAAAAAATGCATTGTACAATCATATAAAGTAAGTAATATAATTGGTTATTAGAATACACATATGTCCTCTGGGAAATCTTTTGAATGTCTTTTACAGTTTTAGTTTCAAGGATGTGGAAAGCTGAGGTGACCTCTTCATCACTCAACAACTCAATGTGTGTTTAACCTTCAACATATTTTTGAGCAGATGCAGGTTCCCCAAACCTGTTTTAGTTGAGGGGGTGGAATTAGTGATATAATGAACAGATCTATACCGAACTCTGTCGATGTTCTTTACCTTGAACTCAAGTTTGAGACCAAACAGGCAAGATGCTCGGCATTCGAATCTCAACTATCCAACTCTTGAAGCCACATTTCTTCTTGTTCTAATTAAATATGACTTTCTTCAGGTTTAAAGTGAGAGAATGCAGACTCTTCAGGTTCTGTCTCTGACTCTGCTGTCTGTGCTGGCAGTCAGCGCTCAGTCGGCTCTGGAAAATGTCCACAGCCTCCTGTTCAGCAAAACTTTGATCCTACTAGGGTAAACCTTTTCTTATAAATGTTTCTTAATCTTTATATTATTTTTTTATTATCAGGAACAAATTTATAATTAATCATTAAATTAATAAAAATTATTTGCATTTTACACACACACACACACAAATTGTGATGCATTATTTCTCATAATTTTGTCCTTTCATAGTACATGGGCAGATGGCATGAGATCATGAAGATTCCAGCCCCGTTCCAGTTAGGAGAGTGTTGCCAGGCCACTTACACTCTCAGTGACGGTATTATCCTTGTTCGAAATGATGAACTTCTACAATATAGGAGTAAATTATAAAATAAAATATATTTGTTCATATTCTATTCATATTTAATATATTTTTCACACTATATGAGTATAAAAATGTTTAAAAATAAAAACTGATTTGTTAATATTCAGAATATTTAAAATAGCTCTGCACTTATAAAAAACTTCGCCTAATATCATTTCACTGAACATCTTCACAGTGCTAATGGCACTATCAGCTTCATTGAGGGAACTGCCAAGATTGCAGATGCATCAGAGCCTGCTAAACTTGAAGTCAGCTTCTTTGAAGGTAAGTCTAAACAAATCATTCTTCTAAGTTTATTTTATTATTATTTTCTTTTTAAGAACCTGTGATTTGAGTTATTCGTGATGTGTCCTCTTTCAGATTCTCCTCCTGCCCCCTACTGGGTGCTGGCTACTGATTATGACAACTACACCCTGGTTTACTCTTGCTCTGATTTCGCTGGTCTCTTTCACGCTGAGTATTCCTGGATTATAATTTTTTTTTTCTTTTTTTTTTTGTGTGTGGCTGATATCGAAAATGGCTCCATTAAGGTTTCGTCTCGTCTCTCCATCCGAGTTTCTGCCATCAAACACGTTTGTTTATGACAAATGGGGGAAAAAAACTTTATGCAATGAATCTGGATTTACATAATAAGCGTGTCTCGCTGTATGTTTTGCATGTTACAGTGAACAACGCATGTTCTCAAACTCATTCAAGACACAAAACCTGCACTAGAAAGAACTAATAAAACTAATGAATATTACTTTATAGTCATTAAGCATTTAAACAAAAATGAAAGTTAGCTAATGAAGGCAACGGCAGATTCAAAGGCAATTAAACATACCTAAACACGGTGAGGAAAGAGTAAGGCATTTACCATGCTTGATTACAGATCTTGTTAATTAACTTTAAACTAATGCGTCAATATCATGAATAGAGTGACATCTAGTGGTGCGACCCAGAAGTACAGAACGCTGATAGTCTGAAGGCACAGAAACAAAGTGTCTGCTCTGTTTGAGGTCAAAATTCTGTCAGCCTTAAATTATCTAAAACAATAAATCTATTTTTTTTAAGTATCTGATTTTGCAGAAAGTTTTAGTTACATAGCATCCTATTAAACTTACCAACAGCTGTTGAGTGTTTGGCCATAATAAACTATTAAATAATGTTTTTAATAAACTATTTATCTTTTTTTTCCCCTTTGTATTCTGTCTAAATTCTTCTTTGCAATATTTAGTTGGATTCAAAAGTTTTTATGTTACACAACATGCAAAATTAACTTATGTATTGTTTACATTACATTACATAAAATAGTAATGTTTTAAGATATTCTATGAATTTTATTATAACTAGATGTCATTCATTTATTCATTCTCCAGTGTCAGTAATACTAAGATTATAAAGAGTTAAATATTTTTATTAGGTAAGAAATTTGAGTGTTTTTAACATACTGGTCTCATACTTGAACATCGGACGTGCTAAAATTCATATAACCAGTTCTTTTTTAGGACTACAATTGCATGTCATGGCCCTTATAAGTGTATTGAAAGAATGATTAGCCTACAGGTGTGTTTGAATGACCTTTGTGTGTCGGGCCCCTGTTTGAACAGATGTGAGGAGCCTCAACCTTCCCCAATAAAGACATCATGTAATTATAGTCCAGAAGGCGGGGTTTACTGCCATAATTTATTCAAAATGACATCATGGCTTATGTATCCATCTCCGGCACCAACATCTCACCTCAGGCACAGGTAAGAACAAATAAGATGAGGTTTGAATGTCCTTTTCTGTTGCTTTGCACAGAATAGTTAAGGTATGTGATAATGTAACAAATGATTTTGACTAAAACTGCTGCTCTTTTGGTGTTTATATCTGTTCAGGTGAGACTGAGAGAATGTAGGCTCTACTGGTTCTGTCTCTGCTGGTGGTCAGTGAAAGCTGGAGGATGTCATTAGATTTTGTTTCTAAAAGTTTGATAGTCAAAATAGCTCCCTGCATGTTGGTCACCACACATTTGATTTTGGTGGATAGAAGATTTTCAGATATTAACAGCTGAAAAATGGAATGAATAAAGTAAGATTATTTAATTTGAACAGGAATTATATTATTATTTAATTTTAAACAAACATATATTTAAATTTAAATGTATTTAAAATATTTATAGTAAATTATCTACAAGAAATTGTAACATTTTATATTTGCTTCATTGCATATTTTATTAAAGTCAAAATTTATTTTATTTTAGAAATTGAAAACATGTCCATCAGACAAAAAAGTCACATCCAAATACAGCCAAAATTGTAAAACCTTGGTTTAAATAAAAACAAATAATAGACAGCATAAAATAAAAGATTTTACCTGATAAATGTTCTCCAAAACAAGTTTTTGGGATGTTTTGATTTTCAGTGGCAGTGTTTTTAGTGCATAAAGAATTATGAAGATAATCTATATTGAAACTGAACCAGGATATCCATCAGTCTAAAAGACGTGTTAGTAACGTCATACTGCAGGTCTACTTGTACTAATAACGTCATGGTCCATAGAGGACAGAGGTCATAGGTCTATTTTGCATGTATTTGTGGTCACTGTGTTAACACTGACTATATGTTTATTATTCATAAGTCTGTTTATTTATCTGTTTAATTTCTATGAAGAATTCCCTTATCCTCTAGCATAATTCAGACTTCGCAAACAGAGTCTTTACCAAGTGGTTTTGGGGTTAAACCCCACATTATCCCTTTGCCTCACTGTGACTCTATAATACAGTGCACAAACAGACCGGGCAGAAATCCTTCTTAAAAAGCTTACTCCGCACAGATTCTTAAATTAGTGGTTTACATGTCTTAATACTTTGCTCTCCTGATGTCTAAGCACTTTATTTGTGATTTTTTCTTTTTGGCTGATATGAGTCCACACCTGTGCGACATTTAAGCATGTCCACTTTATATTATATATAAATCATCTGACTGATTTTTGAGTAGACTAATCACATTAAAATGCTGTTAAAAACTTACTGATGTATGATTTGTTAGGAATTATACTACATGTATATTGTAGATATTACTTGTAAAATCTGTTCATATTAAACCTGTGTGATTGACTTGCACAATATTTTAGGATTAGTAAAATTTCATTTATGGATTATTCCTGGGATTCAGTACCATTTCTTCTTGGAATATATATTTTTTCAACTACATATGATCCATTTTCTAAATACCTCACATCATAAGGCACATATCAAACCTCTATACAATCATATTTTCTCACCTCAGGCATTAAAGACCTTTTATTATTTTCAGTTTTTTTTTTTTCACCTTTTGTGAACAAATTTTTTTTCTCAACCCCGCAAAGGACAAAATGGGATTGGTTTAAAAAGGATTTTACACAGAGCTTCTTATAAAACAAACATCTACCTAATGCTCATGTGTCCCTGATAACAATTCACTGATAACAAATGTAACATTTATCATAATTTTCACATTTTTATAGGACTGAAGCTAAAAATACACAAATTGTGTGTCTATGGTCTCTTTATTTTTGTAAAAAAAATATTTTTAATTTAGAAGTTTAACTAAAACCACAATTTTATTGTTTTAGTCTTTAACATGTCAAATAGTAATCAGCAAGAAATGTTTTCATTCTTAATTGTCTTCCCTATTTTTTTCCAAAAATATTAATGTGACAAGGTGTGACAGGGTTGAAGACAGTAACACATTTGAAGGGATACATTGCTTCCATTTTAATTTTCAGTTTTGTTTCTCTCTCATATTGTCCGCCTCTTTCTGAGTCAACATATCAGCATGGCCAGCATTGTCTTTCTGCTGCAAATGTGGGTGCAATTTCTGATGTATGGTGCTTGTCAAAGTTTAAGTGGACATATTACATCAAATATTCTATTTATAACAATAATATAAGTTGTCATGATTTTGGTAAGTATATATTTATTGAAACCATGACTACTTCATATTTTTTTAATTAACAAGTTTACAACCCCATAACAATGAGAAATACATATATTTGTGACGGGGTTCAGTGTGACGGATTGTGGTTTTTCACTCAAAATGACCACTGCTCCTCATGTAGTGTAGGAGAAGAATAGACCATATATGGCAGCAATAAAATAAGTACATTGTTTATACTTATGGATTAAAGTAAATTTTAAAATACATTTTCCATCTTAATTTTATGTGACAACGTTGAATTGTTAAGCTTGACTGTACCCTCCCTGACTATAATACGCCTCAAAAATATGAATAAAAAGTATGACACTACCAACAATTTTTTGAATGATGACATTTCTGGTAAATGATGTCACATATGAGTGGAGTCTAAATTATTATGAGTGCAGAATGGTTAGTGAGACGGGGTTGAGTTCAGACTGAGGGACATAACTTTAAAGTCTGTTTTTATAAAATATCTGTAATTTTTTTTTTTTTTTTAGAAAAAATGCTTTTCACAAGAAAGGAACACAACTAAATGCTTACATTACTGACAAAAATCACAGACACTATGCACATTTTGTTAATAATTTTCTAAGTACAAACTCAGTAAAGTGCCTCAGGTGCATAACAAAATGCCTGGTTTAAGATAGATTTAAGACATTATTTTATGCTAAATAAAAATATTAGAAGGCAATAATAATTTTTATTCATTATAATGGGCAAACCAATGTATTGTGAAAAGCTTCAAACAATTCATTTTGGTATTATGTATTTTCTAAAAATCTAATTTTTTTGTTGAATTTGGACTGTCAGAAAATATAAATAGAATTGCGCAGAACAATAAAGATTATAAATAAAATAATATTCAACTTCTGCTGTTCAAAACTTCAATAAATAAACCAAAAATACAAAGTTATAGAGTAACAGCATTTGATCTCCATCTATTTGTTCTAATTGTTCCTCAAAAGTTTGAGGTTTTTAAAAAGCTCTGTTATTTATGTGACCAAAAATACAGTAAAACAGTAGAACTGTTAAATATTATTACACTTTAGACTGACTTTTCTATTTTAATATTATCAATTTGATCCTTTGATGGCAAAGCTGAATTTTCAGCAGCCATTACTCCAGTCTTCAGTATCACATGATCCTTCAGAAATCATTCTTACATGATGATTTGCACAGAATAATAGCATTTATTCAGAATCAAAGTCTTTTGTAACATTATAGTTGTCTTACTGACCCCAAACCTTTGAACAGTAGTCAGTATAGTATATTGTCATTTTTAAGGCCTCAAGTTTAAATGCTATTTGATAAAATGCTATTTGGTAATGTCATCAATCAGTGCATGAGATTCCTTTGGCTTCACAAGTATTTGTTTACTCATTTCTTCCAAAGCTTTGCACAGGAGATGGTGTGTGGGGCCGTTTATAATAATCAGCAAAACAGCTTTATTAACCCTCTGTCAGCTTATCTCAGCGGGAGGTGAACGCTTGCCGCCAATCTCTGAATGTTTGCGTCTCCCCAAGAATCTGTTTTGCTGCAAAACGCTCATATGCCGCCCAATTGTGCACACACCTATCCCTCTATTAATTCTCCCTGATCCTCTCAGTGTTAAAAAATATAAGTCTGGGAACTGCAGACGATGCACTGAACTGTCAGATTAACAAGTCTGAGCACATGATCCTCCACAACATAGTCAGGAGGACAGGCACCCAATGAGACCTGATACAGCCTCTGATTAACACTCGGAGAATAATTTCTATCTGTTGCACGCACCAAAAAACATTTGAAAGGCACATGCACATCCTTCTTGATTTCAACTGACACTGTCTTTTCCAATGGAAAAGGAAGCTGGGCATTTAGGTGTCTTACCCTCGGTCTTAAAGTGCTAACATAGGATTACTGAGGTAAATGTTGAAAGAGGTTTAGTCACTGTGCTTAGGCAGTGCTCTTAATTACATTTCAGCAGAGTGTCCCGCATGCAGTTGGGTGAGAGATCATAGTGATGTCAGGTAAGGGGGGGCTTAAGCAGACAGATAAAGCCAAGCTAATAGAGATAACATGAATCTGTAATTAAAGGTCTTTTTTAGTTAAGACCAGGAGCTGGCACTTGTTGGCCGAGGCATTTGCAGCAGGACTGAAGACTTGAGAAAGCTGAGAGTTGTGGACTTTCTTGCTGCAGCTTCAGGTCTCATGCTCCTTTTGGAATCATTTTGCTTGTTTGGAATGAATGTATTAATATTTTCATCCTGACTGAGAGTTTGGACAGATTCCCATTTCTCTGGCAGACATTCAGAGGTGAGTCTAATGTCTCTTCAGTCTTTCTGGCTTTAATTTGTCTTCCACTATTTGGCGTTTTGCCAGTATATTTTAACCTGTAATGTAAGGTTGATGATTTAGACTGCATTTTACATGTTCATTTCACTGATTCATTGCAATAATGTGCAACAGCGTTATATGCATTGCAACTGTCACTCTGAATTATAATAGCATATGCACTTAATTTTAACCAAATTTTTATTCATTTACTCGTTAAGAATCACTTTTTAACAGGGGTTTTTTATGCACAAAAAAAGTGATACTTGATACTGTTCATATCATTGTCGCTTCCAATTATACCCATCCTAGACTTGGATGTCTACCATTGGAATTATCTTGTGCCCTTACTGTACAAAGGAAGTACATTAGACCAGATGATTATTATCTTCTCTACTATGACCTACCCAAATGCAAGGCTTGATTTAAGTTGTCAGCAGTTTTCCCTTAATTTATTCCTTTAATGAGATTAACCACAAGCAAATCCATCCACTTCAAGTCTGTGACTTGGATATGGCATCACTTGTCACACACATGCCAAAAACTGCACTTGCTTTAGAAATATGCCTAATATTGGGTTTTGCCTTACTTGTGTTTATGTTTAAGCCTCATATGGTATTGTTTTGTAAATATCCTGAATGCTGCAAATCAAAATCACAATTAAAATCAATTACAATTAAAATCAAATTACATGTTTTTTTCATGTCTACTCTTAATAATCTGAGAAAAAATATTAATATTAAGGTGCCTACTTATATTATAATATCTGTTAAGGTTTTCATTACATTTTAATAATCTTAAGAAACTTTATCATATATGCATAGCTATTGGTACATTTTGCATTTTTATATGATTTAAAAAAATGTTTAATAAATAGTTCTACGTATAAATATGACTATAAATAATAAATACAAATAATTAATAGACTATCATTCCTTCATTCCATATTGAACAGACTCTTCTGTGTATCAGGCAGAGTTTTAATATGGTTGACGGTGTGTCTGCCTGCACCACATTTACCACATAAACCGATTGTATCCCAGATTTATATCCCAAGGTGTTTTTAGGACATCTCTGGGGCTAATGGAGGCTAATAGGCTTAGCACTTAGGGTGTTTTGTCCGGTATGCTTACAGGCAAGGTTTGCTGAGGGTAAAACTCTAAACTCTGGGATTACCTCTAACACATCCCTTTAAAATGCTGTATAGTCAGGACTTAGCTAATAGGATCCGAGGGGGGAATAGGGGCCCTGAAGGTAGTTTGGGGGTTGGCTGACAGCAGGACCGCATGCATGCATGCAGGTCAGCAGATGTAGCAGGCAGACTGCTGGACTAACAGGAGGATTACAGGACTCAGATTAGAACGGCTCCTCATAACGGGTAATACGCACAGAGGCTGTCCCGTACAGAATGCGGGAGAATTTATCCAGGAATAAAGATCTGCAGATTTAATTATTTAGGCTTGTTATATTATTCCAGTAAAAAAATGTTCACAGGTAGAAAAATAGGCACTTCACTGATTTTTTTTATTTTTTATACATAGACAGTAGAACACATGAATATAACATAGAATAGAATAGAATAGAATAGAATAGAATAGAATAGAATATACATTTTTCCTAATGGTCATAGCCCTGTTTTTTTGTTTGGCTCTAAGTGTTTGCTTAGAAAATCGCAAATACTGGTTACACTACTAAATTTCAAGATAATCATTTCACTGGAAATATCCACTACCAAGGAACAAAGATGTTGACAAACTGGTTACAACCTATCATTTTCTCTCTCTATATGGTTTCTCAATTTCAGACTAAAAGGAGCAACATTACGGAAATATCACCTGAGCGAGTGAAGATAAAGCACAGGAGGAGTGAACAGGTACTTCATTACATGACATCTTAATGTTTTTATCTTGGTTGCATCTTAAATATGTGTTGTTCACTGACCTGTCAATTAGCTTTAAATAGTAAAGGGTAATACTGATTTCTGAGCCCGCAAGAGCCAGTGGGGTCGGTTGTGTGACTTGTGTCAGTAGTAGGATATGTAATTACTCTTGCTGCTATTACAATATTGGCAGTGAATAGGTATGCCAAGTACATCGTAAGTTCCAAGCGTTTTACCCTTTCGGTGACTTTATCTGCAGTTACATAGTTGCGCCAGTAGGTAGTGACAAGTGACCGTCTTTATAGTGAATCATTGCGTAATTCGCTAAACCGATTAGTTCAAAATGCTGATTCATTTACGAACAAAACAAGTTGCTGAATTCAGATCCACATACTCCTGCGATTTTTACCATATCTTTCGATAGCCTTTCTATATAGTAGCAGTAACATGCTAGTATGCTGTTCTGAATTCACCAAAGTATTTTTATGAGTAAGTCACTGAATCTTTAATCATTCAACTATTCAACTTAATTTAGACAGGAAACACCACTACTGTGTGTTGTAAGTTACTTAAAGTTACTTAAAGAGATAGACAACCCAAAAATGAAAATTCTGTCATAATTTACTCACCCTTATGTCGATCTAAACCTGTATGCATTCTTTCATCTACTGAACACAAAATAAGGTAATTTGAAGATTGTTGATGACCAGAGAGCTTCAGTTCTCGTTGGCCTCCACTGTATTTTTGTCCATACAATGAATGGATATGTTTGATACACTCAGGAAAGAGGCAGTGTCATGACCCCACGGGAACAGCTAAGGAAGATATCAGCGCTGGGAGAGCAAGGCGCTCTAGATGAGAAACACTGGTACCGACTGGTCAATGGAATGTCTGCTGGAGGTGAGAGTTCTTCATGGAAGTGTTCATAGAACACTTGAACCAGAGCTGGTCGCAACCTTGAAGAAATATGGCTGAGGAAGAGCTACTATTAGGCTACTGACACCTTCATCTGTTCCACTGTGTGTGAAGCAGAGTTACGTCAAAGGCAGGAGCTCATGATGAGGAACCAGATAGCCATGGCTCCACAGATCTTGGCTCAGGGGCAGCAGAGACTGCAGGGTGTACCTGCACAGTTTGATCCCCGCTTCATGGAGAGGTCTGTTAGAATGAAGTCCAGAACAACTAAGACAGTAAAAGAGAATCAGTTTTAATTGTTAATGGATATTTTAGGTTCAGTTTACATGAGCTTTATTGGCATGACAGTAGCTACTGCAGATATGTAAAATTTACATGGAAAATAAAATGGCAGTAGTGCAAATTAAGCAGAGCAGTAAAAATAAATTGAGTAAAGGCTGGAATACACTGCACAACTTTTAAAATCTGAACAGATTTTTAAACCACTAGGCATCATACACTTACCGACATTGTAAATAGTGACAAAGGAAAACTGGGCATCTACGCGATTTTCTATGGAATCTGTCAAATCTGTAGACTGGCTCTGACTTTTGGCAACTAGCGTCAACATCTCTGGACAAAAATCGTGTAGTGTATTCTAGGTTTAAGATTGCAGTGAAGTAACTATGCAGTTTAAACTAAGATTAGAATTTTACCAATTTAAATCTAAATTCAAATTTCATTTGCCACACGGGAATGGGAATAAAAAAAATCTATCATAGGAAGAGAATAGAAATATAATTAGATAACAATGATGTAAGCTGTGTAAGGTGGATTTTAATGATTAATGAATCCTGTTTATCTGCAGGGAGCTGGTGCCGCCCACTGAAATGGTATCAGCTGATGCTAGACAAATCCACATGGGTGCCCACCTTGGCCCAACTCTGCCCCCAAACTCCAATGTTATTCCAGGCAGAGGGTTCCCTGGCACAGGTTAGAATGTAATTATATACTGGTTAAATGTAGAGAAGTACAGAGGAAACTCGGTGAGGAAGAACAACCTAATTTTACAGTTTTTTTTCCATTTTGCAGGTTACGGATTCCTTCCAACTGAATCCATGGAGACGGTTGCTAGACGGCAAGAGTTAATTCACAAACAGAACATAGCCAGGTCAATTTGAGCATATCTGCTATATATCTATATTAAACGGGAGTAAAATAATATAGACGAATGCAATACAAAGCCATAGAGTGCAACAATCGGGTTCTGGAAGTAAAACCTCCCTTCATTTTCTCCATAGGGAAGACAGATCTGTTGTGAACTCTGAGGTTGTTAATTAGTTGTTAATCTATCTATCTATCTATCTATCTATCTATCTATCTATCTATCTATCTATCTATCTATCTATAAATAAATAAATATATAAATATATTTAAATATATACAGTCAAACCAAAATTTGTTCAGACACCTTCAAAATTTCTCACATTATCACAGTTTATTTGCTATAGTTTAGAAAATGGTAATAAAATATGACAAGAACTCAAGAGTTAAACTGTGTCAGAACAAATTCATCTTGATAATGTCAGATAACTTTGATATAAAGGTATGTAACAAAACATGGTCAGGTCAAAGTGTCAAATCAAATTTTTGATCCCAATTTTTTATCAGTTTTACTGGTAGTCCACCGTATGAAGAATCTTTGGGTATAATATGTCACAGTTTACTTTATTTTGCTATCCTCTCTTACATAAATGAACTTTCCTGCACCCACTAGTAAAAAAAAAATGATCAAAAATTATATCTGGTGTCTGAATAATTTTTGGTTTGACTATATATATATATATATATATATATATATATATATATATATATATATATATATATATATATATATATGTACTTTTGTGCTTTAAATAAACATTTGTTTATTCACCTTGTAGCTGGTTGTCTTGGTTTATGGCTTATAATGCTTTAACAAACACTTTCCGTATGAGAAAAATGAAAGGAAGAAATACTTCCGGAACCACCACCACTGAAAAAGTGGGCTTACGCTAATTGTAAATTATTTTTTTAATAAGGATGGAGATGAATGCTATTCTGCACCAAAAAGAACTGGAGAACGCCCACCAAAAGAGCCTTATTGGAATGGAGAATCCCATGATGTACCAGGGCATCCAACCCAATCCAATGGCCTTCAGGGGACGCCAGCGACTCCCAGATGGTCACGATGTATTCGTCCATCGCACCACCCTTGAAGACCTGCATGCTAACAGTCTCCTAATGTCAAGCCCTTATCCACCGATCAGCACACTGCAAAGGGAGCGAGGACGCAGGACCGGCAGAAGGACCGCCAATCATAAGAGCTCAGACAGCAGCATCACTCTCCCCAAAAGCCAATCAGAAGAGAAGAACATCGAGCAGAGTCCAGGGGCTGCCTCAGGGGAAGAGAAGGAAGTTGAAGGGAAAGGCGAAATGAGCAATGAGGCCACCACCAGCAAACCACACCAAACCAAAGTAGAAACAGAGCTGTCTTCTGGATGTAGCAGGAAAGGTTTTAAGGAAGGAGAGCCAGGGATTCGCAAGGCATGTATTAGTGGACAGGAGAGATGTGCAGAAGTCACCAACTGCAATGCTAGCACCAGTGACAAAGACATATCCAACCCTTGCTCGGCTTTCCAAGAAAAGTTTCTGTACCCATCTGCCGCTGGCCCACTCACAGGGATGCCCTACATGTTCCCTATGCCAGGAAATGGACTTGTACCACTTGGTGTGTTTGTTCGTTTCCCTTTTTTAAGTACAGTGGTTAAACTGTTTAACAACACAGAGTTTAACTGTGTTGTTTTAGCATTGTTTATATACTATTATAACATTTATTAATATTTTGAGTAAGACTTTATTATGTTTTCTGTTTTCATTTTATTTTTAGTGGAAGTTTAAGTAATGTTGTTATGCACTTTTGTCATATTTCAGTGTTTTTTGTTTTGTTTTTTTTGTTTTGTTTTGTTTTTTTGTTTTTTTTGTTTAAATATTTCCATGTAGCTCTATTTTAGTCATTTTAGTATTTAAAACTGCAAGTATTTAAACAATTTACTTATGTTAGCTGCCAATGCAATATTTCTGTTTAAATCTCTGTAAGTTTAAGTTTTTCATCCAATATTTTTTTATTTTATTTTATATTAGCTTTATTTGAATTAATGAAAACTATTTTTTGTTTGTTTTAATTATCAATAACAACATTAGTATTTAGCTGTTTGTTAGGCATGTTTTGTCATCCCATATACATTTATTTTAAAATATTAAAATATTATATTAATATAATATTATATAAAATATTAATAATATTTATACAAATAAAATATTATATAAAATATTAAAATGATGATGCTTTATAGTCAGAGTTACCTATTAACTTTTTGTTTTATTTTCAACTAGGACATCCTAGTATGTTTCTTAATGGAGAAGAGATGTCTTCATTAGAAGATATTCGCAAGTGGTCAGTTGATGATGTCTACAACTTCATCAGTGAAATACCAAGCTGTGCTGAATATGCACAGGTAATAAAAATGTAAAATGACAAAATGCAATTATAATTACATAGCTTTAAGTCTCATTATTTTGTGTGTGTGTTGCAGACATTCAAAGACCACATGATTGATGGAGAGACGTTACCTCTTCTTACAGAGGACCACCTTCTGGATACACTTGGGCTAAAGCTCGGGCCAGCGCTTAAGATACGATCACAGGTATTCGCCATCTTTCAACAGGACCAAATTCTCAATAATTCCCCAACTTTTTATTAAAATGAAAAATACACATATATCTGATTTTTTTTAATGGTTCTCTCTACCCTCTGAGAGGTCCTTGGTCTTCAAAATGTTAAAGTTTATTAAAGAATGGACTCATCTAACTCATACGGTTGTTCTGTTCTCTTTTCAGTTGTCCCGACGGCTGGGTAACATGTTCTACAATATGATGAACTTGCCTCTCCCTGTCTCTGGTCTGCAGCCTCCACCTGAGAAAAGCGTGGACAGATCATCAGACATCAGCTCCCCCCTCAACTGCAACAGTGTGGAGCTTCTCAGCAGCCCCAGAGACACAGAGGCTCTTAAATCTACAGAGCCCATAAGTGAAGCTGATAATCCTTCACCAAACCAGATGAGTGAGACCACCTGAAAGAGTATGCAGAACTGTTGGACCTCTTTTTTACCTCAAAATCTCTTACTGTTTTGACACAAAAAGCATAAGGTAGACAGGCACTGACATTTCTATAGTGAATATACTGATCATATATTTTTAAATGTTCATCACAAATGTATTATGATCCATGTTACGCAATAGGTTCAGAATGTGGTCTGCAACCCAGTTAGATTTTCAAATGCTGGATTTTTCTATATATGTATATTTTGTAATATGTTAGCAAATCAATTACAGATTACAATCAATTACAGTCCTTATCATTGCAGCCTTTTTTATTGTAAAATTGTATTTTTGTTTTTACGTTAAACTTGAATTATTCTCTATTATCATGTGTTGTTTGCTATGGAGAAAATAAAAAGAATTACTCCTTAGGTCTTTGTTTGATTTATTTGATATGTTGAAAAAAAATATATATACAGCATTTTCCACACAGAATAGTATTACTTTCTTTTTCCACAAATGAAAATACATTATTTATGATATGTCTGAATCTAGTTTAAATCCCTGATTTGTGTAATATTTTAGCAATAAATAGAAAATTAAATGTAGCCTACATAAACTGTTTACTTAGTAGGGGTTAGGGGGTTAACTAGTTTGTACCATATGATTTTCTTTCAAATTAATAAACTTAAAAATATTTCCCATATATATATATATATATATATATACGTGTGTGTGTGTGTGTGTGTGTGTGTGTGTGTGTGTGTAGGCCTATATACAGGTGCATCTCAATAAATTAGAATGTCGTGGAAAAGTTCATTTATTTCAGTAATTCAACTCAAATTGTGAAACTCGTGTATTAAGTAAATTCAATGCACACAGACTGAAGTAGTTTAAGTCTTTGGTTCTTTTAATTGTGATGATTTTGGCTCATATTTAACATAAACCCACCAATTCATTATCTCAACAAATTGGAATATGGTGACATGCCAATCGGCTAATCAACTCAAAACACCTGCAAGGGTTTCCTGAGCCTTCAAAATGGTCTCTCAGTTTGGTTCATTAGGCTACACAATCATGGGGAAGACTGCTGATCTGACAGTTGTCCAGAAGACAATCATTGACACCCTTCACAAGGAGGGTAAGCCACAAACATTCATTGCCAAAGAAGCTGGCTGTTCACAGATTGCTGTATCCAAGCATGTTAACAGAAAGTTGAGTGGAAGGAAAAAGTGTGGAAGAAAAAGATGCACAACCAACCGAGAGAACCGCAGCCTTATGTGGATTTTCAAGCAAAATCGATTCAAGAATTTGGGTGAACTTCACAAGGAATGGACTGAGGCTGGTGTCCAGGCATCAAGAGCCACCACACACAGACGTGTCAAGGAATTTGGCTACAGTTGTCGTATTCCTCTTGTGCGTCTTACCTGGGCTAAGGAGAAGAAGAACTGGACTGTTGCCCAGTGGTCCAAAGTCCTCTTTTCAGATGAGAGCAAATTTTGTATTTCATTTGGAAACCAAGGTCCTAGAGTCTGGAGGAAGGGTGAAGAAGCTCATAGCCCAAGTTGCTTGAAGTCCAGTGTTAAGTTTCCACAGTCTGTGATGATTTGGGGTGCAATGTCATCTGCTGGTGTTGGTCCATTGTGTTTTTTGAAAACCAAAGTCACTGCACCCGTTTACCAAGAAATTTTGGAGCACTTCATGCTTCCTTCTGCTGACCAGCTTTTTAAAGATGCTGATTTCATTTTCCAGCAGGATTTGGCACCTGCCCACACTGCCAAAAGCACCAAAAGTTGGTTAAATGACCATGGTGTTGGTGTGCTTGACTGGCCAGCAAGCTCACCAGACCTGAACCCCATAGAGAATCTATGGGGTATTGTCAAGAGGAAAATGAGAAACAAGAGACCAAAAAATGCAGATGAGCTGAAGGCCACTGTCAAAGAAACCTGGGCTTCCATACCACCTCAGCAGTGCCACAAACTGATCACCTCCATGCCACGCCGAATTGAGGCAGTAATTAAAGCAAAAGGAGCCCCTACCAAGTATTGAGTACATATACAGTAAATGAACATACTTTCCAGAAGGCCAACAATTCACTAAAAATGTTTTTTTTTTATTGGTCTTATGAAGTATTCTAATTTGTTGAGATAGTGAATTGGTGGGTTTTTGTTAAATGTGAGCCAAACTCATCACAATTAAAAGAACCAAAGACTTAAACTACTTCAGTTTGTGTGCACTGAATTTATTTAATACACGAGTTTCACAATTTGAGTTGAATTACTGAAATAAATGAACTTTTCCACGACATTCTAATTTATTGAGATGCACCTGTATGTATGTATGTTTGATCATTTTCTTCTTACAGTAGCTTAGAGTTGATCAGTGCAGTCAACACAATAATATTTGCACAAAGGAGTTTTTATTGTTATTTTAGTACCATTGATCCTATTTTTGTTTTTTGGGTTATAATATATATATATATATATATATATATATATATATATATATATACATATATATATATATATATATATATATATATATATATATATATATATATATATATATATATATTCAGTTTTATTTTTAATTTAGTAATTTAATTGTTGTGTTTCGTGTGTTTTTTTTTTTTTATTGTTTTATTGTTGAAATAAAATAAGAGTACGTTTTTTTATAGATTCAATTTTATTAACGTTTATTTTATTTCAGGCTTTATAATAAACTTGGTTCAAATGTTACTTCTCAGGTGTCAAACTTTTAAGGAACATTAAAGGATGTGTTAGCTTTATGTTAATTTTATGATATCTAATACTTTATCTAACAAATAATAATTCTCACAACAAAATTGTGAATCTTGACCGTGACTTCAATGCACCGACGCAGTTTGTGTGCCTCACCTGCACTTCAGGTGGCAGTATTCATTCATTCGGATTTTAATTTGCTAAGCGAAGAAGTGACTGTTCACGGGCTGTTCGAAATATCGCGAGACTTGCCTCCCCACTCTGTTCGTGACCACGTCAAGGGAACCCAGAAGTTAGAAATCATGGCGGAGCGCAGGAGACACAAGAAGCGGATTCAGGTACAGAATTCACGTAACGTTTGCTATTAGAGGCCCATTCTTAGATCGCTGTTTGGCATTGAGTTATTTCTCGAGTTAGTGATTTGTTCGACCAAAAATACAATGGTACTTCGATCCGTTATTTTTGCAGTGCTCTCACATGGGAGGTGGATTATTTGTCAGTGCTGGCGCAATTTTAGCGCTTCGCCTGGGTAATGCATTGTGTCTCTGTAGCAGGCATCTGATCATTTATACAGCTGCTCGATGGATTTGATGCGAGCATGAGCTGATTTTGCTGTCTGTCCCCTGTGAGGAGGAGTATGTGTCTGGTGGCACAGCTGATGGAGTTGGCCATCTTAGCTCGCAGGCTGCTCTCTTTAACCAGCTGCTGTCTCATATGCTTCACGAATTTGATCAAATAACGTCCATAATGCAGCACTTCTCATCGCCAAATTTGTACCCATTTGCAGGGTAATTAAAGGGGCATCTCACCCACAAATAAAAATTCAATTTCATGTTTTTTCAGTCTCGTTTGGTTTTTTTTTTTTTTGCGTTAAATATACAATGTTTGGCAGGCAGAATGCATTTGTTAACATTTATTTTAACTACGAAAACGGATGCATTAAAAGTGAACCGTGACTGTGAGTCCATAAAATCTTATATCTAATTTTCCATAAGAAATCACATACAGGTTTCAAACAAGTGAATAAATGTTGAAAGATTTCCCTTTAAAGCCATTCTCCATCATTAAAACATGTAGCATCCTAGATACGTCAATCAAATGCTCAAGTTCACCAGTGCGCTACTTAGACTGCATTTTTGGACATTGTAGTCATTATAATGCATTTATCATCCCCAGAAAACGTTGTCTAGCTTGGCTGCTTACTCGTTTCTGGGACAGTTACTGTGTGTTCATGTGCTAAATGTGATGTTATGTTTTGAGTAATGACATGTCTTGATAAGAGAGGCACTCTTCATGATCCTCCCAGCGTGTTTGTTTTTGCTCTTATGCAACAGGTTGAAATCCACTGTCATTGCTGGTCTTTTTTTTTTTTTTTTTTTACTGTGAATAAACATGTATTCACCGTATAAGCCAAGTAAATTAAAAGGACACATTCCCACTCTTTTGTTATAGATGAGAAATCCTCCATTATTTTTACTTATTAACATTCGTTAGGAAACCTAAAACAAATCTTTAGACTTTACAGGTTTCAAAAATAAACCAAATAAATTACACCATGATTGTTTTTCTCTATAAAGGTGCCATTTAGACCAAGTGTTAATCAAATAGTTCACGTGTTAAAGTCTGTCATCATGTATTCTTCCAAACCTGCATGATTTTCATTCTTCTTTGGAACACAAAAGAATATAAATTGATTTTTTTTTTTTTTTTTTTTTTGGTCGATACAACGAAAGTCATTTGGAACCACAACATTCTTCAAAACATAATCATTTGTCCGCTCTGGAAGAAAAAAAGGCTTACAGGTTTGGGACAACATGAGGCTAAATAGGTTTGGGACAACATGAGTAAATAATGACAATTTGCTTTTTTGTTGAACAGCCCTTCCAGCAGCTTATCTGAAGCCCGCAGCCTGTCTAATGTAGTACAGCTGTCACTATAAGACCACCAAACCTTAACTGATAACAGGGTCTAGTGTAGTACAAGACAAATTATTATTTACCAAGGCCAAGTTGAGACAATATAATCAATTGCCTAAACATTTGGCTGCTGTCTTTCACAAAATCCAGAGGCATATCAGGCAACCTGCCAGTAACTACACACCCAGACAAATACCATGTTTATATGGTCTTCACTGAATATGTTTCTCTGAGTCATGCAGGAGACATTCTGACCGAATAGAGTATGACCGATGGATTGTGAACGCTTTCATCGGCTTAAGAATGGAGTTATGTCGTGTCGTCATTCATTACTTCAATAAATGCTGTCTCAATAGCCTGGCTTATTGTATGGATTCTTTATTTATTTATTTTTCTTGGATAGTGTGGTCATATAGTACTGTAAGTAATGATCTTTAGTTTAATAAATGGGGTTAGTGAGAACTCAGTGTGTCTGAATGGAGACTGTAATTTCAGTGAATAGATTACACAGGACAGCACATCAGTGTGTGGTGAGCTGAGGCTTTTAATTAGTTCACATTCATTGAATAGATGACCGACGAGGGTCCTGCTGCCAGTGCGGGAGATTCATTTCAAAGCTTTTCAGAGGGGTTAGCTGGATTCCTTCACTGTTGTTATCCTGTGTCATTTTTCATTGGAATTAAGGGCTTGTAGCCAAAGTGACAAACCTTTTTGTCATACTCTTGGTTTCTGTTGTATAAATTAATCTTGGTTTATACTATTGATATCTAGGTCCTCTCCCATGGTGAAGTCTCACTAGTCCAGAATCATGCTCTACATAATAGGGATGCATATGTTAAACTCTGATTATTAAAAGATGGTTACTAGACTATTTTTATGTTATTGCAGATATTACGATTCTATAATATTTTGCTTAAAGTAAAGAAAAAATGCTTAAAATAAATTGGGTTAGATTCTACAAGGCTGAATTTTGAATTTGGGTATATCAACATGTATAAAAAATGGATATTTATTTTGTTAAATGCAACATTTAACAGTGTTATTAAATTATTAGTGTAATATAAAATTGTGTAAATAAGCATGCACAATTATCAAAATTTTGGGGTCGGTAAGATTTTGAAAGAAGTCTCTTACATTTACCAAGGCTGCATTTAAAAAAAAAAATAATAATAAAATAAATAAATAAATATTACAATTAAAATGATTGTTTTCAATTTTAATGTGTTTTAAAATGTAATTTTGCTGAATAAAATATAAATTTCTCAAAAAAAAAAAATCTTGCTAACCCTAAGTTTTTGAACAGTAGTTCAATATTACCCAATGGTATGATTCAAGAAATCACAAATGTCGTCTAATATCCAATATTGCACTGAAGCTACATATAACGTGTACATTCCTACTGCATAATAACTGTATACTTCATGTGATCTAATTGCAGCTTAATCTGGAAAGCAGATAAGTTTTATCATCATGACTTCATGATCTTTGATCTCTCTTATTCAGGAGGTCAGTGAACCTACCAAGGAGGAGAAGGCGGTGGCCAAGTACCTGCGCTTTAACTGCCCCACCAAATCCACCAACATGATGGGACATCGGGTGGATTACTTTGTCGGTCAGTGCGTTCATTCCTGCCCTGCTTTCTGTTCCTTCTGCATAGAGTTTATATCAATGTTTCGTTTAATTATTTGTTGAGTTTTTGATGTTCTCTCTTTGCTGTCATTGAAGCAGATGTTTGTTTTCTACTCATCAGCCTCTAAAGCAGTCGACTGTCTGCTGGATTCAAAGTGGGCCAAAGCAAAGAAGGGTGAGGAAGCTTTGTTCACAACCAGAGAGTCGGTGGTGGACTACTGCAACAGGTAAACCTAGTCTTTTCTCTCATTTCATGATACTGATTGCTGAATAAAAATAAACCGCAGACTTTTGGATGGCAGTGTATAGGTCAATCAACCACTAATTTGAACTGTCTTGCTGTTCACAGGCTCTTAAAGAAGCAGTTTTTCCACCGAGCCCTGAAAGTGATGAAGAAGAAGCCGGAGAAGGATGTAAAGAAGGAGAAGGAAAAAGAGAAAGAAAAAGATAAGGCTAAAAGTGACAGCGGCAAAGAAGAGGAGAAAAAAAGCAAAAAGGACAAAGACAAAAAGAAAGACTCTGAGGCTGCAGACACAAAGAAGGAAAAAAATGTATGACTGGATCAGATGTTCTGTTCCATTTGAGGTCTTTTTTGCATATGTGCATATCATGATTCTTATTTTTAAGTTTTGTTTCTGTATGTTTAGGATGACAGTCCAGGATCTCCAAAGAAAAAGAAGGATGTGAAAAAGAAATTCAAGCTGGAACCTCATGAGGACCAATTGTTCTTGGATGGCAGTGAGGTCAGGATGAGTTTAGAAAAGCATATCTCACAGATGCTTGTAAATATCGTACGTTTTGCTTGACGATTAATTGTGATATGCATAATTGCAATGAACTGTTTGTCGTCTTTATATTGCATACAGTGTAACCTTAATACACATACACCTTATGTAATAGTATTTTTTCACAATGTATGATTAACAATCTTTAAGGTTTTGTAAACAATACTGCACAGGGTAGCATAGTGATATATTGGTATTATTTCTATATTATATTATTTAGTAATATTTTAAATTAGCTTTTATTTTTGTTTCAGTTTTAATTTTAATTTTTAATTTTAGTGATTTTGTATGGTCTTCTGTAAATGTTAACGGTTTTTATTTTTTTTACTTCATTTTTAGTCATTTTAGTGCTTCGTTAAACATTTACTTGTTTTAGCTGACAAATAGGGCTGCAACGATTAGTCGACATTATCGACAACGTCGACAATAAAAAATTGTCGACAAATATTTTTGTTGTCGAGTAGTCGTTTGATCTCATATGACCTAATGTAAGAGCCTGGAATAATGCGTTTTGACCAGCGTGGCGCTGTAGCGCAAGAGTGCAATTCAGCTCTTCTGGATGCAATTCAAGAGAAGAACACACAGCTTCATAGCAAACGCAGCCGAACGAACCTGAAGCTGCTGAGCGGCGTTTGGATGAATATGTAAATCTATGCTGCTCGCTTTCCTCTCAATAACGAAATAAACACAACAAAAACTGACAGCGGTGTGAAAGCAGCAGTTAAAAACGTGTCTGATTACAGCAATGTGGATGTTTGCACGAGCTCTGCAGTAAAGTCCAGTCACGTTTATTTATATAGTACTTTATCCAATAGATAGCCTTAAATCAAGCAGCTTTACAGTGTTAAACATGAAGAACCAGAGTCAGTGTCGGTTTCAGTTAGAATTACAACTTGATTTTCTGTAATAAAGCAGCTCTCCAGTGTGGAGCTAGCTAGTGATAAAATATTTTTATTAGTGGGAAAAAAAATATTATTTCATTAAAGTGATAGTTTGGTTTGCAAAGATCAAAGTTTGATCTAGCTCAGGACAGTTTTGATTATCATAACCCTATAAGGTATTTTAAGACAGATTATTTTGTGAAAAAAATTGTTTATCCAAAAATAAAACGTTTTGTCACTTACCTTTATTTTGTTTCTTATCCATATGACTTACAAAAGGAGATGTAAGGCAGAATGATGTGTCATTCAGTTACTTTTTCATATAGCTAATTACATGGTGAATGAGAGAATTTCCCTGTCGGTCATCTATTTTGTGTGCCAAATATATATATTTGCATAAATTAATTGTATAATAATTGTAATTACATAATATGATTTTCAAAAGCTGAAGTGATTACCGTTATATATTTGTTAGAATATGCATAACTCAACATTTTAACTAATTGCAAAAGCTGAATAATCAGTCAATGTCTACTGATTAATCAGTGAAATAATCGACGAGTAGTTGATTAATCGTTCTAATAATCGTTAGATTAATCGATTATCAAAATAATCGTTTGTTGCAGCCCTACTGCCAAATCAACATTTCTAATTTTTGTGGGGTTTTTTTAGGTTTGTTTTTTAATCTAATATTTGGATTTTATTTAATTTCAGCTTTATTTCAAATAAAATCTTTATTTAACAATTTCAACAAGATACATTTATATTTATATTTATTATTCACATTGATGTTTTTTTAACCAGGCTAACCATGAATATTATAAGATTATTTTATTATATGATTATATGATGAGTATTGTAGCTATTGTTGTGATTATTAAAATATTACATTAAAAATGAAATGGTTCTTCACTTTCACAAGTATTTTTTTATTCTAATTAAAAAGTTATAATATTTTTCTTCCCTACAGGTTTATTTTTGGATTTACGATCCAGTCCACTTTAAAACCTTTGCCATGGGCTTGATTCTAGGTGGGATTTTTTTTTTTTCTCCAGTTTAACCTGACTGTCATTTCACTGGCTCAGTACTGATTCAGACCTTTGTGTGTGTGTTTGCAGTCGTTGCTGTCATCGCAGCCACTCTGTTCCCGCTGTGGCCCGCTGAGATGAGAGTTGGTGTGTATTACCTGAGTGTGGCAGCAGGATGCTTTGTCGCCAGCATACTTCTCCTGGCTGTTGGTACGAGTTCTAGACTTTTATATCTTGCATTGTACCAATTTCACACAGCATCTTCTGTCTTTCTCATTCTCTTATTTCTCGTTTTCCCTTTGGTTCAGCTCGCTGCATCTTGTTCCTGATCATCTGGGTAGTGACCGGTGGCCGTCATCACTTCTGGTTCCTACCCAACTTGACAGCCGACGTGGGCTTTCTCGACTCCTTCCGCCCCCTCTACACGCACGAATACAAGGGTCCGCGCTCCAAGAAATCCAGCAGCGAGAAATCCGACAACAAAGGTACAGATTCAAGCAAAGCGCAGAAATCAGATAGTGAGGACAAATCAGACAGCGAGAAGAAAGACGGCGATGAAGAAGAGGACGAAGACGACAATAAAGAAATGGAGGCGAGCGAGGAAGCGGGTGCAGAACGTCAGTCGGACACGGACAGTGACAGACGAGAGGACGAAGGGTCGCAGCACAGCAACGGCAACGACTTTGAAATGATCACCAGAGAAGAGCTGGAGCAGCATACAGAGGAAGAGGAGGAGGAAGAAGACGAGGAAGAGCAAAGTGAGACAAAGCCCTTGACTGTTCAGACATAACCGTTTTCCTCACGCCGCACACATACTCCAATGCTCCATGTGGACCTGCTGACGTACTTCTGTCATGTTCAGAAGATGTTTCCCATTTCTGTTCAGGCTGAGATTTTCTTCTGTGAAAACAGACAGGCTTAAAGGTTAAACAAGAGCGGGAAATGGCTACGATGACAATGAAAATATCGCAAAAGCTGTTTGGTTTCCCTGAAAATGCTTCTCCACTATGGATGTACGCAAGTCTCCCTTACCCCGTGTTTCTCTGGTTTACTTCTTTTTCTTTCATCTTAACTTTATCTAATGTCAAGTATTTAGTTGTATAAACATGTCAGTAGTGTTAAAAAGGACTGGATTGGTGAACGTTCACAATGGTTTTTAACCCACATATGAAGGTTCGCTGTCCAATCCAAAGAGAGAGATTCAAATCTGGAAGTTTTTTCATTTCTTTTATTTTGTACCGTTAGATATGTTGGATAATTTGGATGGACCAATATATTTTGTCTTAGATACCTAATAAGTGTTACTATCTATTGTAAATCTCAATGACACTTGACCTGTGACATTTCTGTGTGGAACTCTGGGAGATCTTGCTTGGTTTGAGACAAGAGCTGTATTTTTGTGCACTTGTGACACGGTCTGCCTCATACATTTCTGCAATCACATTTTGTGACCCCGAGAAGTTAATAAATCAAAACAGTATCTTTGATTGTAGCTGGCAGTTATTTAAAACCAAACTCCATTTGAGTCTCATGAGGTCAACTGCGTTCAGAAGGGGGAACTACATCCACATTTGTGCCAAATGGTGCGGGATATTGATGCTTTTTCATATATGTTCATATTATGACCAACTTCCATGTCATGCCGTAGCTCACATCCGTGCATCAGCCTCTGTTTTTCCCATCTGGTGTTCAAACGCTGAGGTTGACAAATCGTACTTCCCCAAGGGACTGTGGTCCAAAATAGCCTGTTAGTTAGTTTGCGTTTTAATAGGGCCGAGGTCCAATACTGTCTTTCCGTAGGTTTGCATACTATTGGCTAGAGTATTATTTTACATTAGCTGTTTCTTTGACTCATACTGAGGATAATATTTAAGAGATGAAATACAAATGTATCATTTATATATGGATTCTATAAATCTACCAGAGATGTTCATGCCAGCAGTTCAGGTTCATCATGAACTGTACTCTATTTTGTAATGTCAGACATGCAGGTTTCTCATTTTACTGCATTTTCTACAAATACTAAAACCACCAGTAAATGTTTTCAATGTTGGAAAGATTGTTTCTGGACAATTTATTGGAGTTCGAATGCAGAAAACATGTTCATCTGCAGTCCTTTGTGGTTATCAAATGCACACAAGAGGCTGCAAAGGTGGTTTTTCTATATTAAAAAACTGAGAACCCTTATTAAAGCATCCCTCAAAGTTCATGGTCATCTCAAGTTCACAAGGAGCAGGGAAACCCCTCGTGCCGGAGTGAACGTCTTTCTTCTTCAAATGCTATGAATCTTTAACCATGTCTGTAAGTAGATGATCTTGTTGGTCACACTTAGTGTTCCTGTAGAAATACTATATGTATGTCCTCAATATTCTGTCATTGACTTTGAAGACCTGGATAGGCTGGGCATGACACCATGTGTGTAACTAAAGACATTTATATTTTCTTTCTATGGAACTTCACTCACCTTTGTTTTCTGTCCCATTGTCTTTATGAGAGGTAAAGATGCTGATAGGCCAGATGATTTTTATTATTTTTTTTAATTGGCAGGATTACCGCAGGAAATTAAATTTGCCATTGGCCATCTGTCATAAAATGTAGTGTTACATCATTTATAAAAACAAACTGAAATCCCATTATTATTATTTTTATGTGGTCTGCATCTTCAACTAACTAATTGTCCGTATTTGGATCAATGTTGAGGACTGTCTTTTTGCAATATCTGGAGAATAATTTAAGTGTCTGTCAGAAACTATATCTGTATCCTTTCATTGCAATAAAAATATACAACCCAGTCGATTTGCATTGTTTTGTTGATCACAAAATGGGTGTTGTTTTTTTTTTTTTAATTCACACAAGCAACATTTCAAATGACAAAAAAAAAAGAAAACATCCAAGATAAAAAGAAATTTTTATTGAAATATTACAAATAAGACAAACACGTCATAGGAGCTCTTATTTACATCAAACCATAAACAGCATACATACATTCAGCTATACTAGTTCTTATGCAATGACATGATGTGACCTTGCAGTGCCAGTAATACTTCATGAAAAATGCAAAACATACAATGCATCTGTAAAAGAATAGATCACAGCTTAGAGTCTATTACATATTAAACTAAAAGGACAATGGCTTTAGAAATGTGGTTTTGAAAATGCAACACCCTGTGCCGCCACATGGAGGCTACAATGTTCTTTGACAAGAACTACTTGGGATTGACAGCCGTCCAACCTGACAAAACATTAGTTAATTGATTCATATTCAGAAAGGCTTTGCACAGGTTACTTCGTTTGAAAGAAAATCAAACAACAGCTTGTGGAGCAACAGGAAAAGGACTGATAAACCACATTCAATCTTAGTAGTTGAATGTACAATGGTGCCTAGTAGAACACACAAAACTGATTGCCAACATCTTAAACTAGCAAATCATGGCTTCCTATGCAGTTTTTTTTACAAATGAGGAACTACTAACAAACCACACAGAAAACCAAGCTTTGTCTGTTTGTAGATGTGGATAGTTTGTGGTCAATTTAGCTAACAGCTACAGTTACACACCGTTTAAAAAAAAAAAAAAAAAAAACACCTCTAAATGAAAGTTTTATGCTCAGTAAATTAATTACAACACATTTCCTGCTATAATGTGCATTTCAAGTTCAAATATGTGGTGGAGAATTTGTAATTTCTGTTTCCTAAAATATTTAGAAGTGGATGAATCTACATAATCTACAGTACAAATTTAAATGTTGGTGGCTTTGTTAATAATACATTTTAATAAAAGGTATTTTAAATAAAAATACATACAAAATATTCTATAATAAATCAGATTAGTTATTTAGCATGTTGTGAAGCAGTCAGCTGCAAAAACAATCCCTCTAAGAAATACTGTCTGCATAATGATGTTTCGCAGTCACACTATGACATTTCACGTTAACCAAACGTTCTGTTGCCATTAAATTGCGAGTAATCCAGGCTAACCTCTAACATTAAATGTGTTATTTCTCAGGTAGCACATGAGCACTTATTGCGATCTATAATGAAATCTGTAAACCTATGAACATAGAAATGTGCAATGTAATGTAAAAATAAGAATTCTGAACTCTAACCCCCTTTTCAGTGAGTCAGGATGGAAATGTTTTGGAATGTAAAGTCAACAGAGAGTGAGAGTATTTGTGTGTTTTGTGGTGATGTTTCAGTTCTCCGTTTCTGAAGAGTCGCTGGCATCTGTAAGATGTGTTTGCTTCTTGCGGACGTTCCAGTGGAGACACTGAGCCAGACTATCAAACCAGTCGTACACCAGATCATGACAACAGATAGAAGGGACCGGAAAGCAAGAGGTTGTGATCTTAATGCTATAATCAAAAAAATAAAATAAAAATTCAAGATTAACAGATATGGCATGTGCGGTTGAGAGTGCAGCTTGAGGAAAAAAAGGGAAAACTGCATTTGAACTAAAAAGTTGAGTGCTGATCCCCACTGATACTGTTGACGCTCATTTCCATAACTGTAATACAGCTGTTGTTGTATCACTGGATTATGGGAGAGGTCAAAGCTGTTTGCTTATGGGATTGTGTAAAAAGAGTGTCACCTGTCCCCATGCTGGATTTCCTGCCTCTTTCTGCCATCAAACGAGACCCAGGCTGTGTTGCGAGCGTCAGGTGACAGCGTTATCTGCAGGGTAAATATGGTTAGCGGTAAGATGACACAAACAATTGTTCTTCTGAAGCTTTCATTTGAGAGAAATAAATAAATAAAACCTAAGTTTAACAAATAACTTCTATATTTGGCAGATGCAGTTTCATCACTGAAATGGAAAAACCTCAATCCTGTTCTCACCATGAGCTCCACTCCTGCAGGCACCACAATGGGTCTAAAAGAAAGGGAGTGAGGGCAGATGGGGGTGACCATGATGGCAGGGACATTAGGGTGGATCACGGAAGCTCCCGCTGCGGCAGCATAGGCCGTGCTGCCCGTGGGGGTGGAAACTATTACACCTGCATAGAAACACGCCACATATTTGCATTTATTTTCATGGCAGCTGAACTCTCGTCAAAGCAAATGAAAAGACCATAATGTATTGAGGCATCTGCTTAAGTTTAAAAAAAAAAAAAAAAATTGCAAAAAAAAAAAAAATTATAATAAAAATCCCACACTGATCAAGCACTAAGATAATGAAGCAAATCTAAAATGTTTCTGGTGTATCATGCAATAAAATTCAAAGCTACACTACCATTAAAAAAGTCTGTTGTCGGTAAAATGTTGTAATGTTTTTGATGTCTCCTGAATTTATTTGATATACATTAAATACAGTAAAACACTAATACTGTGAAATATTACTTCTAACTGATTGCTATTTTAATATATTTTAAAATCATGTCATGGCAAACTGAATTATTATCAGCCATTACTCTTGTATTACATGATCCTTCAGAAATCATCCCAATATGCTGATTTGATGTTCAAGAAACATTTATCATCATCATGAATGTTCCTTAATATTTCTGTGGAAACTTTTTGTCAGGATTCTGTAATGAACAGAAAGTTAGAAAGAATAGCATTTATGTCAAATCAAAGCAATTTGCTATACCATATAACATATTCATTATAATTTTACTGTTCTTTAGTGTTTAATTTATGTTTGAATAAATATTTTTTATGACAGCCACCATTTAAATGTTTATGTTTCAAAAAAAATCAGTGTAATTTAAGCGTTTGTATACAAATCAGTTCATTTTAACCTTCAATATTATAGTAATGTAGTACCAATTGACTATCATGTATATTTTACAGCAATAGTTGAGACTTTTTTTTTCTTGAGAAAATTTGGCATGTACTGTACCTGATGTATATACAAAATAATCAATATCAAATCGAAGCGCAAGCTTGTAAATCTGAATCGAATCGTGAAATTTGTGTCAAAACCCAGCCCTATTATAAATGTTTTTACTGTCACTTTTCATCAATTTAAAGCATCCTTGTTGATTAAAAGTACTGATTACTTTCTGAAAAAAAACCTTAACCAGACCCCTTTTAAGTGGCTTGCACAATGGCAACAAGATAAAAAGGGATCTATCAGTGCTGTTTGAAGCTGAAGCGTATGATTGTGCTCACCGTCTCCCTGTACAGATGTGATGAGGCGTCCATCCAGATAAAGGTCAACGTTAGACAGATAGGATGAAGGCCCTCTGTCCACCACCACCTCATTTAGCACCTTTATACACACATAATATCCATGTCACAGAATTACACATAAAAGCATCTAACAAACAGAGGTGTTTCTGTATTAATCACATGCCACTCTGGTCTAAAATATCTCGGACATAAAATGCAGACTGACATTATGCTATTGCTATGGCAACTGGAAATCACAGCTGTTATTTTCAAATAACTCCAATTATGTGTGTTACCATGGAAAATATTTCTAAACAGTCTTGAAGGACAGATAGATTGATGGATGGATTTTTTCCCTAAAATAATATTCTGAGAGTGCCCTTACTTGGCAAACATTCAGGCATTTTTCTTGCGCAACATTTTAATAACTGCTTTTCAAACAATCGCATCTATTACATTAGTCTTCTTCATGTCTCATCAAACCAAACATAACATTGTTATTTCTATAATGTATGTGAGTGCTGAATTCTAAAATAATTTTTTAGCTAATAATTTATTTTTATTTTTTTACAACTGTACATGCATGTATGTGTTTATAAATATGTATATGTCTGTAGATATGTATGTACATGTAACTCTACCGATCAAAGGTTTGGGGTCAGTAAAATTTTTACAGATTGTTTTTAAAAAAGTCTCTTATGTTCAACCAAGGCTGTGTTTATTTGATCAGTAAAAACAGTAATATTGCAAACTATTACTACAATTTAAAATACTGTTTATAATTTAATATATTCTAAAACATAATTAATTCCAGTGATGTAAAAGCTGAATTTTCAGCAACCATTACACCAGTCCTCAATGTCACACATTCCTTCAGAAATCATTCAAGTTCATTTTAATTTGAAGGATTTCATTATTTAATTACTTTTTCTTTTCAGGATTCTTGGATGAATGGAAAGTTCAAAAGAACAGCATTTGTTTGATATAGAAATCTTTTTTAATATTGTAAATGTATACATTTACTATTACGTTTGATCAAAAGAGGCCATACGCTTATTTTATGGCCTCTCCCTTAGTATGTCATGTGATTGGTTGACACCACACCATCAGATTTGTCCAACGTCCTTTTTGGTGGACTGCAAGTTTGAATTTTGACAGTGTTTCTGTTTGCGTAGAATTTGTTAGGCCTGTGTGCCAAAACGTGCTGGCAAACGAAGTCAGACTTTGTCTCAAGCCCATTATTTTGATTCTTTGATTCCTCCATTCCACAAATGTCGCTGGTTTCGTGTTCAGCAAATACTTTGTGAGTGCCGCGTTATAGGGCTGCACGATAAATCGCATGCGATATTTAATGCGCATCTTACTACACAGAGCCGTTGTTCATTGACAAGCTGCGCAAAACCACGTTCATAATCGCGCAAATCCATCTGAAAACACACACGTGATGGAGATGAACGCTGATTACAGAACTGGCTTTACTGACAAGATGCGCATTAAATATCGCATGCGATGTATCGTGCAGCCCTACCACGTTACCTGTAACTGTAGTGTGATTTTGCCTGCCTCGTTGTTTATGTGGTTATGAGGCACTATTCCGTTCTCCTGAGCACTGAAGAGCTGCTCGTTCCTCTGGAACATGCCTTTGACCACCTTAACCTTCAGACGACTGCGCAGGATGATGGCAGCATTACCTACAGGAGCCAAATATATAAAACAACATAAACATCTAAAACAACAACTACAGTCCTTCTAGTTTCAGAGATGGAAAATAAGAGAAACTCTCAATCACTCTACCTTCAAACACTTTATCCACTTCTGTTCTAAAAGATTCAAACTTGAAAGGTGTGAGAAATCCTAACGAGCCCAGATGGAACGCCATGACCGGGGGAACACTGCCCTTAAACAAATGAGACAAAACCATATTTCATTCTTAAATAAATCTCTAAACAACTCACTTTTGCATATCCAAATTCTCTTCCAATGGAAAGCAGATGAGACTGACCTAGTAGAGACTCTTGTGCACAAACAAATGAGATGAGATGAGATGAGAGAATACCTGGAAAAGAGACGATGCATACAGAAGAGTCCCATCTCCACCCAAACAAATTATCAGATCGATACAGTCTGAGATGTCATCAAACCCTGTGCGAACACAATGATGAATCACTTATTTTCCTAATGCAACCAATCCTTCATTGGTTAATGGTGCGTCAGGGTTATGTAAATCATGTTACAGGTGAACCTGCCGATAATTTGCTCCTATCCAATCCAACACAGTGAGGTTTCAGTACCTTCCCTGAATGTGCACAGCTGATTGCGAATGGCTGAAAATGAGTCATCCCTCATGAGAGAGCCATCGTCCACAACTTTCTTCTCCACATAAACCATCAGGTGTTTCTCCTGATGGTGGAAATAATTGTGTAAGTATTTGTGTAACCAAATAAAAAAAATAATAATGATACAGCGGAAAAAAAATTAAAGGGTAAGAGTAGCGGCTGTAATTTCCTACCCTGTAAATCAACTGCTAATGTTGCTTTTGTGCAACCTACCTCCACGAGGAACCTGCAAAGCTCTTTGAACGGCTCCAAAAGGGTCTCATCTCGGATCTTTCTGATGACCAGGACGTTGAGCGGTGGTTTGCTCCAGGTAAGCCGCTGGCTGGCTGGATCCTGAATGTGCCTGTGGGGAAAGTCGAAAGAGTAGGAAAACATTGTGTCGGCACTGCACTCCGAGCAAAGCAAAACGGCATATACTTTGTCCTGTTTCTACACTCGTTACATGGTGGACTTTCGTAATGTGGACTTCCGCTTTTGGTTTCTCCTAGTTCTAGGACCAGATTGTTTTCAGTATAAATAAATTAATAAAATAGGTGTCATTTGACACATTCGTAGTTTGTTTTTTTAACTTCAAAAATGTAAATATTTATACACACATCTTATTTATTGTACCAAGGACAGCTTGCTAGGTTTCTATAACTCCACTAAACTGATTGTTGCATGAAATCCAGAATAAGTCATTTTTAGAGATTCACTCTAATCAACTTTCTTGATCTGAAATATACAGAAACGCACAAGTAACATATCTCATAACATCTAAACAACATGTTCGGCACAACATCGGATATCATACCATAAAACCCCACATTACCCTCTGCATGTGGTTTGTCCTGGGGGGTTCCAGCAGGACCACTCTTGTGACAGCCACTGACTGTGCTGCTCTCCAGCTTCATCCAACAAACCACCCTCAACCAATCAGAACTCAACACGCATGGCCTTATCGCTACATTTGTCTAATCCTTTATTTGACTTAAAGTTTAAACAGTAACGAGATGGATATGACCTCGCCCTTTACCAAAATTAATCCTGACTCTGCTTACTTACATGACTGAGGTTGGGTTGGGAAGAACGCAAGCTTTGGGTCCAAAGTGAGTAGCAGGATATGGTCCATGTAGAAAGTGCCCTCGTCTGCAACAAACAGGCACTTAAGTCACTGCACATTTTTATTTTTAGGGATCAACTGGTCTAAATCAAATGGTGTGTTTTGTACCTGCATCTATCCCATCTTTTTGGGCAACCCTCAGCAGTGTCCTCCACTGATGCAGAGGCTTCTGATCCGGGCTGCTCAGGCAACCAGTGTACGCTTCCCCCCGACAGGTGTTCTGGACAGTCCGGCCTCCGAAGAGGCCTCTTCACTTCTTTGCGTCTCCTTGGAAGTTTCCCCTGCCGCCTCTGGGACCGCTTAGATGAACCACCCTCCTCCACCTTCCTTGAGGGCGGCTCGTCTTCCATGCCTTCAATTCTTATGGGGAACAAAAAAAAAAATATACATCATTACAAGATAATCAAATAAACTCTCTAAATGAGTTGAGAAGACCTAAGTGGGCCCCTCATCGTTGGGCCAAGGACAACGTTCCAGGTTAATAGCTCAATGATACCTACAATTCAGGCAGCCCTGCTTTAGGATCTTGTTGATCAAAATAGATATTTGACATGCATTACAAAACAACAGCTTTTGTGAACAGAAGAATCAAACATATTCAGCTGGTGTCATATTCAAAATGTCAATTCATTTTACATAGTAGCTGACACAAAATACTTCAACATGTTCTGCATTGAGACATGCACAACTCAATTTAAAATATATAGTAGCTGACATGAAATACTTTAGGGAAGTTAATATATCCTGCATTGAGACACACAAAACTCAATTTAACAATTATTTAACGATTTTTTAACACAATTTTGAGATTCTAAAAGCTACACTAAATATTTGTAGATTTAAAAACAATTTACCATATTGCAAAACAATTCAATACAAACCAGTTGATTTAGAATTATTAAAAAAAAAGGTGAGGGGAAAAAACCCTAAATAAATATAGTCAGTTACTTAAATTTAAACTGTAAACTAAAACCTTGATGTTAATAAAAACAATTCCATGGACATGTTATTTGTCAAGCGCCTATGTATTTATTTATTTACTGTTTTTCGTTATGATCTACTTAAACCGGAACAACCAGTAAAAGAGGACGTGCTGCACAAAGCAAAGGCTTAAGTCTGAAACTTATTTATACTACTACAAATGCAAACTATCACGCTACTAACAAGGATTTTGGAGTGACAAGGAGCAGCAATCTTGAAAACACATTGCACTGAAGACACAGCAGAAGGAACATTTTCATCGACCAAAACTTCCGTTAAGTTAGCCGCACGGAGCTAGCTAAACATTTCACCAGCGCTTACCAAATCACAGGAAAAAAAAACGCGGAACTTCCCTTTTGGACTTTACAGTCTTTCACATCTGAAGAAGAAAATTGAATACACTAGAACGCGTTACCTTGACAGCAACACTATTTCTATGGTACCAGACTTACGGCTTATGCTGAATAATATTATGGGATGTCCACAATGACATAACGAGGGTTCTCGTGACCCTCGTGCTCCTGCGCAGAATCTCTGAGAAGCAAATAAAAAAATGTTATCGCTATATATACACCGTGTTTTTTGTATGCCTTCGTAATATTTTCCTTACTTGTTATTTTGTCTTTTGTGTGAGTTTTAATACAATTATTCAGTTTTCTCTTTATATATAAAATTATTAACATTATCCCTTCGAAGTCATGATAAGAGTCTCTCTTCCACATTCTGAAAATCCCATTTATGAACATTCTGAATAATAATAATAATAATAATAATCAAGGAATCAATCACGAGTAGACATTAAAATCAATTGATAATATTTTAAGTAGGCTACACAACTGATAACTATGGTCGCGATTCACATAGGTCTATTGTGAACTACACTAGGTTTCTTGAGTAAACAGACATTACAAAAATTAAACAGACAGCTCATTTTTCTTATTTAAATTTCCTGTCACACGATTAATTGAATTTACACAGGTGTGTAACTGGGACGATTACATTATAAATAGATAACACTTTTCCAGAATAGGCAATGAATGAACAGGTGAGGTTTGCCCCTTGTTATGATTTATTCTTTCATCAGGGTTCAATATCAACAGCAGCTGCACTTCAGCCATTTCACTTTAATGTGCTGTTGGTTAACACATCCGTCTTCCAACAACATTCTGCTTTAGCAAACAATGCATGTCTCATCATGTCTGCCTACACATCTTAAATTACAAACGTTGCTCTTCAGAAAAAAAAAACTAATGCTCTGCTTTATATAATCTGCTGTTTATAAAAGTAGAAAGTGTGATTTGTTTTTTGTTTGCAAATAAGTCAGCTACTTTTGTATTACAGTTATGGAAAAGGATGAGTTTTGGGTGCATATGGTTTAGTTAAGAGTATACCAGCAAGGGCTAACTGGGCTGTGCTAACCAGCATGATCCTGGATCAACACCTTTTGTTGATCTTGGAACAACATTCTTGTGCAAAAACATAGTCCTACCTCTGAAACCTAACCCTAACCAATAACGTACCCCTAAAGAGGAAAAGAAACCCTGGTTGTAAGCTAAAACGTAAAAATAACTTGTCACTCAAATCTGATGATTTGATTGGATGTTCTTCTTGATAAAATGAAACATCATCTACTTAGTAAAATCACATTCATCATCATGTTTAAATGTTTTTGCTGCTTAATTCCAAAAAATGGAACTAAGCTGCAAACGTTCATTTTTAAAACCCGTTTTGAGTTCTGAAAGTTGAAAGGTTTGTTACCACCTCTGGCAGGTCAAATACTGAAAAGAATTTAAACAAACCTTGTCTAATCTCTGATTGTACTGTAGGAGTCAATGGAAAACCATACAACACCCTGCAGGATGAAAGATTAATACGTGAATAGGCACATCAGTTTTTTTTGGCCAGGGATGGAGACAGAGCCATTAATATGTAAGGGAGAGACAAGACTGGTGCACCCTGTAATTATGTCCAGTGTCTTTGTAGTCTGCTGCTTTTTAAGCTCTGAGCAATCAGCCAGGTTTTTACCATTAGAAAATACTTGTCCACATCTTTCTCAAAGAAGGGTGGAGCCAACTTAATGTGTCTGCTTATGCAAACATGTCTCTGTCTCTTCTGAACATGGAAAACGCTCTGCTTTAGCAAGACCCAGTTTAAATTTCTTTAGAGCCAATTATGAACCCATAGCTTTAGCTGTAAACACACCCTTTTAAAGTCAAGTTCCTTTCTGCACAGACTTGTGCTCTTTTAACCTTAGGTGGATGTTATGAAGAGAAAATGTGGACTTGAAGTAATAAACTGTCTTAAAAACTATTTTCACATTCTAGTTTGTCTGCTAACAAATGTCCAACAGTGGACACATATGCATTACAATATAATTTTTGGCATGCTTTTCTTGAAAATCTTAAACATTTTAAGCATTCTGGCATAAAATGAATGACTACTTTAGAGTAGCTTTATTTATTTTTGGCAGTATTGTGCAACACATAATTCTTGTACATTTTTGAACATGGATATAAGCCTTTTTAACATAATAAATATTGAAATTGTTCATGTTAACTTCACTCTTTGCTTAGATCATCATAGTTGTAAATGTAAAAAAAAAAAAAAAAGTTAAAGATTGAAATTCTGGGTATGAACTTTGTAGCAAAAGTAAAACAATAAAAGTAGCAAGAACATAAAAGTTTTAAAAGTAGCAAAAAAAAAAACAGACATGATAATTTAAACAGTTTTAATGTGACCTTCAAATAAATACATACATACATACAGAATTTTGTTTGTTATATCAATACACTTAATTTACACATACATTGAAATTTGTTTATGTCAATACGCATTTTATATTGGCAGTAACTGTTGAATGAAAAGGCAAGCACTGCACTGCTGATATACAGGTTACTCTAGTTATGCTATAGTGTTTATTTTCAGTTTTTATATTTTATATTTTAAAGTGTAAGTTGCTGAATGAGTAGTGTTATTGAATCAGCATTAGTACCCATGAATTTGAAGATGAACTTACAAAGAAATGTAAAACCATATCTACATTTAAATACATAGAAACATTTAAATAATGCACATACATGCTTAACAAATAATAAAGAACTCCGAATGAAAGTGGGCTATTCATTAAATGTACAGGGCTGGCCTTCACCTCAGTAGGGTGTGTCTACTGACGGCTGATGTGAACTGTTTCAATGAGGAACTGCTGGCCAGTTACAAGAAAGACTGGCTTTCTGATTGTTCTGATTTCTGCCTTGGATTATGCCGTACCATGGAAACATCAATCCCTTCTCTTCTGCTGGTTCTGTGGCTCAAGAGTTTGCTGAACTGGTCGGTGGTTGTGGTGCAGCGACATTACGTGATCAGGAGCTTCTCAGGATTCTTCTGCATTTCCTTGGCACTGATTGACAGTCTTTTGAGTTTTGTCCTCACAGCTATTTTCTATCTGGAAGACTTCAACATCTCAGGCTGGCACTTCACCAAGTATCACGTATGCCTGCTGGCTCAGATAGCTTGCTTTATCTACGCCGTGCTCCACTGGCCAGTGTTCCTCCTTGTAGGACTAGATAACTTCTGGACGCTATCATCAAGCTCAACACACACATCCTGGAAACAAAAGCTTACTTACATTGCTGGAGTGTGGCTCCTTTGGATTCTAGCAGCTTTGTACATTTTCTGGGAGCCTGATTTTGTTCTGCTATTAGGAGATGATGAGAAGCACCAGTGCGAGCTGTTTAGTAGCCCTCAGGTTTCTCAGGTTCTCCTCGCGTTGCTACTGACTGTTACCTGCATCATTCTTTACTCGTACGCTCCGTTTGAGAAATGGAGGCTGCAGGTGTTTCTGCATTCCACTCAACAAAGCTGCTTGGTTTGTTTAAGGCGGGCTATGCATACGTTCCTCAGCACATGGGCCTCGTTTCTCGTTCTGATGATCATCTCGCCGCTGCTGCAGATAGAGATGCAAGCGCACCTGCAGTTGAACGTCATTTGGTTGTGTTTCATCAACAGCTTTTTCGTCGCTTTGGCTCTGTGCTGCCGCTCAATTACATCGAATTCCAAGAAAAGCGACACCATTACAGATGGTTTTTGTTCCTGGTACTTTTGTTTTACATATGGAGCTGACGAGTGGAATTATGGACAACAATCTAGTGACCGCATATAAGTTCAAACACTAAATATCTGACCATGTTTACTCGTTTTTGTTTTCTTGTTTGCATTAAAAAAAAACAAATAATTATTTGCACAACTGATTCGTCTCTTTACTATAAGAAAAAATATATATTTTACCTGATGTAGAAAATAGTGATGTCTGCTTAAAACGCAGAGCTCAAAATTACAAGTGTTTTTCCGTCTATATGCAAATAAACTGGACCAATGAAAATTACAAGGAAGATGCAAAGAAGTAAGGAAGTATCTCTAAATTTGAACTAGTCTAGCACTCTAACCGGTTTATTCACTCCCTGATACTATTGCAGTTTAGGAATATTTACATAAGACAGCTTTAGAGTTCATCCAAAAATGTAAATTCTGTCAGTATTTACCCCTAAGTCGTTTCAACTTTGTATGACTTTCTTCTGTGGAACACAAAAAATAAGATTTAACCCTTTAAAGATATGACTTTTTTATTTATTTAATAAACTGTTTATTGAAACTTTAGAATACACACACACACACACCTATATAGGTGTGTGTTTTTATATACATATAAAATATGGCCCATATGATATAGTGAGAATATGAAGCTCACATTCATGGAGGAACATGAACACATCGTTTTATTCAGAGACCTAAACTGAGAAAAAAAAAAAAAAAAATGCAATTTGGTGCATATTGTTACTTACATGACCAAAAAGTAAAATAAAATTCTGACAGTTTGCAATGTAAATAAGTTTAACAGACTGCTCTCAGAAAATGCACATAGGCCTAAATATCTGTTGTCAATTGATATCTGCCAATAATAGGCACGTCTAAGATGATATTTTGATATTTCAAATGTACAAACAAACATTGCTCAAAAGGCATGTTGTATCATATTTGATATTTGATATATACATATTAACATGACTTTTATTTTATTTTTTTTAAAAAGTACCTTTACTTCAATCCAGTAAGTGTTCATCTTGAAATATTAATAACAATATAAAAGTTATGTTTATGTTTACTTTATAAAAATCACTGGATATTTCATCAACTGGATATTTCACAGCAAGAATAATTATACTTGAAGGCATTTATACTTGTTTAAAAAGTATGAACTATTAATCAGATGACAGAGACCATGTAGATTGTGTCCAACAAGTTTCTGAGCAAAGTTTTAATCATGCTAATAATTTAAAGTCCTTAAAAATTCATGTAATTCATGTAAATTCATCAAATATTATACAGTAGGGCAGGGTTTATAGGGTTAAAAAATGTTTCAAACGTTTTTGTGAAGGAACATTGCACCACAACGCAAAGAAGGAAAGTCTTTTCTGTGGAAAAATCCACAGAAGAAAGTCATGCAGGAGCATGAGAGTGAGTAAAAAGATGCCAAAATGTATTTGTGTGTGTGTGTGTGTGTGTGTGTGTGTTTGTATTATCCATTTAAGTAAATCTGCCAAAGCAAATATGCATAATATGGAAAAAGTGCAATGACACAGCCGGTTTGACACTACAGAACTTTACTTGAATTGAATCCAAGTCCATTGTCTATACAAGATATATTTACAATGTCTGAAATAGGGGAAATAAACAATAAAACACTAGATACAACTGAGGTATTAGCTAAAAGCATGTACATGTATTTAACTCGTAAATATCAATCATGATAAACAGTTTGAGATGTGTCATCTGCTTTAGAAAACATCTTATCACAACATGAGGTAGGAGAGCAATGTCTCATTTTCATGCAAGAGCAAAAAACCTCTCATCACACTGTAGGATTGGCAACATATTATGCAATGATACACACAAACACTGCATTTCATATCTCAGAATTGCAACTTAAAATTTCTTTGCTGTTTACAAAAGTCGTAAACAATGATATTGTTTCTATTACAGTGTTGAGTGTGTTCTCAAAAAAAAAAGTAGTAATGTCTCAGTTACACATTAGAAAAGGTGTGATGAAGATCTTAGGGACACATGCTGTGCTGGCAGGTAGTTATTTGTATACTACGTGTATTTTTTTTTTTTTTTTCATTATAAAAAATGTTTTGTTTATATAATCGTATTTTTCTTTTCTCTTTTGCCATTAATCAGCTCAAGGGAGCCACAGTAATCATTATCCCCTGTAAAATGGGATATTTCCTCTATAATGCAAAATACATGGTAGCTTTGCTGAAAAACCCTAGCAGTAGATTGCTTTAAGGTACAATTTTGCTAATTATATTATACCAGGGCTATACATATCAGATATTCAACATATTTCGCACCTCTTGAATATGTACAACATTATCTGTATTCATTTTCTTAACACTGCAAAAGCCAAAAACAGGTTTGTTGTTTCTAAAGAGTACTGTATTCCTATGCCCATAATTCAAATTCAGCATGGCATTCTACATAGAAGATATACAGCGCCACCCTGTGTACAAAATGCAATTTACAGGTTTCATAGAATCGTTACAAATGAAAAGGTATACTCTAGAAAGCTTCAGAAATACATTTTAATACCCAAAACTATCAAAAACAGCATTGAAACTGGCTGCTACAGAGGTAACTGTGGTGAAAACAAAAGAAACCTAATACTGATTGTACAGAAATTGTAGTCGACACTGTAATGTATTATAATGCCAAAACAAATGCTACAATCTCTCAAAAGAACTACACATGAAATCAGAGCTATATATTTATATTTGTGTGTGTGTGTGTGTGTGTGTGTGTGTATATATATATATATATATATATATATATATATATATATATATAAAAACATCTCTCTTTTCAGTAAGCATGTCTCATTTGTCACTGACACACACAGTCTCTCATATCAAAAGTTTCTATCTATATCAGGCTCTTGAGCACATTTTGTGCCCATTTACATAAAGACTACTCTTCTCAGACAATATGGAGTAACATTTGTTGGAAAGATTGTATGTGTGAAAGAGAATAGAAAAAAAAATCACTTCTGCATTTTAGCAATAATGAATCTGTGTTTTCGCATAACGATATAGTAGTTAACAATACATGCATTATTTCACACCCTTCTCTAAGAATTTTAAATTCTCAATTTTTTTAAATATATGTGTAAGTGTGTGTGTGTGTGTGTGTGTGTGTGTGTGTGTGTGTGTGTGTGTGTGTGTGTGTGTATATATATATATATATATATAAAAATGGGGAAGAGGAAAAGCTGAACACCACCAAAATAACAACAGGTTGTCAATCTCAGTGGGCTCCAATGAAATGGACAAAATGAAGGGAAACACTGAGGCACTGGCCAGCATACGTCACTGTTCCCATTCCCCGTTGAAAGGAGTGTAGGGGTTCTGAGCATCATGCATCCCTACATCATCTTACACACTTTATCAACAACCACTCTTCAGGCAAAAAAAAAAGAAAAAGAAAAAGAAAAACAAATTAGAAAAAAACAAAAAAAAAAAACAAATAGAGCTTGGGCTATGCCCAGCTTTTGCAAATGTGATCAGAAACCTTGAAAGATTATTTATAAGAATTTAGTTAATATATTAATGACTACCGTATGTACAAAGTGTATATAAATCTTTATTAGTTAATACATTAAATAATTTCTGAATAATTTCAAGAAAAAAGTTCAAAAATGGCAAAGCACTCATTTACAATATAGTTTTGTTTTTCGATTCTTCATAGCTGGATGTATTCACATAAGTCAGGGTGTTTCTTTATGTTTTCCTCTTTTGCATCAGAGGTTTTGCACTGTACACATTATCAGGTCTAGAAAACTGCTGTGGCTTGGATGACTGTGAATCTGATGAGTTGTGCACAGTGGAATATTCTATACAAGATATGTACATCATGAAAGAAGCCTAGATTCATGTCTGTTATTGTTTTCAAAACCAATCTGAACTGAAGTAGAAAGAAAGAAAGAAAGAAAGAAAGAAAGAAAGAAAGAAAGAAAGAAGGAAAGAAAAGAAAGAAAGAAAGAAAGAAAGAAAGAGAAAAAACTGCTCTAGTGACAAAACCGCTTCACTTCCTGTGTCCATCTTTCTTCATCCATCTAACAGTTGATGTATGAGTGGGCATCAGAGGCAGCTGCCCCATTCTGCAGAGACAAAGCGTGCCTCTTCAACCCTCAGTGACTGGGAGCTAACGTGACAGCATTAATTCCTTTACGTCCCTCCCTTGGCCCCCTGTCTGTTTTTCTTCTCCCTGTCAGACCTGTTTGTTCAGTCATCCAGAATAATGACACAGAGGAATGAATAAGCGGGGTATTTGAAAAAAATTCAGGCTAAACACCCAATATGTGACAGCCAAATCATTTAACCTGGTTCTCAGATGAATAAAGAAATCAGCTTTAGGTTTATGGGAGATTGTGACATCTGTCAATGCTTTACATTGTCAACTGCACTAATAATGAAGGACAAATATAAGGTCTACTGTGTGCTTTTATTTAAAGCAATTGCAATTTCTGAGCAACTAAAACCAGTAAGTTCTTATTGGCGCTACAGGAACCCTCTGAACATAAACTTGAGAGTGAGGTCGACTGCACTATCCTGGAACCATCTGCAGATGTTGCCTGTAATTAAATGGGGGCCGAGTTTCATAGTGTTCTCCAGCAGGGGGCGAATGTGAGTCTTTGCTTACTGCATCATGCAGGAATGAACTGAGCTGTTTGTCATATACCAGCCTGCAAAGGGTCAGCAGTGCAGACAGGAAACATATAATCAACACCAGACTGAAAAGACAAACGGCAGGCAGGGAAAGAAAATGGAGGGGAGAAGGATAGGAAGAGGGGAAGGATTATGATCTTAAACCGGCTTCAGTAAGGGGCCCCTTCTATGTTTCTGAATCGCTTGTATTAAGTATAAAGACTTAAATTTGCTATAGAATAATATTTTACTGATATTCTTTGTGATTTTAACAAAAACCTTCTCCCATTTTTTCTGTAGAAAACAATGATACATAAAATGAAAATAAAAAAGTAAACATCCACATGGTTTCTTGCTGCTGCAGGGCATTGGCTTCTTGCCGTTTGGCATCCTGGGGCTCCGTGTCACAGGTAGTATTTTAGTGAGTGTCAGTTCCCTGTATCCAAAGGGCTGGGACCGGAAAAGCACTCGAGCACATTCCCAATGCCACAGGAGGCAAGAAGTCCTACAAAGAAATACCTCCACTGTCCCATCAGCCTCTCAGCACGACTATAAATTAAAACAAACGTACATCCAAAAACTGCTTAACGACTGGTCGAGGGCAGGGTGACACATGAAGAGTCTTTTTAAATTAAACACAAACATGAAGTCTTTTTTTGTGGTGGTGCGACACAAACGGAAGTGGTTATGGGAGAGCTGCTCTTTTCTGCAGAGGTTGTCTTGTGTTTGTCTGTGACTCTGCAGGGAGTGGGCGAGCGTGTTCCTGGGCTACAGGCGTGGAAGTGTGCGAGAGAGGGGGGCGAGTTTATCTGGAGGTTACCTCAGGGGCTGGTGAAGAGAGGGAATGCTGGGATTGGGGGCTTGCGGAAGGGGTCGGGGGCTGGGCAGGGCTACTGCTGCGGCTCCCCTTGGTGTCAGACTGGGCCATCTGCTGCTGAAGCTGCGAGATCATGAGCTCCAGTTTCTCTCTGGCCGCCCGCTCTCTGCAGAGCTCATCTTGCAGTTCCTGTCGCTCCGCCTCGGCACGCTCCAGACGGCAGCGAAGCTCACACAGCTGCGGACAGAACGAGAGAGTGGTTACGCACAAAATTTTCCATATAAAAAATCTGAATACCAGTGATTTCTGCACTGCACTTTAGCAGCACAGCAAATCTATAGCACCATTTTAAGTTTTAATGACTGTGCGGACAACAGTGCATGCGTGAGTGATTTGAGAGATACTCTGAACCCGTCTATCCATACTCATGGGCAAAGGAGTATACTTTGAAAGGCTTGCATGCTGAACTGTGCATATGGCCAAGCACACACAGAAAGTAAAGTATACCTGAGCCTTTATCAGTCAAAAAGCCTCACAGTCACAATTTATTTTAACTCACCCACTCAACTGAACAATGAGCTTAGAGGCTAAAGAATGAAAGCAAGAAAAAAACATAGAAAGCAATAAAGAAAAAGAAAAACAAAGTGCATCAACTATAAATGTATTAAATCTGACTTACTTTGTAAACTGCAAGTCTTTACTTTTAAAAAAATGTTTTGAGTGATTTGATGCAGTGTTATTTTAGTATTATTTATATTGTATTACAGAACTGTGTTTATAAATATTTGGAAGGTTTTTGTATTTTCAGTTTATATTGTAAGTAATCTGACATGTATTTTATCATTTATATAATTTTTTGTTTTATTTATTCCTTAGAAGTTTTTCATTAAATTTTTGTTTAATTTTTTAAGTGTAACTGTTTCATGTAATATTTATATTTAATTTTATTTCCTCTTTATTCCCGAAAATGATTTCTAATTGCTTTAGACTTTTCTAGAGTCATTGACTCCATTTACCCCTGTATTTTGCAACATTAAAGGCACACCCAAATACAAAATCAAATAAATAGTAAAAATATTACAACATGCAAATATTATTTAAATCATCTTTTTATTTTAATTTTATTTCTAATTTCTCATTTTTTGTAATTGTACATAATCATAACACCCTATCGCCTGTGCACTAATATCGACAGTATTTAGTCGGTCTGATTTGATTAGACTGGATATGTGGTTCAAGCACCACTGCCCTTATTGATAGCTGAAATGCAGAAATCAGGCCCAGTGTGCAAATCAGTCCAGGCACTGGCTCTACATCTCAGTGTGTGCGCGTATCTGTCTTCCCATTACTGAATCACTCCCACACAGAGATGAGCTGCGCTGATACATGCAGCATATTGCACTGGGTACAGGAATAATTCACAAGGGGTATAGTTTATCATTGCATCACACTGTCATTCGGGCACGCTCAGATTGGCTCTGCAGCAGTCCATGCATGTACCTGTGCGTTGTACTGCACCTCCTGCTCTTTGGGTTGGCAGGCACAGCTCTGCTGCCTAAGCTGCTCCAGTCGGTGTTCCAGCTGTCTCTGCTCCTGCCGCACCTCCCCCAGTCTCTGAGCATGCTCAGTGTGCACCGCCTCCAGCTCGTTCTGCAGCTCCAGCTGCTCCGCAGACAACTCCCTCAGCCTGGCTGCCTCGCCCCCGCGCACTACCTCCAGCTCCTACACACACACGCACATCCAGACATGCGTCAAACAATGTACGGCAAAGGTCGAGGGTTTGTAGTGGATGAGTCGGGGGTGATAAAGCTCAACTGGAACATACTCCTTTCTGCTCTGGCCTTCACCTTTACTCTCACTATAACAAGGTCTCTCTCTTTTCACAGGACCACAAAAGAGCACAAAAGATACACAACTAGTCCATCTCCCTGGCTCTATTCCAAACTCTAGTGAGCTGCCTATTTAGAGGAGCATTTTTAGACATCATAGGATTGCACTCAACGTGAAGGCTGCTGCAAGCAGAAGGCAGCAAAATCACGTTTAGGCCAAAATCTAGGGCAGAATCGCATGTATCATTTCATGGATGAGGCAATCCCAGATGCAATATGAAAAGCTTCATGATAATTTTCATCCAAAGTGGTAGCAGGAAATGCATAAATATGTGCATATACAATGTATATATAATGTACAGATAAAAATCTAATTAAAATTTGACTACTTCATTGATTACATGTGTTTGCTATTTATTATTTGTACTCAGCTTTTCAACTTAGGTTAGATGCCATTTTTAATTTCACATGACAAATTAAAGGCAAAGGGGTTCCAAACTAGGGTATGCAAAGGTGCTAGGGGGGTAATTTACTTACAAAATGTAATTTTAGGTGTGCCAAACTTAAAAGTATTATGGTAGGATATAATTGATTTATATAAATTTGCTTAATGACATTAACAAATTTATTTATTTGCTATTATTAATTTTATTCTGCCTTAAGCATTTACCAACTAATCTTTTTAACAGTAAGGAATATTTTGGCTTATCTTATAATATTCCATTAAAGAGTAGAAAAGATACAGTTGACTTATTAGAAATCAAAAAAAAAAAAAAAAAAAAAAAAAAATCACATAAAAGACAATTATTTAATTTTAGAAACAACATTGTCTTTTTCCCCCTAAAATATAAGTGGGTCATCATATTTGAGTTTACAATCCCCTGTAACGTGTTGTTAGGTAGCATATGCTAACATCAATTCCTATTGTAATGAATTGTGAGCATGGTATGTGTGGTGTTCATGGTGTACAAAGCCATCAGGTTACTTATGATTTATAGCCCCGGTTTCACAGACAAGGCTTAAGCCTAATCCTAGACTAAAATGTAAATCTTAGCTGTTTCAACTGAAATAAACTTGCACTGACTGATCTTAAAATATATCAGTGCCTTTGTTTTGTCTCAAGATGCACCCTAGTAATGATTTTTTCTAAGCATGTTTATAAAAAATTACTTAAATGTCCTAATTGAACTATGGCCTAATCCTGGCTTAGTCTAAGCCCTGTCTGTGAAACCGGGCCATAATGCTTCCTTAGAAGCCTATATAGACAGCAGACAGCTCATTAAGGTTTGGAACAGAGCCTCTGGGACTCAGGAAGGGATGATTGGTCTAATCTGGCTGTCTCACCATCTCCAGCTGCAGCTGTTTCTGAAGGGTGGAATTTAGCTTTTCTTGCTGCCGCCGGTACATCTGCACGATCTCCAGCATGATCCTGTCCTTGTCGTCCTCCACTCCACTGTCTTTGCCCTCCGTGGGAATGGGGGCGTGCTGTTTGCCGCCCGGGCTAGTCTCCATGGCGACTGACGGAGGAGGTTGGCGGCGCTCGTTTGCTTCGCCCGCGTGGTGGGATTTGGCCTCCTCTGCAATGGAGGAAGGAGATGCGGGAAGATCTGAGGGAAAGAAAAGAAAGAGTTAACCACACTCATGCGATCACACACACCTTATCTGTCATGTGCTGAAAGTGACTAATGTGACTCATGTGACTAATTCTCTGTGGGTGTCTCTCTTTGAAGGTCAGCGTAGAGGGGAAGAGCTGGAAGTATCACACAGAAATGTGAGGCATGCGGAAAGTGGAGAATTTCTGGATCTCAAGTCATTTTTTTTTAATGCTGCTAAGGTGCTACACACGCTCTACATACAAATCACTTGCACCAGGCAAGCCGCAGCAGCCTACCATGTATGTTTAGATGAGCAATACGGGAGTCCAAAGGGACTGAGAGAGAGAGAGTGTAAGAGAGATAGGACTCATTTAAATGTAGGACAGGCAGGCTGCAGGTCTGGCACTGCAGAGCTGAATAACAGCCTCGCTCTGCTGCTAGCCTCTACTGTGACTAAGACCTGTCTGTCACACTCAGAAGAATGAGTCAGAGAAAGAGAACGAGAGACGGAAGGGACACGAGGGAGCAAGGATGGAGAACGGGGCACATGGAAGAAAGAGAGACAAGAGACAGGGGAGTCAGGATGAAGACTGGGTATATATAAAGAAAGAGAGACAAATTCATAATAAAGAGAGGGGGAGGCAAGATGGAGAACGAGTATACTGAAGAAAGAGAGATGAAGAAGGAAGAGAGACAGAGGGCACCTGGATACAAAACAGATACATGAATGAACGTGGTAGAGATTAAAGGGATAGTTCACACAAAAATGAAAATTCTGTCATTAATTACTCACCCTCATGTCTTTCCAAACCTGTAAGACCTTTGATGAAAATGTGATGAAACATGAAAATGATGAAATCCGAGAGCTTTCTGATCCTCCATAGAGAGCAATGTAACCGAAATGTTCCCAGACCCAGAAACATAGTCAATAAAATAGTCCATGTGACATCAGTGGTTCAACTGTAATTTTACTTTATAAAAATACTTTTTTTGCGCAAAGATTACAAAGAGTGCATAAAAAGTATTTTAATTTCTTCGTAAAATTACGGTTGAACCACTGGACTATTTTAACCTTACTACATTTACTACATTACATATGTCCTTACTACATTTCTGGGTCTGGGAACATTTCAGTTACATTGCTGAAAGCTCTTGGATTTCATCAAAAATATCTTAATTTGTGTTTTGAAGATGAATGAAGGTCTTATGGGTTTGGAATGACATGAGGGTGAGTAATTAATGACAGAATTTTCATTTTTGGGTGAACTATCCCTTTAAGAAGAAAAGATTAAAAGGGAACCAGAATGGAGAAAGGGTACATGGAAGAAAAACAAAGGAAGTGAGACAGGAAGAAAGAGAAAAAGGGAGCCAGGATGGAGAACAGGTAGACTGAAGGGAGACGACAGAAAAAGATAGAGAGAAGAAAAAAAGAGAAAGAAAGCGATAAGCGAAGAGTGAGGTGAGCAGTGGGCCAAAGGGGGTTGAAAGAGGATCAAAAAGTGAAAAAAAAGATGAGTGAGGCACAGAGAAAAAAGGAAAAAGAGAGAGACAGGCAGGAGGAGGACGGGAGGAAATGTGGCGTGCTGCGGTGGATACTGGAGACCCTTCCCCCAGCACTCTAGAGTGATCTGACACTCGCAGAGACAGCGGCCTCTTTTCATTCTCTCTCTCTTCACTGGCAACTATAAAATGTGAGTTGTATTAATCATTAGCAAGACACTCTGAGCAGCTCCCCACCCTTTAAGTGAGTCAACCACATACATGTCCATAAACTTCTGACCTTTAACAGCACATCATTCTTGTGCATGTGTGTGCATTCATTTACAAGGATAACTAAATAGTGCGGGGGTACTGACCTGTGGTGGGCTGGCTGTCGTGGGTCAGTGTTCTCTTGCTGTAGTGTTGTTTGAGCAGGGCCCCCAGAACCTCATGGCTCACCTCCCCCTCCTTCCGCAGGGACACGTTAGGGGCCACCATCTTATCATACGTGTACAGGTAGTAACTGCGAACATTACAAACACCCTTAGGCTGGTGCACATACAACGCTGAAACTAAAAACTCCAACAATGTCAGGAGAATTGTTGCTCTCAGAGAGCTTTTCACACGTACAGCTGAGCAGGTAATGATGCACTACAGAGCTAATCGCAATAATCAGATCAGACTGGGATAAATTAACATTTAAAAAAAAAAATTAAAAATAGGGTCTAGCTGAAGTGTGGCAATGCAATTCAAACACTTTTCTTGTCGACTGACTCAGATCAAGTGCTGTTATTCTCTTATTCTGTAGGTTTGCAAATATAACTCTTAAATACATTTTAATATCGTTTCAAAAGAAGAGCGGTACAAATGCCATCACAATGCTAGAGTGTTGTGATTGGTTTTTAGGGTCAACACTTGCAGGTCCAAGTCAAAGAAACCCAGGTTTCTATGATATTCTCATCCCTAGATATGTTCTATAGGACATCTATGGAATTTTGCCTATTCTGCGTGATCCTGTTGAAATCCTGGAACAAGGGAATGTTGGGAAAAAAGGGCTGTACCTTGGGTGGATGATGGGCCCGTTTCCTGGTTCCTCTTTGATGTCAGGAAACAGTCGACTGAACACCAGTGAAGACTGCAAGTTGCCCTGTACACACAAACAAGTGTGTATCAATATTAATGAAGCACTTTAGGACCGTCTGAATATGAAATGGACTGTTTGAGCTCCATTAAAATACATGTCTACACATATTTGTACATGAATAATACAGAAGTTCTTTAAGGTCTCATTACACACAGATTGTCAAGCGCATTTGCGCATGAGCAGTCGAACAGCAATAATTACACACAAATATACAAACACACAGAGGGAAACTTGGTGAGGGGAGTGAGGATGCCTGAAGCAGAGTAAACAAAGAGAGCAGTACAAACATCCTGCTGTAATATCATGTATGCATGAGAAGAACTCATCCATCAGTGGCCACAGAGCACAGGATGACAGGTAGAGCATTAATGAAGAGGATAAGAGAAAGACAATGTTAAGTAAAACAGCCCGTTTGGGTTTCTGGCTGTTTGATTGTTGATATACAGGCCGGGTGAGGTATACTGGGGGAGAGTATGGATCTGTTTTAAATACGTGTCTCAGATGTGTCTCCTGTGAAGGGATTTTGAGAGGACGGCCTCTGATTGCGTGACTAGTGAATTAATATTTACACTACAAGCACAGTGCAGTCAAAAGTCAAATATTTTGGACTTCACATACATCTGCATTTAATGTCCCATTTCAAACAAATCACCTGAAAAATACACTACCCTTAATAAATTATCATTAAAATAAAAAATTATTTTAAAATATTATAACAAAAAGTTATAAAGTTTCCACACAAATATTAAGCAGAATAACTGTTTTCAACATTGATAATAAGAAGAAATGTTTTTGAGCATCAAATCGGCATATTAGAATGGTTTCTGAAGTATCATGTGACACTGAAGACTGAGGTAATGGATTCTGAAAATTCAGCTTTGCCATCATAGGAAAAAAATAAAATGTTAAAATATATTAAAATAGAAAAGAGTTATTTTAAATTGTAATAATATTTTCACAATACTACTGTTTTTACTGTATTTTCAATCAAATAAATGCAGCCTTGGTGAGCATAAGAGACTTCTTTTATACTAACTTTATCTAAATTTACCGATCTCAAACTTTTGAACTTCAGTGAAACATTTGAATGTGGTTTGCATGAAACAGTTTGGACCCTGTTTCACCTGATTAGGTCAACCTAAAATTGCCACCCAAAATGAAAAGAGGAAGGACACAGGGTGACACCCAGATGGCTGTTGGGGCTCTGGTGTGTGTGAAGTTAGATATTTCTAAATGAATGAGTGATTGAAAGAGAAAACGAGAGGAAGGGGTGTGAATGTGGGAGTTGTGTAGGGGTGGGTGAGAAGGGTGAGGTTGGGTTTGAGGCCTGCGATGAGTATGAGTGAGTAAGATAGAAAGAAGCTGTTTCCTGCTTCTGGCTCTATGAGGAAGAGGGTGTGTGTGGATAAACAGGGAGGCCGTTCTGTGCCTGTGTGTAAACAGAGACAAGAAGGAGACGGGCCACTTGAAGAACAATTAATTTGGAGAAACGTTAATTCCTCAAAATGGCGGCTGTAGGAAAGGAAGTCCCGCTGCCTTATTAGCCTAATTTCAGCTAAAGAAGCTAAATTTAAGAAATAACGTTTCTTATTAGTGATTGAACTGTTATTACATACTATGCAGTTTTGGAGATTTTAGACGGTCCCCATTCAAGCACCTATGATCATGTACTTGCAGGTCTAATGCTTAGATAGAAAATAGCCTCCCGGGAGCAATGCCAAGATCCCCCTCGAGTAGCCTGACTTGCATTAAATGAACTTTGCTGTAAAGTGATGTAGTACCTTAGACAGTACCATTTTCTCCAGGACGCTATCAGACAGCTTGCTGATAGGTGGGCAGGGTGCAGGACTGGACTTCCTCCTGTGACTGTCGTCATCCACCACCTTCTGCGAGAAAACACACAAACACATGCTTTATGAGCACAACCTCATTCACAAGAGTGTTAACACTTAGCTGCAAGCGTTCAGACATGCAATACATCTGATATCGCAGAGCTTGTGCACAAATCACCACATTCAATCTGTCCGTCACCTCCTCTGCTCAACGTGTTCGACAAACACGCTGCGAGGTTTGTACATATGTGTGTGCGCGAGTCACACACCATGAATCCAGGGCAAGCTCCGTGCTGATGGTTATCAGACTCAGACAGAGCTTAATATAGCTGACACAGAAGGATAGAGACCTTACATTCATCCGACATAACCGCTCACTTCTTAAAACTGTGTGTGATTCATGTGGATTTCTAATGTTTACAATCCATAACATCCTCTGTTGGCAGAGCAAACCAGAAAGCGCAACGCACATCCTCGTCCCTCCATCACAGAGACACTAACAGTAGTGATTGGGTGAGTGCCAGAGGAGGAAGAAACATGTTTTATCTGGAGTAAATTACAACTTCCTGCAGACTACGGGATCTCCTGTTTCCTGTTTCCTGTAGCCTGAATAATGAATGGTGATGTCGTCGCACAACATAAAGCAGCTGTACAGTGGTGGGGTGACATGGCAACCCCGTACATTTGCGCTAAACGCAAGAAAATGTGCGTGTAGGAGATAGGGCTGTTTTTCTTGAGGGAAGAGGAGGACTGCAGCACAAGGGAGGGGTGGGCGGCTGCCGAGGGGGGCAGGAACAATGAGCACACTGCAGTGGTGAGCCCATCTAACCTTGACAAGCACACACACTATATCTGTCGGCCCATCTCTCCACACTTCACGGCCCAGCCAACACTCCCTCCTCAGCCGTGACATGCAATCACGCAGTCTCCAATCTATCTCCTTTAATTCTAATGTTTAAAACTGGTTCAATATGCTATATTTGGAACATTCTGCACAGTACACACTGTATAAAAAAATAGTATACACACTGTTTTGAGTGATTTTACTATTGTGACATAACAGAAATTATAAATTATAACAATAGGCATTATAAAATGTAAAAAATGTAATAAAACACAAACACACATACACAGAGATATATATAATAGTAACAGTAAATAGCACATACACTGCTTTTCAAATCAGTATACGAAACAGAAAGTACTTTAGTTTTAAACATTACCATGCTAAAAAGACGTGTGGCCATTATCATGTTTATTTAATCAAGTGGAGTCCATAACTGTATTTATCTCAGGAAATAAATATGGATATTTTTGCATTTCTAATCCATTATGAAATTTGTTAAAAAAAAAAAAATGTCTTGGCAGTCCAAGATAATACTTCTAATTCATTCATCATACTGGAAATAGAAGGTCAAATCAAGTGCGTTGCATTATGGGATACAGTTCGACAGCACATTTTATATTAGGTCATGTGGGGATTCTGTGAATACTGAAAATGATCATATTTTGCGGAGTATATATATATATATATATATATATATATATATATATATATATACACACACACACACACACACACACACACTTTCTATATTGCAGAACCAGTAAAAGTAGTATGCTATTTTGAACATAGCCATAGAGATGCCACATGCAGCGTTTCATATTAGAGCTTCCAATCCGCTGTACCACGTTAGAAGCAGTGCAGCCTTGACACAAGACCTTAGAGCAAAACAAACACAAAAACAAGAGGATTTATCTAGCTGGCCTGCAGCACATGGTGTGAGTAGTGATTGTGATAGTTGTGCAAAAGCTGTGGGTGCTGTTTACTGAGAGAGTTATTGCACTGTTCTCCACAAGGACATGAGAAAATTACACTGGAACACGTGTCTCACGCTCTCAAACGCACAAACATGAGATACACGATATAAATCCACCATATAAGCGTGACGTGATATATAAACAAAGTGGTAAGAAAACGCCTGCTGAAAAGGCCGTTGTAATGTATAGTTTGTAAATGACAGTTTTCTTGAACTGTTATTTCTCAAATCCCAAATCCTATGGATCAGGTTGTTATGAGTTTCTCTCCACGGTCTCTTCCAGGGACGCAACACCTCAGCCGTCTCTAATCTCTTTTTAATTAGTGTGTTAAAGCCCCACACACACAATCATACTCTGTAACACTACATACTTGTGCACGGTTGACAAATGTAACTACCACAAATCCCTCACGACTCAACATGCATTCAGAAGAATAACACACAAACACCCCGAGGACGCAAAGCCCATTTGTCACAAACATGTGATATTGAAAACTCTGCAAAAGAGTGTGAGAGAGGAAGGCGGCCCACATCGGGAACGGTGGGAGTTAGCACTCCTGCAGCTCACTCATTTGAAACGTTCCCCCGCTGCTCCGAACTCATCAGTGCATGCATGTTCGCACGCACACACCCCTCGCTTTTCAGTACCAGAGTCCTTGCCGTTTCCTCTTCGCCCTGGATCTCTCGCACACCCACGTCGGCTCACTAACCTGAGCACCAAAACAACATCCTAGATCTAACAGAGAAAGCTTTAAACCCCCGTCAAATTCACGTGCGCTCCCTCAAAACAGGCACAATGAGGTCACTGACACACAAAAAACAAATTCCACTTTGGCTCTGACAATGAATGCTGTAACATGTGCGTGTCTGACCGCATCGCTGTATTACTAACTACGGAGATCCCCAGACGAAAACAGCTACAAAAAAACAATTGTGCGCGTAGAGGTTGACAGGAAAGAGTCGTAAACACACACAAGATCTTTGCAGTTCCCATACGAGCATGCTTTATGAGCTACGCCGTTAGTGGGTAATTATGAGCCATACGGGCTGATGATGAATCTTATCTAGGCCAGCCTCACACAGTCATACAACGCGATGACCTTTGAGAGAGAACGAACGCGTGTACCGTAGGAATGCCATTTAACGCATTATCTGTCCTTTTTGATGTGTACACGTGTATAAAAGCATTTCATTTGTGAAACTGTGTGTGGACTTGTGAGTAGATTTTTCATTGTAAGTACCTCACACACACACACACAGTTTAGCACAATTCGTGTGAAAGGCGGCACACGAGGGTGATTGTGTGTCCATCTGTTGCAGCTCTGGCAGAGGGTATGTATAAAGTGAAATGCAGTGCAAACATGCAGTTTTCAGTCACAAACACACAGAGGGCTGCTGGGGCCCCTCGCTGTACCCCCTACACAGGTCTCCTATTCACACATTATTAGCACTGCAGGAAAAAAACGAAAGGACGTGTGAGCTGGGTGCATGGCGAAAAAATGTAGGTTGATTTAGGAAAAGTATGCAAATCATTTACAATCTGAAAACAAATGGAAGACTAGCATGTTGTTTATTTCATATTATATAGGGTTTCGAACAGTAGTGTAGTGACCTCATTATACTACATGTTTAAAGAGATCACCCAAAAAAGAAAATTCTGATCAGAAGAAAGTCAGTTTGAACAACATAAAGGTAAATAAACAAATGGCAGAATTTTCATTTTTGGGTGAATTATCCTTTTAGTCCAGCTGTCAGCAGTTTGTTTAGCATTTGTAATCCAAGTGTGTGTAAGAATGTCACATCAAATAATGAGTCACGAAAATCACTGAGGTTATTACTTCCGTTTCATTCGTCAGACTAGAAAAGTGTTTTGCACTGCACTGTGGGACTCAGTTCAGTGCGCTCTGTGGTATACTGGTGAGGCATCTTTTCTATGTGGGCTGGACTATGGACAAAAGTAGGCCAACTTGATGCGGGCTAAGGAGATAAAACGGAGGAAGAGAAGGAACCAAAGAGAGATCTAAAATGGTGACAATTTTTCTGGTTTTCTTTACTTATGATTGCAAAATATTACATTGCATCCTTGCTAGTGTCAAGCCATTTGTAGGTCCTCTCTGAAGAAAACAAAAAAAAATTAATTAAAAAAAAAAACGGAAACCGATGCAACAAAATCACTGTAAGAACATGTTTAATGTTTAATATGCAGATATACACTACAATTCAAATGTTTTTGGGTCAGTAAGATTTTTTAATAAATAAATTAATGCTACTAAATTTATAAATATATTAAAAAAAGATGCATTAAATTGACCAAAATAGACAGTAAAGACAGTATAAATGTTATGAAAGAATTCAATTAGGTTCCTATTTCAAATAAATGCAGTTCTTTTAAGCTTTCTATTCATCAAAGAATCATGAAAAAGGTATCATGATTTCCACAAAAAATATTAAGCAGCTGTTTTAATATGAATAATAAGAAGAAATAATTCTTGAACACAAAATCAGCATATTAGAATGATTTCTAAAGGATCATGTGACACTGAAGAATGGAGTAATGGCTGATGAAAATTCAGCTTTGCCATCACATAAATAAAAAGTTTAAAAAAATATTAAAATATAAAACTGTTAACTGTCTTTTAAACTGTAAAAATATTTCACAATATTACTATTTTACTGTATTTTTGATCAAACAAATGCAGCCTTGGTAAGCATAAGAGACTTCTTTTAAAAGAAATTGTACCAACTCAACTTTTGAACAACTGGAATAGGAATAAGATTTCACTATAGACATAATAAAAATAAAAATCAAGCATCAACAAAACACGTGAATATTACAGTATATTGGACACTACACTAAATTATCATTCTGTGGATGTTCTTCATAAAACAGAAGCAGATGAATTTAAATGTAAATTCATTCACATGTAAATTGTCGTACTGAAATGAATGTAATAACTTATGCAAGAATGCAAGAATACAATTTACACAAATTATTTCCCACTTGCTTGTCTTGAATAAGTCCCCATGTGTGTACAAAATAGACAGAGTCACTCCCAAACTTGTGAATAAATCCAGCAACATTTAGCCTTCTTTCAGCAGTGAGCAAATTGTCACCTAAATCATTCAGGTTGAGAATTTGGTAGTGAAAGCTGACCTGGTAGCTTGCTCATGGCAAGACTGGTTTTGCATACACATAAGTAAACATGCATTCCTGACATTACCTATGACACCTATACTCACACCAGAGTGCTAAAGTCCACGTCCTACAAAAACACACTAAAACAACCCAAACATTCATAATCAAACTAAAACACTTGCGCATAAAAAACCTGAGCAAACAACACACCTCTAAATATCAATACGCACACACGCACAGGGATCAAACACACAGGCTCAGACATGCTCATTCCTGAGAGGATTTGGCTGGAAGCCTGGGGCAAATTTTTTAAGGGAAGAAGGAGGGAGACGAACATTCCGTCTAGACGCGGCCATCAATAGTGCACAGTCTGCCTGTCTGTCCCGACAGCCGTCTACGCACATCCACTGTTTAATCTACAACATACGACCTGATAAGAGCCACACACACACAGACCAGCCAAGTTATCCGCTCGCATACTCGCGCAGACAAAACTAACATACTGTGCCGGTGATCACGGATCAGCTTGGAAGGCTGAGAGCCGTAAACACACAGAGGAACGGTCTCTCCCCTCTCCCGCTCTCAGATTTCACACAGTCGAACAGAGCTCTGCCTGTTCCCTTCCCTACACATGGGCGGCTTTAAATACGCCTATGAATGGGAGATCTGTATGCACGTGTGTTAGAACTGAGTACTCTCAAGTGTGCGCCGGTGAAAAGCAGTAACCGCATAAACCTCCCATGGTGCGGTTGCGCTAGGCTAACACGCACGCACACGTACTCACGCATGCACAAAGACATTGGCAGACGCAGTCTCGATGAAGATGGTCTGAGGTGTGTGTTCTCTGGGCTGTGGCACCCTACGGCTCATTTCAGAGGCTGCTGTCAGGGCTCAACCAGACTCTGACGTTGGAAACGCCCTACGATGCTCTCTGTAGGACGCGTGGGGGGCAGAATGTGACCTTCCTCTCTCGGCAGGACACACACACACAGTCTGTGAGAACTGTGGTCAAAGGGGCAAAAACACAAGGACAAAACAAACATCTGGATGTTCGTGTGGCAGCTGTGAACCTTTTTTTTTTTTACAAAGGGGGTCACGGCTAACCTTGGTTCAATTTTGACTAGCTAAGGGAGTTTCTGACTTGATATGCAGTTTTTTTTACTGACACCAATGAAAAATGTACTTAAGTGCATGATTGATACTAGGGATGGGTCAAGATGGTTGAATAATCAGTTAATTTTTTTTAATGACAGAGCTTTAAAAAATAATTTAGAAACCTTTCTCAAAAGGGTTTTAGAAGGCTGTTTTAAAGTGTTAAACCACTAGCATGCTAAAACCCTTTCAGAGAAGTTTTGTGTCTAAACTATGGGTCTAAAGGGCCCCATCAATTCATAATATATTTATTGAACGAAATGAACACTTTTATTCAGCAAGGGCACATTAAATCAATCAAAAGAGATGTTAAAGACATTATAAACATTTATAATGTTAGAAAAGATTTACATTCCAAATAAACGCTGTTCTTTTGAACTTTCTATTCATCAAAGAATCCTGAAAAAGATAATGAATGATAGTGAAATTAAATGTTTTTCAAGCTCTAAATCAGCATATTAGAATGATTTCTGAAGGATCATGTGACAATGAAGACTGGAGAGTAATGGCTGCTGAAATATCAGCCTTGCCATCACAGGAACGAATTATAATTATAATTTTTACTGTATTTTTGATCAAATAAATGCAAACTTTGTGAGCATAATGGACTTCTTTCAGAAACATTTTTAAAATCTTACCGACCTTAAACATTTAAAAAGTAATTTAGTTTTTGTGGCTTTTAGCTCACATATGTTAGCCTTAAGGTTAATCTATAATTGTATTCCTAAACATTAATCAAATTTATTTCAAAAATCATTATAAGCATACTTTCTTTTTTTTGAAAACAGATCAAATATATTAATAACTCATCCTGCACTAAATAGATTTTAGCCCAGTCAAATGCTCTCTAGAATAAGAAAGTCCATCCCCTAATACTGCTTGCCTCTTACTATCAATCGCAAGTAGTAAAACTTGGTTAATGGCTATAAGGTAAAAATACAGCCTACTGGCTATTTGAGAAAAATATAAGGCTTCAATAGTCAGCCCTTGCAAGAAAATTGCACTAATCAAAGCTAATTATAGTTATTAAGCCAAATTACTTGATATCTGTTGGTTAGACAGACTAGTCAACCAGTTGGTTATGGAAAAATCTTGATATCTGATAGATATACAAAGCACACAGTCTTCCCAAACATTACGTTAGGTGTGTGAGAGGGAGAGCGGGAGCCGGTCTCTATAGGTGCATGTCATTAAACCGTGCGTATGGCACAGGAGAATCACCAACATGGCAGCTTGACACACAGAACTGGCAGTGCATTTCACTTCTGCCTTCTCCATCAGCCCCAGAGAGAAAGACAGAGAGACAGACAGACAGACAGACAGACAGACAGACAGACAGACAGACAGAGACAGAGCGCGGGAGAGAGAGAGCAACTGCCCACCCACAGAGCCGAGTCTCATACACAGTTTGAGCTGCAGACACCATACACACACACGCACACAATTTCATTCTACACACTCTACACAAGCGGCTCATGCATTTTACATGGCAGAGCCTATTAGGGGCCACAGTGACTGGCTTTGCATAGAAAAAAGGAGTTGGAAAAGTGAGAGAGAGAGCAGTGTCCTACCCATCCCTACAAGAGGAAGCTGTCAGCACACATCCACCCCGTTACCAGCATACATAAACACTCACATACTATCAATCAATCAATCTCATACACAGCAGAAGATAAAGGACAGGAAAACAGGACAACATCACACACAGGGTGTCAGGCGTACATTTTAGACAAAATAAACAAACATACGTCCTTACACACAAAATAGCACAGCTGACAACCCTAAACACTCTTTGCAATGCAAAATATTTCCATCATACACTACCTTTATAGCTTAACCTCAAGGTTAACATATGTGGGCTAAAAGCCACAAAAAGACACTGTAACCTGTCAAAAGTCTATTATGCTCACCAAGGCTCTTTTTCATCAAAAATACAGCAAAAAAGTAATTAGGCTTACAGTTTTATTATTATCAGAGTTGAAGAGAGTTGTACTGCTTAATATTTGTTCAATATATTCAAAAGAACAGAATTTATTTGAAACAGAAAATGGTCACATTTGAGCAATTTAATGCATCCTTGCTGAATAACAGTAGTAATTTCTTAAAAGAAATTCTTACTCACTTGTACCCACAGTAGTGTATACTTTAAAGTTAGATTCATACTCTATTCAAGCACTCAAATACTGATGCACATGCTTAGCAAACCATTGTGAACATGCGGTTCCATTGTACAACTTAATGTGAGTTCTTCCATTACAAACCTCAGTACTCAAGGGAATGATACAGTTCCCTTTAAATGTCTGTGCCATTAAAGGAATATTCTGGGTTCAATACAAGTTCAGTTTAAGTTCAGCTGATAGCACTTGACACAAAATAGGTACCATCACTAAAAGTTATTTCAGCTTGCTCCTCTTTTCTTTAAAAACTTGCAAAGATCTTTCACTTGCAGTGAAAGTAGATGTGCTAATCTGTAAACTATAAAACACTTGCTCTTTCAAAGTATAGTCACAAGATGTAAATAGTGTTCGTGCAAACATGATTTTAATGTGATAACTTTTTCTGTGTACAGCCATGATAATGCAACACCTAAAACCCTAAAACAACTGCAAAAATGATTTAAACAGCTTTACAGCTCAAGTAAGACAGAAGTTTTAACATAACAATTAACGCAGATGCTCATATAAAATTACAACCTTAATATTTCTTCTCTTATAGACTCAAAAAAAAAAAAACGGTCCCATTCATTTCCATTGTAAGTGCCTGCAGCAGCCTGAAATAGAAAACTAGCAATGCATAGTGTGTTTCGAATCAAAAAATCATGACTATTCGATTCCCAAGTCTGCCATCACATTAAAGAGCTGAAACGTGCTGAGACGAGACATAAATAGGGACTGATGTATGTCAGACACGCGGGACTTCTTTCTGGGAGAGATCAATAGAGAGGATGTCTTGCATTAGAGATCAATAATTACTGGACAGATGGACATTCATTCAAAGCAATGACATGCCATACAAATGTCTTGTTTTGCCTGTACCAGAAAGTTAAACGTGTTCAGACTCTAATGTGTGCTGGTCTCCAGAGAGACATGAACATGCAGGCTGGTGCTGTTGTTCAGGTTGAGGAGTCCCCCAGCTTGACGCAAGCTTGGAACAGACTGTCCTCATAGAGCCAGGAGAGCAGAGCGAGTCTACGCTTAGAGCCTCCGTAGGGAGAGGAGGGAAGAGACCAGAGGGGAGGGGAACGTGCGATAGCCAGCCCCTCACTCACGTTTTCTGATGCTTTGGGATATATAGGCTCAAGTGGGAGGAGAAAGAAAGACAGATTTACAGAACAGGTAATGTATGCGTATGTAGCGTACCGGCGCATTAATCACAAGCTGGTGGCGTTGTGCGTGCATCTTAGAAGCCATCTGCAGTACGACACATCTTCCTTTGGGATGATCTTGGCATTAGGAAACAAGAGCACTGCAGTAATAGGAGGAAAATATGCAGTCTAATGAGACTGTGGTGAACCGGGGGTCAAAAACAGCAGTTTCACACGAAAAAGTGCCTCACAAGCACAGATGAAGGTAACTGCAGGAAGCATCTTCATGACCCATTTTTGGCAACTTCCCTGATAAAGCCAGACAACCATGGCTTCTGCACTGCATTCCATCAAAAGGGTGTCTGACCACAGTGAGAGCACATAATTGCAGCACTCTCAATGTTTTGCAAAGGGACATTAAGATGAATCACTAGCCAGCCGGTCATACGGTCTTATCTGGAGCAGAGGAATACTGACTCCACTCGTGTCCCCGTTAGGACTTGAGAACGAACTCCTACTTTGTCCCTGTAAGAGGAAGACAAACACTGGTGATTTTGCAAAGAGCAGGGAGAGGAGTACATCATCAGATAAAGTTATAGTAGATCTATAGCAGTCACAGAGGAAGCAGAAAAAGAGAGGGGGAAAATATTATATTACACATTATATCTATATATGTCTTTGGCGGTCAGCAGGAACGAAACGGAACAAATAATTTAAATCAATAGTCTTTTGAAGAATGTGCAGATGTCAAGAGATGTTAAAAGTCTGGTTTATGTAGACTACGGGACTATGGACCTAATATTAAAGAATGATATGGAACGCTCTACATAAGCAGGAACTCCATGCACCACATAAATAGCACACAGATTGTCACACAAACTGAACGGGGGTCATTAAAGGCGACTTTGAGGAATGGTGCAATACTCTAATAAATATATAAAATTAAAGGGGAAATAGTACATTTTTAATTTTTTTTTTTATATACTTTGCTCTAACAAATGCATTCTTGTAGCTCATAAAATAGAGCTTGGTGCTAGTAACTCCAAGGTCATAGGATCGATTCCCAGGGAATGCACACTAAAATGTAAAATGCAATAACTAAAAGACAAGACTAGTGCCTGCTGCTATGATAATTTTGACAGCACTGCATGCACAAAGGGTAAAATGGTTATTTTTCAATTATATTAATCTATTTTTCCTATACTTCGTAGTGACAAATGCATTCCTGTAGATCATGGTGCTAGCAGTGCCAAGGTCATGGGATCAATTCCCATGGGAATGGATGATAACATGTATACATTCAATGTAATCCGAGTCATTTTGCATAAAAGCATCTGCCAAGAAGAAATAAATTGTAAGTACAATCAACATTTTTATTGCTTCATCCACTATCTTGCATAATTTAATTATTTTTTTTTTTTTTTGAGCTTGTCCCAATGCTATAGCCATGAAAGAAATACATGCAATGCTGCCAAAACGAAGTGCTAATATGACACAAAATACCATCATATCAACAGCAGGCACTGCTCTTGTCTTTTGAACGCATGAGATTTCTCTAACTAAAAAGTGCTCCAATGGTCAATGGCAGTTGAACCACCTGGCTGAATAGTTGAGCATGTCTTGACGAATTTGAGTTATCCGCAGTCTGCGCCATCCTGGGGCTGTTCTGGCTGCTGGCTCATCTCCAGGGACTTGGCAAAAGACCGGTACAACAATATTCCCAGCTTGAGCACAAAGAGCAGGGCCCCCAATCTGACCACAGCATCCGAATGTTGAGCCAACAGGGAGGAGTATGTTGTCTTAACGGCCAACAGGAACTCTGGGCTTTATATAAATAGGACAGATTGCCAAATCACAGAGTGTGTGCTTTTTTAGGGGGCTTTGGGGTTAGTTAGTGATTTGTTTGTGCATGAGGACAAACAGTTGGAAATAAATGAACGGAGCTCGGAGTGTGTGACCACCTAAGCACATGGACTGCCACGAATCTCGATGAAGGTGAATGCTTCACCATGAATAGAGCAGAAGGAAAGAGTAAAAGTTGCTAAAGCCAGCCACCACTAGCATGTCCTGAGCTGAACCATACATCCTATCTTTTTTCCTCTTTTTTCATATACCACACTATTATTAGTACCTTTATCTAACCATCTCTCATCATCACTGTGGCTCATGGGTGTGAACACCTGTCCATTTTTTTGTTTATCCATTCAAGTAAACGAGCATTTGTCAGCAACTCTGCTCATATTCATCAGTGCACACGTCTGTACGCATTAGCGTTTTGACATTTGTGTATGCATGTGTGCAAGCAGAATACTTTTTTACATAACTAGTCTGACAATGTGTCCTGACTAGACTTGACATAATAAAATGACATTTTGACAAATAAGTTCCGATTAGCAGTGATTTTTATAATTTAGCATTTTTATTGAAGGCAAAAAACTAGCCCTGGTTAGGACATTGTGTAAATCAATCTCACTCTTCTTCAGCCTGCCTCTCTCTCTTCTACACACAGTTACTGTCTGACTGAATTCATCCATTCCAGCCAGATCAATAGTTCTCCTCAATCGCTCTCTCTCCCCCATAAACACACACTCACTGCCCTCCGTTCCCCTTATGTAATCAGAGACTGATTAGGTCATTCGGCTGCTTATTTTGAGGGGCTGAGTTGCATCCACTGGAGTCTCTGATATTTACACTGGAGCAAACCCTGAGCTCAACACCCTCGATCAAACAGACAAAACCCTGAGCCTCTACCACCTCTGACCTTTCATTACCCTTCTATTTCTCACCAAACACAAGCGGCATGAGGATAAAGTTCCCAAGATACAATGTTATGCTCTGCAGAATGCTGAAAATGCCATGTTTGGAGAGATCAGGTAGAAAATATAAGACAGAACAAACCTTCGTAATGCTGTCACATTTACCACTCCTCTATAAAATTTACCAAGTGAAATTGAGTCATTTCAATAGGAATCCACGCAATCAGGAGTTTTGTATGAGGGAAAAGTTTCCAACTCACATTTCAATTGTGTTCAAGTTGGTCACAAGAAATTCACCACACTAAAACAGAAAGCTGCATGGTTTAAAAGCTTTTCTGTGTGAGAAGTTCTTTTGTGCATCGCTAAACGATTGATGAAAGACAATGGAACTTTTTTGCCTGCAAAATTTTGCTAATGTGACCCCACCTTCTGGGGGCAGTCGTGGCCTAATGGATAGAGAGTCGGACTTGGTGTGTGTTCACGGTGTGTGTGTGTTCACTACTGTGTGTGTGCACTTGGATGGGTTAAATGCAGAGCACTAATTCTGAGTATGGGTCACCATACTTGGCCACACGTCACTTCACTTCACCTTAGCACTGTAGAATGGAGAATGAGAATATATAAGCTGAAAATGGTGAAGCAATATCACACAAGCAAAATAAACAAGCTGAGTACTTTACATCTGACACACAATACAGCCATTTTGTTAATGTTTCCTCCAAAACTAGCCAAATTTGTTAGAAATGCACAAGTTTACAGCTTGGGTGAATCACATAGAGAAACATTCTAAGGCTTTTAAAAAAAAAAAAAAAAAAAAGAATAAAGGGCTTTCCTGAAAACATCACATATCCAATTAAATTAGAGGACCAGTGTACATTTATGTTAACATGCTACCTATCAGATTGTGCTACCAATAATATATTTGCATTCTTTTAAGGGTAAATTTAGGGTAAGGGTAGGTGTGGACTGGTAGGTTTAGGGTAGGGGTAGGTATGGACATTAAAAAAAAGCCTCAAACCACATGAATAAGATGCTGGTAGCACAATCTGATAGGTAGCATTTTTTGCTATCGATATGCGCTACCTATCTTTTTAATGGGAGGTAGCACAATCTGAGCGGGTAGCACAAATCGTCAGAACACCGGAACTAACTGTTGTATGATAAATGATAGACACGTGACTAAATGGAAACAGCAAAGCAAAAAGAAGGACTGTGGCTGAAAGAGGAAACAAAACCAGAGGGGAAAAAAAAAAAGGGTGAGAGAGAGAAAAGTCTGACAAGGTACGTCACAGACGAGGTTTGTGGTCGAGGTACAGGACGCGAGAACAAAACACAGTCAGACAGGAAAATGACAGTTTTTCTCTCATAGATTGATAAAGGAAGGAAAGAGATACAGAAAGTGGAAATAAGAAAGCGAGATAGGGGAGAATTGGTCTCCGTGCCTGTGGTGCATGAAGTCACTGACTTCACAATTACAAAAGGGAAGATAGAGAGACACAAACAGAGAGAGAGAGAGAGAGAGAGAGAGAGAGAGAGAGAGGAAAAGAGAGAGGCAGCTGTCTGGTGTCTGCACCGCAGTCGCTGTCTCAGGCTCTGTGGGAGATCGACAGTACTCCATCTGTCTGCCAGACACGTCTGCACACCAAGCCTCAAACCATCACAGCTGCCTGTCTTTCACTGTCATACAATCATACAAACACACACTAGCTATCTACGAGACCCAAGTGGCACGATTAAGAAAACATAATGAAACAGGAAATGATGAGGAGAAACAGATCAGGTAATGTCACAAGCCTAAAAGACTCAAACTTGCATCAACAAAATGAGCAGCATGCCTCATTGTACTGTTGATGGATGCATGCTAACCATTAGGCCATAACACTTTAATTTTAGAAGGAAAATCTCATATCAGATAAATCTAAACTTGGGTGTGGAGTCTAAAAATATTTGTGTTCTGACAGTCCCTGGTCAGGTGGTCCCCATCTAGCCATGAGCTTTAACCACTTCTGCTCCATAGACACACTTGCCTAGGCAACAGACATAAATACAGACATACACAAACTCAAAAGCCATCCAAGAATGTTCTGTAGAATTCTCTAGAACACCTGGAACAGCAGCTGTGTCAAAAAATTAAAAACTGTTCATTTAAAAATTTGTATATTTATGTTAAATTGTATTTGTTATTTTTTTTCTGTTTTATTTATTTATTTGTATATTATTTATTTATTTTGGCACACAACAATGTACAGGTTTGTAGTTTCATTAAGAATTTTGTTAATGCTTTGGAAAAGATTAAGAAAAAGAAATTAATAAAATAGGTTATTATCTATAGTATAGATCACAAGCATGTTTCACAAGTAGCTATTTCAAAATCAAAGACACCCAGAATATTCCGTCTAGGCAGACAGCTCACTAGGTTTTGAAACCCAGCCAGTGTCTCCATAACCACACAGACACTGTCCTTGATGAAGGGGAAGAGGGCTGGTTTTGAACAAGCTGAAGTGCCGTGTGCAGAAGTCTGGCGCTGAGGGTCTGATCGTCACCAACATCCACATGGCCACCTGTGGAAACTCTGAGTCACTTGTTCTGGCACTCCAGCATCACAGATGTTTAGAGTGAACATTTCACCCAGTAAACTGATGAGCCTGTCTGCCCTGCTTCCCGTACAAACACACATGCATGTAACGTAGTGATTTCTTGATATGGAAGCCAGCCGATGAGTGTGCATGTGTTGCTGTTCTTTATCGGCACGACCTGTGTAAGCTCAGCGTCTGAGTAATGACCTTTCACAGACGCACATATGTCTGTTTACAGTTCCTTCAAAAGCTGTTTAACACAAAACTGTAAGCAACTGATTCTTTGACACCACTTCACTCCTAATCAGTGTTGTTACTGTTAACTGAAACTACATCTAGGCCTATATCTATTAGAAATCATTTCCAGTAATTCAAATAAAGCTCAAAATAAAACAAAAATATTAGAAGTTAAAATTAATAAAATTATGAAATTAATATTATTAAAATTATCAAAAAATTATTTTTATTTCAAATTTAGTTTTGATAACTTTAATAATTTTAAATCTTGTAATTGTAATAATTTTAACTTAAATTTATTTTTATTTCGCTTTAGTTAAGATAAAATTATTAAAATTATTAAATTAAAATGAGAAAACTAAAACAAAACTAAAACTAAAATAAAAGCTAAATAGAAATATTAAAAAAAACTAAAGCACAAAACAAAACTGCTAAAATGTAAACTAACTTTGGACAGTGGAAAATTAGAGAGAAAAAATTAATTTTGTTTAAAAGAGTATAAATTAATAAAATAGGTCTGTCATATTTATCAAGATTAAATGATGTAAAAACTCCTGTTTTAGACAATTTAAAACTACATTAAATCTGGAAAAATCCTTACATCTTGAAATAAAATTATGAAATTCATTGAAAATTAAAAGGACAGCCAAGAAACTCACAAAAGAAACAAAGATGGACCAGGCAAAGCGTCAGGGCAGGTGCAAGACGCTGCCAGACAGGGATGTGTCAGGAGCTCGACAGTTAACGTGTAAAGAGAAGGTGTCACTGACTCACTCGTATTTCTGGGAGTTTGATATCTCACCCTCAGCCGAGCGCAGCAGAGACGATCCCTGGAGGCGTTTAGCGTGTGCGTGTGAATCAATTTCATTAGTGTGCGTTAAGCATAAGTGAGCTGAGTGTTACAGTGTTACTGGCTGTTTGTGTGTCAGGGTGAGGTCAGTCTGTGCAGCAGATGTGACTGTATGACTGACAGACTCAAGGTCCGTTTTAGTACATGAAGTGCGTGTCGGGGGGGCGGAAGGAGGAATGTGGTTTGGGTGCTAGACGAGACACCAGACGGTATTTCCGGCACACTTGCATAAGCACACAGGAGAGACCGGGGCTTTTCTTCCTCACTTAGACAGAACACATTCATTCGTTCACATCGGCACTAAACTAAAAATAATTGTGTCTACTGGAACGTCACCACACTGTTAAACCATTAACTGCTGCAACTTGCATTTGAAAAAAATCTCTGAAAGCACCAACATGGGGTCAATCTTTGTCTAACGTGAGCATGAACAACAAAAAAAGCTCTGGCTTGGTCAAGGGGGTCATGAGACATGGTAGGTCAATGAGAGTGAAACAATCCAGACCTTTTTTTCCCCACTACGATGACCTTTCTATAGTTTCTAGTTCACTAGTACAGTTTGTTGAGTTTTGTTTCAAAGGTCACGTCATGAAAGTGGAAGAATCTCCAGTGTTCTGACTTTATGCAATCATGCAATGCGGGCTTTTCCCAATACAATGACTTCATTACAATTTTTCCCTATTAAAAACTGCAACTTCTATAGATGCCACAAATAAAACCTTATTTTATGTCTGACTCATTCAGCGGCTTCTGATTCATTAGCCACTGTAGGTAAACAACTAGAATAACAAGTGCAGTGAATGGTAAAATTATTTGGCTAGAAACCACTGTGTGTATGATTACTATAATAAATTAAAATAATTTGATAACAAATACAAGTTTTCAGTATCAAGCATCATAACAAAATGTTTTCATAAAGCTAAAATAACTGGAAGCAACTCACACTGAAAGCCTTGAACATTCAAGAACATTCATAAAACATAACACATTCATAAAAAAATAATTAAAACTAACAAAAAAAAAAACATGACATTATTAAACATGACAATGTCACTAGACAGCAAAAAAAATTAGACTTTGCTGCAAAATTTAAAGATGGTAAAATGATACCAGTAAGTGCATTAATTTAACAGAAATAAAATACTAAAACTGAGAACTAAATTAACTTGAAAATAAAAAAAATCTGAAAAAACTAACAATGATATAATGCAAAACAAACTACATTGAAAATCAAATATAAAATAAAATACAAAAAATTAATTTAAAAAAATTAAATGTCAATTTGTGGATTTTAGATTTTAAATTGTATATTTATGTTACATTTTATTTTACATTTTTGTTAAATTTTGTTACATTTTGCACTATTTTTATTATCACCATAATCATTTTATTTTTATATTATCACATTCAAGGTAAAAATCCCCACTCTTATCTATGTTAAATAAAATTTAAGGTTGTGTTATTCCCAGGAACCCCCCCCCCCCACTCCAAAGATGACCGTCTTCTGACCTAGGAGGTAGATAATGTACTTCCCCTTCAGCCAGACCAACTGGAATTCCCTCCCTCCTGTCATACGTCCCCACCTGCCTTGTGCCACCTCATAAAACTGGGTCAACACTAGTTTATCAAATCAACTGCAGCTTGGCCCAGACAATAGCAAACAGTCTCCTCTACAGACTATCACACATTACCATCTGGTCACACACGTGCAAATCCACTTGTGAACATGAAGCAAAACTTGACCTTAGTGAACCAGCAAACATGGAAGGAAAAGACACTTACTTTGTCCAGAGGCCTCTTTAGTTGGTAGTGAAATTTCTCTTTCATCTCGTCCAGCAGCTGTTTGAGTTGGGGCTCCTCCAGTGTGCCCTCGTGCTTGCGACCCAGCTGTAGGTAGCAGGGCCACTTGGCTGAATCGAAACCCCAGTGGCAGGTCCTCTTGTCGGGGGACTTGTGTGAGTGCATTACAAAGTTCTGTGGGGAAAACAGCAGCTGGCATTCCATGCACTGAATACAAGGAGCGTCCGGCTGGATGTAGAATTGGGGCACGAACAGGCCTTGGCATTTGCCCAGACACTGGTGCTCGACCTGGAAACTGGCTTCGCTCTCCTTCAGCAGGCCTTGGCCTGGCAGTTTGCTGTTGGGGTCGGCTGAGAGGGCGGCTCCCGGGCGGAGCAGGGCGTTGCAGAGGCGCTGGGCGTCAGTTAAGGTGATCAGGCCACAGGAAGGTGCGTTGAAAGGCAGGATGCCCAGCACCTTGAGGATGTGAAGCTGCTCGGCATCGCATCGAGAACAGTAAACGTAAAGTTCGTCACAGACAGCGTTGATCTGCTGCAGAGAGAAATCTCGCAGCACCGAATTGAGTACCTGGGGCAGACAAAGACGCTTCTCGCCACCTACAACAAAGCAGGAGATGGACTCTCCTTCGAGCAGAGAATGGGTGAGCTCTGTGGAGCTGTCACAGGGAACCAAGAGCGGGCCGCCTCCGAGGACTGGGGGAGACGGTAGGGGAGCCATGCCAGCAGGAGAGGCGCACTCCTGCGCAGATTTTGCTGAGAAGGCAGCAGGACCTCCCAGGGAGCTCTGGCTGCTCAGCGTGAACTGTGCCAGAGTGTGCTTGAGGCCGGCGCTGAGATCTAAAGCCTTGGAAGCCCCGACGACGTGGAATTCTCTTTCCTCGATGTCCATTTCTGAGCTGCCGTGTTCCTCGCACTCCTTCTTGACCTTCGGGGGTTTGGGGATGCTCTCCAGGTTGTGCCGTTTCAGGTGCATCTCCGCCATTACCCGCTTTTTAATGGGCGCATCCTCCAGTCGCTCCCTGTACAGTTGCTTCATGTTGCCTTTGAATGACGTCAGGTCTTTGAAAGGGGTTTTCAGACTCGTCTGAGGGCTGGCCATGTCTGTTCACAGATGATTGGTCTTTCTAGGGTGGAAAATATTCAGCTGTTCTTCAAACACAACACCTTTGAGTTGGTCCTTCTTTCCTCACTGTGTTAAAGGTTGCAAATCCTTTTACGTCCAGCTACATGCATGATGGTGACAGAATTAATGGTCTGATGTGCTTCCTGTGAAGGAAACAAAAAGTTGAAATTGTTAAAAACATATAGCACCAAAAGGCTTAGACAAAAATGTAGAAAAACAACGAATCAGATTGTGAAGCCACACAAATACGCATGAAAAGAATATGCTGTCAGGGCAATAAAAAGCATCCAGAACAGTTTTTGTGCTCGGCACAGTGCTAAACTAGACGACAGAAACATTTTCACTTCATCAGGATAATCTAATTTGAGACAAATCGATCAAAGGACAGTTTCTCGGTGGTTTAGTGCGCTGTTTTTCTCTACTGACAACATGCCGAATCCGTCAACGCGTTAAATGAGTCAATGCACTAACAACGTCGGTTTAACGCGGAGATAACCAACAGCAACCGTAACTAACAGTGAGCAGCCATTTAGTCCTGTCCAACCACAGCAGGCTTCAAATAAGATGTAACAACTGCACATAACCACCACATTTATGAAAAGATCAAACCACACGCGCCATCTATAATAGAGGAAAAGCTGACTGAATAATTTGATCGCAGAGGCAAAAGCCTGACTGACACTGACGGAAACGGAATTTCCGAGCATGAATATGAAGGCAAAATGAGAGATCACAGCCACAAAATCAGCGTATGCCAGTGAGGTTTCGGATAAAACCAGCACGAAACGCGTTTAATTCGTTATTCACAACATGCGTCTCTGTTCCACAAACGTTAAACGACGCACACATGCATACTGGCCAAATTTAACACGGTACCAAAACGCAAGTTCCTCGAAATAAAACGACATTTTCGCCCTGGTTATGCTTTACCAAATCTGTGTGACAGCTTGAATAGACTGACCCTGACCGCAGCCGTCCTTTCGTTTCCTCGTAAAATAACCATTTTCCAGAAACACTGACAAAATGCTGTCTATTTTTAACCCTGAGCGACAGTGTCAATCTTTTTACCCCGCAAGGGCACCGCGGCTCTGTCCCCGCCTCTAGCCGTCTCTCCGATCTCATTCTCCGGGCACAGCTGCGCTGAGCGCCCGCGGGGTGACATTCCCCATCCCCGCGACCGGGAGACCCTCAACATAACTACAAAAAAACTGACCACATATATTAAATCCCAAATATGTCAAAACGACAGCGAAAGCTTGGATTTTAAACCCATTTCTGTGACACACGGCAGTGAATCATTTGCCAAGCCATTTACGTTAGACTGACACCTGACCCCCCCCCCAAAAAAATGTTAAATAGCTCTCGCCTCAAACGTGTTTCTGTCTTTTTTATGTTTAATATTAAAAATATTACACATATAATGTTGATCAGCCAGAGGATTTAAATCAAAGACCAGATCATCTGAGCACGACGACGCGTCTCTTAAATATGAACGTTAAGCAATGTGAATATATACGTTCCTTTTAAATGGCACATCAAAACACATTCAAAAGCTACATATAACCAAATTATCATGGCTTAATATCAGCACCTAAACCGGTTTTACATCTGAAAGCTGGCTCGTCCGTACAGACAGCTTTAGCAGTGCGGCTAGAACATTTAAACCCTTTAGCACGCGCTAACCGAGCTAGCGCTACAAACCCGAGCTCGAAGAACATCACATAACCATTAAAAACCACCAAAAACGATTTAAAAACAACCAGAGGATCGGCTGAACCGTTTAATAAATGAACACAGTGTATAAATGAGCTTGTTGTCGCTTTTTTAAAGGGACTTGCCTCAGGAAGATCGCTCCTGGTCCGCTGTCTCTCTCTCGCTCGCTCGCTCGCTCTGGTCTGTCTGAGCGTCAGCACGCGCACGGACTGAAAGCCTTCAGAGCAGAGCGGATGTCGCGCGGGCGTGTCTGTCTGTCTGTCTGTCTGTCTGTCTGTCTGTCTGTCTGTCTGTCTGTCGCCCTCCCCCGTTGCCTTGTGAGATTCAGACTTGCAAGGCTTCAGGTGTAAAGGTATAATTTAATGCACGTAGAGGCATCTGTTTTGTGTTATTTGTGACGAATTAATGGGAGTTTTGTTTTGAACGACTTTTCGAAATAATGGAGTTTTTTTTGTCTGCATCCGATTCAGGGACATTCTGTTGGCCTGTCATGGGGAATCGTATGCTGAATTTGAATCACTTTGTGGTGACAGAAAGGAGTGAATGGAAATTAAAATGACATTGCAGCCATTTCCCCAGTATGCTATGATTTAGCATGATTTATGAATAGTGAAGGGCTGCATGAGCAGATGTCTGTAAATGTTTCACAAATAATGAATCATCTGAAATGTTTCCTTTGAATGAAATTCCTTTAATCTTAAACATCACACTTTTTTGTACATGCTTGAGCAGTGACTCAACACAAATTTGTCTGGGGCAGTGTTATTTTTGTAATAATATATATTATAATATGTTTTATTAATATTCTGAATTAGCTTTTAATTTTAAATTTTCTATTTTCATATAGTTTTATTTTATTTATTGTAATTTTATTGTGTTTTTGTCATTTTTATTAGTTTTTTAATTAGTTTACTTTATTTTTATATCAGTTTTATTTTTTTATTGAATTCCATAGTAATTTTATTGCTTCAACCTAAACTTATTGTTTATTTGCTGAGGCAACATTTATAATTCTTTTTTAGTTTAAGTTTTTCATCTATTTAATTTTAATTCAGCTTTATTTCTAGTGCTGGGAAACGATTAATTGTGATTAATCGCATCCAAAATAGAAGTTTTTGTTTATATAATATATGTGTGTGTACTGTGTATATTTATTTATTATATATAAATACACAGAAATGCATGCATGTAGATATTTAAGAAAAATATGTCATATTTAAATATTAAATATATTTATATATAATATGTGTATACATATATATATATATATATATATATATATATATATATATATTATATGAGTATATAATATATGAATATAAATATATGTAAATATTTTATACATGTAAATATTTTCAAAATATATACTGTATGTGTGTGTATTTATATATACATAATAAATATACACAGTGCACACACACATATTGTATATCACGATTAATCGTTGCCCAGCACTATTTATTTCAATTATTCAATTTAGATTTAAAATGAAAATATGTCATGTACTTCAACAGATTTTTCATCTTGTAGAAGTAGAAGCTTAAAAAGAACATTATCGGATATGATGTCTGAACTGACCTAATTATAAACCACCCAGAGATGTTTATGGACATTAGTTTGAGTAACTGTTATGCTAGTACAAATGTTGTGGAGGCTTTTGCCAAGGACATTAAGTAATAGCACTAGAACATTCTCTGTGGCTGAGTAATGGCCTGGAGCCAATCCAGCAGTTTGCTTGGTCCACGGGGCTTCCACCATCCAATAGTCTTCTCTTCTTTTTTTTTCAATGAACCCATGATGGGGTGCTGGGATCACCTTTGGTTCAGTATCCATCTCTGTGTGAGCCATTTGTTAGGTGTCATTTAAATGTTAAATGGGAGAGGCAGAGCTATGAGGGCCTGAATTCAACAGCTCATTCACAAACACCAACTGCATTAACACTTTTAAAGGCTTCTCCACCACACTGACCCAGGTCATGTTCAGGGTTTGTGAAGATTTGAATAGTTTTGATGTGCTTAGAGGTGTTGTGTTTTTGTTTAGACTGAATACTCACACAAAAGAGCAAGAGGTTACATTGACACCTGCCTTGGAAAATCTAACATTTAAGACCTTAAAAAGTGTTTTTTTGTTTGTTTGCTTGTTTGTTTGTTTTTTGTTTTTGTTTTTTTGCATTTGCCAGAATATGCAAAACACCAAAAGTATAATCTGTACCAGGCTTGTGGATTTTAGTAGTATTTTAGTGTAACAGGAATATTATGTTTTTGTTATTATTATATTAATTTGGGTAATTAACATTACATTTAAGCAATGACAACAAGACCCTGCAAGTATACCTCATCAAAAACTATTTTAAAATTTTTTAAAATTATTTTAGAATTACTGTATGCATATAATGCTGTTTTAATAAATTGTTTGTGACACAGTAGAAATAAGTTCATGTATTGTATGGATATGTATGGATATGTATTGCTGTTAATTAATTAATTAATTTACAATGAAGAAAATAAATAACATTTTATTTAATAAACATATATACATAAAATATATACATTTATAATATATTTAGTAATTACTTGTGTGTGTACTATTTTTTAATAAATAAATAACAAATATATATATATATATATATATATATATATATATATATATACACACATATATATACACACACACACACACACACACACACACATATTTAAAAAAATTAAGAATTTAAAATTCTTAGAGAGAAGGGAGTGAAATAATGCATGTATTGTTAGCTACTATATCGTTATGCGAAAACACAGATTCATTATTGCTAAAATTGTGATTCATTATTGCTAAAATCCCTGCTAACTGCGTTTTGAACATGACTGACATCATTTGCTGGTTGGGTATAAAATAATTTTTTATGAGATCAATGTCACCAGCCTGTGTGAGGTTTGATGCACCAATGATCAAGGCCCATTTCAGTGGCGTTTTCACCATTCGCTGCAGATAGCAAGGTCAGCAGATGTATTATGAAAGCAGGTGCGCCCACACACACAGTGTGCTGTGCCTGAACTCCAAACAGTGCATTGATTTTTTTTCTAGAGAGTAATAATATCATCCCGGTATTGTGAGGAGTAATTTAAACTTAAAATGGGTAATTATTCTCCAATAGCTGATAGTTCATTTAAAGGTTGACATAATGCTGTTTGCGTGCAGGAGAATGAAGAATAAAGAATGCCAGGAAAATGGATTAAGCACTGATGGGCCACACAGTTAGTCAGGCAGCTGTCTTCATTACAGACTATGGGACTAAGCCCTAAGCACCCCCCAGAGGACGTCGCTTCAGAGAAAATCTATATAGAAATGCATCATCAGACAGCGAGACAAACAAACGCTTATCGCCAGCAATACTGTTACAAGGCAGACTTGTGCTACCTGCTCTGAAAAGGAGATTCGAGTTGTTATTTAAACAGACCATCTAAAGGAAACACACCTGGCTCTCCTTCCCTAAAGAACGATTCAGAATGGCAGATGTATTTTGTGTAAATACACTGTAAAAAATGATTTTTCAAAGTTGTGAATAAAACAAATACTGGAGTAAGTTTTAGAAGAAAATACTATTTCAGTTTTTTTAACTAATAGTCTTTTAGTTAAAATTCACATTTAATTAAATGTGTTACTTGCAGGGTTATTATAGTTAACTAAAACTAAAACCATAAAAAACTGTCACTTTAAATAAAATACATTTTAAAGGACCTAAAATTAAAAACATCTTTAAACTATATTTATACACAGTCCCCCGAGGGGCTCAAGTGTAATTGGACAAATAAATATAATCATAAATACATTTTTTTGTTATTTATATTTTGTTGAGAATCCTTTGCAGGCAATGTCTGCCTTAAGTCTGGAACTCATGGACATCACCAGAGACTGGGTTTCCTCCTTTGTGATGCTTTGCCAGGCCTTTACTGCAGCTGACTTCAGTTGTTGTTTGTTTGCAGGTCTTTCTGCCTTTAGTTTTGTCATGGCATGCTCAATCAGGTTGAAATCAGAAGATTGACTTGGCCATTGCAGAATATTCCACTTTTTTACCTTCAAAAACTCCTGAGTTGCTTTTGCTGTATGTTTTGGTTCATCGTCCATTTGTATTAAGAAGCGCCGCCCAATCAACTTTGCTCTGTTTGAATCAGGGCAGAGAGTATATCCCTATACACTTCAGATGGCTGTTTCTGTCCTCTGTCACATCATCACTAAACACCAGTAATCCAGTGCCTCTGGAAGTCATGCATGCTCATGCCATCACACTGCTCCACCATGTTTCACAGATGATGTTGTAGCTTTGGATCATGAGCTGTTCCAAGCCTGGTACAGGTTGATCTTAATTTCAGCTGTCCAAAGAATGCTTTTCCTGAAGTAGTCTGGCTTTTTTGCAAAGTCTAATCTGGCCTTGTTTGCACCTTGTGGTGAAGCCTCTGTATTTGGTCTCGTGAAGTCTTCTCTTGACTGGAGACTTTGACAGTGACACGCCTACCTCCTGGAGAGTGTTCTTCACTTGGCTGGATGTTGTGAAATGGTTTTTCTTTACCATGGAGAGGATCATCCAATCATCCACCACTGTTGTCCTCTGTGAACGTCCAGGCCTTTTTATGTTGCTGAGCTCACCAGTGTGTTCTTTTTTCTCTCAGAATGTAGTAAACTGTTGATTTGGCCACTGATATCTTCCTGATATCTCTCTGATGGATTTCTTTTGTTTTTGAAGCGTAACAATTGTCTGTTTCACTTGCATGCAGAGCTCCTTTGACTGCATGATGTGGGTTCACAGCAACAGCTTCCAAATACAAATGGCACACTTAGAATCAACTCCAGACCTTTTACCTGTTTAATTGATGTAAAAAAAAATAAAAAAAATAAAAAATTGAGTAGCCCACAACTGTCCATGAAACAGCTTTTGAGTCAACGGTCCAATTACTTATGGTCCTTCAAAAAAAGAGGGAGGTACATATTAAAGAGCTGTAAATCCTTTCCTCCAATTTTGATAAGAATACCCTTAAATTAAAGCTCAGAGTGTGCACTTTAAAATATATTTATGAAATAAATATATTTGGACCTGACTGTGTATATATATATATATATATATATATATATATATATATATATATATATATATACACACACAGATATATATATATACGGTAGTCAACATTTGAAGTGGATCAAAACCTTTCATCAGTGTTGTCCTAAAACAAAAACAATACCCGTTCTTGTCTTAGGACAACTTTGATGAACTTTTTTGATCCACTTCAAATGTTGACTACTATATATATATATATATATATATATATATATATATATATATATATATATATATATATATATATATATATATATATATATATATATTTTTTTTTATATTTATATATATATTAAAAAACTAATTAAAATATTAATTAAAAACTATAATTGTATCTCAGTGATACTAAAATATCACTAGTTACTTGCGGTTTCTTTGTAATTATTCTTGAAATTTAATAGTTGGTGCTTCTAAGAATGGAATCACACATACGCAATACAATGCAAATCATACCAATAAAAGCTAAAAAAGATGTTATTTTAAAACAGAACTGAACATCTATCTGTTCTCCACCACTAATCAAACAAGGTCACACATCTCTTCTTTAGAGGGCAACCCTGCTCTTTCTTCTACTGGGAATTGTGTGCCCTGCTCTCATGAGAAAGAGGACACAGAGACAATGTCACAGAGCAGTCTGGTGCAGAAAAACATTCACATTCATCGTTCCTCACGGATTTACAGTAATGGCCAAAGTCATACAAGGTGAGTTGTTCCACCGGCACTGTCAAAGCCAGACACATGAGGTGAGGTCCTCAACCATCTGGCCAACAAGGTGCAGCTCCACACACAGGCATGTTATACATATGTTTATTTAAATCACAGGAAGTGGATTTAAATTTTTTAAACTTTGAAGTCAGATTATGTATGCATGGGGGCCACCAGTTCACATCACTGTACAGTTCACATCGTTTACTTTTTCTGGGAATGCATCGAGGGCTTTAAGTGATTCAATCATTTATAACGCCGGGTTGCTTACGAGCTCCTCGCAGCTCGAAACCAGTGTGAACATCTGTGAAAATATAAGCGAGTTGATACATGTATGGTGAGGAATGAGAGAGGGTGATGCTGTGTATGAGTAGCCTTTGTTTAATGTCATCATTTGGTCATTATTGTCAAAGGTCCTTTCAACGTAACACACACAAACAAACAATAATGCGTCCAAGACATGATCTGTTTTCAAAACGCTCCACCTGAAGAGCTGGGCGCCATTGATGGGGCCATGAAGGGTAAACACAATCCAGGGCCCCTTAGTACATCATGCATCTGATCTGACTAGAAATCCCCCAAAGGGACAAAATTAACAAAAAAAAAAAAAGCTTTTCCGTGACTGTAATGAGAAACAACAAACTTACGTCCATTGACGCTCAGTATATAAACGGAATATCATAACCAGAAAGGCAATGTATCACATTTAACACAAAAAGCAAGAAATAAAAGAAGAAAAAAAGTGAGAAATACCTTATACATGCAGCCGTTGAAGAGTAAAAACATACTTTTACCTCATCTCTATCAAGAGCACTAACAGGAACATACTCATTTTAGTGTCTTATTTTGGTCCTGTGTTGAAGAAAGCTGTTGTATATCACGTCTATTTTCTCCCTCTATACAGAAAACTTCTCCATTCACAGTTTGTCAGTATTTACAACAGTGTTCATTAGTGTTCCCTGCTCCATTCTTACAAGTTTGATACCCAGCGAGGCCACATGCCCAAACATCTTAAAACTTCTTGATTCAATACATTGTGCACATTCTATATAGATGACAGTATTCTTAAATAAAAAATAACAATAAAACAAAGTATAAAGTTTTTCTTCCTTACACTACACTTTTTTTTTCTGAGGAGAGGCAGAACAGATAATCAGAAGAAAAGGTCTTCAAGAATATCCAATGTGGTATAGTGTTTAAAAATGTCTTACTATATATGCTCAATGGATTCTCTTTAATATATACAAATAAAATGTGTATCAGACATCATTAGCATTGGGAGGTCCTGCGTACCATCACAGTCATTTTTCCTTTAGTTTGCAGAGTGTTCAGTAACCTAAAACTGGCATTCCAACTACGTTGGTCGACGCACAAAGGCACCGATAAATTCCATCAGTGCTGATTTACAGGATACAAAAATAAACAAGAAAAATAGACTTAAGGACTAGTGGTTACAAATGGCAGAATGTGAAAGAGGTTTGGCAAAGTGAATGTTTCTGGTCCCAACAAAATGAAGTCAGGTTGTTGTTGTTTCCTTTCTGATTGTTTGCGACCATGCAAATAAAGGCAGCGATGATATGCACGTAACAGAAACAGGCGGGCCGTTCACACACATTCCTCCGCGGACATCAGCAGAGGGTTGATGTACTCAAACCCCTCAAACTCAGACTGGTCGATCTTCTTTACAGCATCACTGGGAGGGAGACAAAGACATAATCAATCAGTATTAACTGCTACGGCACATTTAACTCACTACAGCTTTCAAATAAAGCCCAGGCTGTAAAACGTCTTCCTGGAAAACAGGGATATGTGGAAACGAGGGAATGATACTATAGGGAATGAACTATAATGTGTCATCAGGGGTTGTAAATTTGATATTACTTCCTGATGAAACCTGCATTGCTGTGGTAAAGATCTGAAGCAGATTAATGGTGCCTGAGGTCTGATTCAGAAAGCTTGAGGCGTGACACAGACAGATACACATGAACAGACACTCACTCATCGTCAGGCGTGAGCTGAATGGGCTCATTGGTGAACTGGGCATCAAAGTTATCCAGCCCAAACTCGCCGGAGATGTTGGGCTTGAAGGGCGGAACCACTTGCTTCTGCTCCATCTGAAATACAGTTAACATGAGTCAATTTACGACTGTGACTGTGTCATAAGGCAGTCTCACACTTCAGCACGCAGTGCTCATATTACTAAATATTAACCAGCAATTGCATATGGCATTGGTTTTAAAAGAAAAGAAAGAAGAAAAAAAGTATTATTAAAAAATTATTTAAAAAAGTCTCTTATGCTCATCAAGGCTGCATTTATTTGATAAAAAAATAAAATAAAAACAGTAAAATTGTGAAATATTATTGCAATTATTATTATTGCAAAAATAACGGTTTTCTGTTTTAATATACTTTAAATATAATTTATTCCTTTGGTGGCAAAGCAGAATTTTCATCAGCCATTATTACAGTCTTCACTGTCACATGATCCTTCAGAAATCATTCTATATATGCTGATTTATTGTCAATATTGAAAACAGTTGGGCAGCTTAATATTTTTTGGAACCCTTGATAATTTTTTTCAGGGTTGTTTGATGAATAAAAAGTTAAAAAGAACAGCAGTTATTCAAAATAGAAATCTTTTGTGACAATATATCACTGTTCAAAAGTTTGGGGTCAGTAAGATTTTTCTTTCTTGTTTTCTTCAAAAACCACTGAAGAGCAATCTCAGCAAGGAGTAAATATTATATTTAGGTAAACCGATCCTTTCCAGGTTTTGTTCAGTAGTGATATTAGTTTGGCGTTATCTATGTTCTAAACCAGGGCTGGGCAACTTCGGTCCTGGAGGGCCGGTGTCCTGCAGAGTTCAGCTCCAACCCTAATCAAACACACCTAAAGAAGCTAATTAAAGACTTCAAGATCACTACAAAGTTACAGGCAGGTGTGTTTGATTAGGGTTGGAGCTAAACTCTGCAGGACACCGGCCCTCCAGGACCGAAGTTGCCCAGCCCTACTCTAAACCTAATCTGCAAGGTCAGGATCTGCTCCCCCTGCAGGCCTCGGGCACTGCATCCTGTCTGAGTAGAAAGTGTAATCTGAGCCTGACCGCCACTTTGTGTGTGTGTTCACCCAGATCAAACAGGGACAAGAGGTCACTGTGTTCATCTGAGTCTTGTCTGCTGGTTTGACATCATTTAAACCTGCCTCACACGATACAGTTTACTGTCACAACCTCAAACCAGAAAAATCAATGATTTGACACCTTATCACCTTCATTAATTCACTGGCCTTACACCTGATAGTTCATGTCACGATACAACCACAAACCAGCAAAAGGGTCACTTCTCATTTGCTAGATTTTTTAGATTATTAGATTTGATAATAATTCATAAAATGAATGTGTAAAAATATCTGAATTACTATTTAATTATTATTTAAATCAGGAAATGTAGAAATAGTTTACTAAAAAAATGAACATTTTGTAATTATGCAGTCACACTCATGCCATTTCAAACCCTTATGTTGTATATTACTGTCTTACTGAAAATGATGATGATGATAAACTAATAATAATGTAGGACCACACCCTAAAGACTCAAAAAATCCTATGGAAAACACTGTATAAATATATTTAAAAAATAACAGCAGGTGTGGAAAAAAAATACAGGTGTAAATATTGACTACTTTTAAAGCTGACATTCCTGAAATGATATTTGAAGTGGTAATAGTGCTCACGTCAAGTTACAGGAATGAATAATCAAATGGATGGTTACTCAAGGTCATAAACAACACTAAATAGTTTTTCAGGCTTCAGTAAGTCCTCTGTTTAGTTTCACTAGCGTCAGGCTACAGCGAATGACTCATGCTTCCGCTGCGGTCTCGAGTCAAAACATCCAATAAGTCAGATAAAGAAAACAGAGATAGCGGTGACTCACAAGATCCCAGTCTACATTTCGGAAAAAAGGATGGGCCATGATGTCTGCAAAGCCTGTCTGAGGGTGACATCCGAGGCGTTCCTTTGGCTCCTACAAAAAAAGTGAAAAAGAAATCAGTGAGAAGATACAAGACAGCAAAGAGAAAAAAACAGATAAACAAAGAGAGTAGAGAGATTAGAGTGAATGAAAAGGGGTGAGAAAGAAAAGAAGAGTGAAGAACAATGATTATGACAGCATTATAACAGGTCCGTGTGACATAAGGATATTAACATTGATCTGTCTGGTCTGCTTTACCTTGTTGAGGAATCCCTTCAGCACGCTAGCGGCTTTAACCGATAACGATCTGGGAATTCTGATCTGCTTCTCCAAAATTACTGCAAATGAGGAACAGAAGAAAACATGACACATACTGAGAGACATATGAAATATGAATTTTTTTGAAACGCACGCTTGTCACGTACCTTGGAAAAGATAATCTTCTGTGTTTTGGTCAGGGTTATCAGAGCTGCCGACTATGTCAAAAGGTGACCTCCCAGCCATCATCTCAAACATCAGGACGCCCAGTGCCCACCAGTCCACACTAAAACCTGTAAAGAACACACACACAGTTGCACATACATCATCCTGAACCTTTGAAACGGGAAGCTTAGCACTGACATAAACTCAAATGGCAGAAAGTCATGAAGTAGACACTAATAGCAATAAATGCATTAAGCACTATGGCTAGTGCACATAGTTGCCAGCTGAAAGTCTTTGTGAAGAGGCTTGTCTGTGTGGGAATTGCGCTTACCATAGTCTTCTCCTCTCAGAATCTCAGGTGCAATGTAATTGGGGGTTCCACAGAAAGTGCTGGTTGTGTCTCCTGGTCTCAGTCCCTCCTGCATAAGAGATGAATATTGAAACCAAAGAAACACTCAGGCACACAATACGACTAGGGATCGATTATTTTTTTATGGCCAGTGGCTATATTTTAGAGATCACATACATGGGATTTATATCAGATATCTCACAATATTAATGGTAGTAAATAACACATGCATAATTTCTGCAATCAAATTATTTATTTTACATAATATTTACTAAAGTAATAGTAAAAAGTGAAATTAAGAAAATTTTGAAAATTAATTTGTAAAACAAAGAGATGCATACTTCATGATTAAGTAATCCTATTATAGTATTTTACACAAATACAGAAACAGATAAAAATAAATAAAATTAATGAATGAATGTTCAATGTTCATTCATTCATTCATTCAAATAAAATGGAAGTTAAACTGTAACCAGCATTGCACTTAGTAACATGGTATGTTTGTGTGCACTGGGAATTATCTATCACAAATAAAGAGCAGGTAATGTTGATTTTACATATAGTACACAGTGAATGTGAAATAAATATAACATAGCAGCAAACCTGATATTAGGGCTGCCCCTGGCTAAAGATTTTTCTAGTCGACTAAATGAGCGATTAATTGACTTGTCACGTTCATATTATTTGAATTAATTAAATATATACTGGGGGGTGAGGACCTAAACCATAATGAGCCTATAATATATATCCTACTGTGCGCTCAAATGCACACATAACTTGCTGCAAAACACCTAATAAAGCACATCTATCTAGGTTAGCATTAGAGCAAACGGCAGTGTCTAAAGTTGCTACTACTCAAATGTTTCGATGATAAGCCATATTTGAGGTTGATGAATGATAGGCAAATGTTTGGATATGCAATGATATTCTGGTCAGTAGATATGGCTTAATCAATATGGCACTTAATCATTTGAGACAATGAACATATTCAGATTTACCTTACACATGCCGTAATCCGTGAGTTTGATGTGTCCCTCTGACTCCAGCAGAACATTGTCCAGCTTCAGGTCCCTGTAAATGATGCCACGCTCATGGAGGTAGTTCAAGGCAAGACTGATCTCTGCTGAGTAAAACCTGCCAGCAGAAAGAGAAAAAGAGAAACAGTTAGTGACCTCATTTGTGTTTCTGTTCCTGTGGTGTGTCATTCAGACTGAAGTCAATTCCAACCCTGTTCAGGCTGTTCATTAACACTGATCCATGTTACTGATAGACAGCTCACATCCTCATACCTGGCATGCTCTTCCGGAAGTTTTCTCTGTCGCTGCATGTGGAACATTAGATCCCCTCCATTCACATATTCGATTACAAAGAATAGCCTGTAAAAGAAAAGCAATAAATAATCATTAGCCTTCACCAGACAAACAAAACAGTTTACACGACACTGATGGGCTCAACAATAAAAATGGCCTGAGGACCGATATAAGAGCACTTTGGGGTGGAAGTTGATGGAACTGTCACTTTTGTCAATCTATTTAATTTTTTTCAAGACAGTTATTCGTTGTCACTACGCCTTATACTTGTATGTTTGCATAAAAAGTGTGAGTATGGACAAACCTGCTCTCTGTCTGGAAGCAGGAGTGAAGTCCCACCAGGAAGGGATGGTTGGAAGCCTGCTCAAACACATGCTTTTCTGTTTGAACCCAGTCAATATCCTGAAAAACAAAAAAGAGAAGAACAAACACACAAACACATACACACAAAAATCAATCTCCCATTGAAAAGCAGAGCATTCTTTCTGTCAGTAGCGGAAACATTTGGAAGGACATTCAGGGCTGTATTGAGTAGAAACGCCTCACAAGGCTGAAAACTGATAAAGGTTTAAAAGACGGGGGCACCAGGTCTTCCCAAGGAGCTGCTCCTGGATGTGAGGAGACTCACAATGGACAGACACAGAGTGAAAAACTAGGACCTTTCAATGACAGCCTGGTAAAAATACCTCTGACCGTGACACTCGCTTAAAGAAGCACTGCGGGGCCAGTAGAGTGCAGCTGCCATTATTGACCATCGGCTTCTGCTGTCAATTCATCACACAAGCCTTAAGTGCATCTAATCAACGTTAAATGCCCACTTCATCAACATCTAGTCATCTGTATGTGTACTTCAACACATCCTGGAAAGATTAGGGCCAGAGGCGGCTCTTTGCTTGTTTTATTCTGCAGTCAAGACTCAAATTCCTCAAATTATTGAGTTGTTCAGCAATTTAGAGTCAGAAGAAACATTTAAAGTTGTGAAGTGTCAAGAACGCTTTCAACCTGGAGCACGGAGTTTGTTTGGTAGGCATGACAGTAGTTTCCTGAAGGTAGTCTGGGATGTGCTTCTTTTGAATTTGGTAATTCGAAACTGTTACGAATGCAATCTGACATAATTTATATAATGACATATAAGTGGCATCTTTGGCATCTTTGCACATTCCCATTGTGAAATGTCACCTCATCATCGTTCACCAGCTCCTTCTTCACCACTTTCATGGCGTAGATGCGGTCTGTCTTTTTGAGACGCACCAGCAGCACCTTGGCATAGCTTCCCCTGCCAATCACCCGGAGCAGGTCAAAGTCTGTTAGCCCCAAACTGGACACAGCCTTTCCTGAGTTCCGACTGCCCACAGCCTGAGGGATGGACAAAGAGAATATTAAACAACCTTTTATTTATTTATATTTATATACACATTGTGTGATGTAGCAAGAGTGCTGTTTTTCCCCCTGAATATCTGCACGATTCCAAATGTATTACTGGTTTTATACAACCGTTAAATAAACAAGAAGTAATACGGTGTTACATTTTAGACTCAGTATTGTCTGTTATTGCTCAATATCACTGAAAAAAAATTGTTGCAAATAAAGCCACAGCAGAACTGTTGTATGTCTCCAAGCACACAGCAGTGTTTTGTTACTGAATGAATTCAGGTTTTTTAATGAATAACGTAAGCTAATGATTCAGTGACCCATTTATAAAGACAGTAACTTGCTTCATTCTTGAATCAGTGGTTTGAACGAATCAGTTGAATGAATGACTGAATGACTCGCTCATTAAGACAGTGATTTGCCGTCATCTTCCTGTATTTTTATTTTCATATTTTTATTATTTTTAAATAATTTCAATGTTATTGGCACACTGTAGCCTTAAAAACTTGTGTGTAATTAATTCTATGTTGAATTAAAATATTTCTTTCTAAAGCTACTTTTTTGTAATGTCTATGCAATGCTTTACTTATCACAAAAACTTTAAATGACCTTTTTGGAGTCATTTCAGTCAAAATTGATGAGTTAATTAGATTAATCAGCACATCATGTAATCAATTAGATTAAAAATGTTAATCGCTTGACAGCTTAATATGTACATAAATAATCAATCTCTTCTCTCTGATTTACATCTCTTGGTGCTCTTCCCTATCCTTTCCCTCTGTTTTTCCCCTTAAGCCATATGATCTCCCATGACTGCAACAGAGCTACAGGAACACGTGCCCTTAATTAGATGCTAATGACCCTGCTAGAAGGTTACTTTATTAGCTCTACTAAAGGAAATCAATACAGCCCGAATGAACCTTGTGCACACCCCCCATCCCTTTCCCTGAGTGACAACTTCAGCCTGATTTTCAGCAAGATTGGACTGCTGAAAGCTCATCTAATCAGACGAAACGTTCATAATGGTGCCATTTACACCTGGTACTAACATTCATTTTGACCAACTGGATCAACAAGTGGAAATTGCAAAACATTGTGATCTGATTGTTCATACCGCATTAAAAAACACATTTATGTACATTGCATTTGTAGTGTAAATGCTTATCTGCCTTGGAGCGTCTGAGAGATCATCAAACATGCAAGTGACCAGCTAAAACCCTTTTCGCCCCATCCAATACAACCATAAAATAATGATAATAACATCAACAACAATTGCTATTATTCAAAGTAATATTTTTATTTTGTTATTAATTTATAAAAATCAAAGAAATGATTTACTATTGCAATAATACTATAGTACCATAAAAAATAAACCAGGTATGAAATAATAATAATAATAATAATAATAATAAACAGTAAAATTACAATACTAATATTTATGGATGTCTGTCCTACTTAGCTTTCAAACGTTAAACTATAGAGCTTTCATTCTGGCATAAAACTGAATGGAGACCTTAAAGCTTTCTTTTGTTGACAACAGATTTACAAACAAAAGGGGAAGATAGCTGGCATGTCACGTTTTCAAATGCACATGATAAGCGACTTAAGCTCACAGTGCTTGCAGAGATGGAGTTCGTGAGAAGCAGCATTTACCACTTGTGAATGGATCAACTGAGATGGATGTTAAAACCAGGAGTAAACAAGGCCAAAGCATGTCTTACCTCATGCTCCTCTCCCTCATGATTGATACTTTCCGTTGAGTTCTTTTTGTCTAGAACTAGAAAACAACAAAGAGAAACAGGGAAAATCATCACTCAGTGGCCTGTGGGCGTTATTCATTAATATACTTATAAAAAAAACTAATTCACAAGCCTCTAAACCAAACCAGGCACTTTGATAAATAAAGCACTTTGAAAAAACAGGGGGATTGAAATTTATCTGACCAGCACTGTAACTAAAGCCATGAGCCTCTTCACGTCATTAATTCCAACAAACAAGTTTAATCTTGTGAGAAGACTCACGCCTGTGGGCTGCTCAATGCATCAATCTGTTTCAGTGCAAGCGCAAGGCTAATTACTAAAGGGAAACATCGGCTTAGCCCATCCAGTCATTTAAAACCCCTAAAGATGAAAATCAGTGGCATCAATGAGCCACTATAGATCTTAGCGAATCAATTTAGTGACTTAATGAATGCAATAACTCAGATGAACACTGTTTAACACCTCCGCATTACAAGTTACTTTTTAGTTAGTGACTTTGCTATCAAAACACATGGCAAGTTTATCTGCTTGATTTTGGATTTTCGCAAATAGATTTGTGGCCAGAACATTTATGTAGTTATTCAGGATCTCTTGTTCCAGGTTATCAAGCCATTAGACTGTTAAACGGGCCAGTGGGCACAGACTAGTCTCACATATCTCATAGAATATGTGGACTGAACTGCTACAGCTTAATTTTGTACATTTGTTAATGTTACTGCTGCTATTTCATATCAGGTATCTTCATCTTGATTTGCACATTATTAATGTTAAAGCTGCTATTATTATTATGTAGTTGCACTCAATTTGTTACAGGCCACTGTACTACTGTTTTGTACATAAGTCAATATTGCACACTCACACACAGAGATATACTACATATTACTGCTACATGTGGACACGTTAATGTTAATACTGCACGTCACTATATTGTTGTTTTGCACAAGTCAGTATTGCCACTCGCACATACAGATGTACATATTCTATATTCTATATCCATAGACTATTTCTACTCCTGCAACATAGCTGTATTTTATTATTCTTATTTTTATTTATGTATATGTCTGTTTTTATTTTTTACATAATTTGCACTTGTCTTGGCATTCAGTGTGGACAGCAAAGAAAGAATTTCATTGTACAGGGAAACTTGCTTTTCCTCACTGTACACATGACAATAAACACTTTGAATCCTTGAATCCTTGAATCAGGGGAAATTTTTCAATTTAGGTTCAGAAAAGTATACCAGATGAAACTGAAATTGATTTTTGAAAAGTCTGAGCAAGGTACAAAGGATTGATTATTATGTGACCTCAGGCAGAATAATTTGAACTCAGATGGAAAGCCTAAAAAGAAAATTATTTTTGAAAACTGATTAAGTTTAATTGAAAATCTCAAAAGTGCATTCTTTCCTGAAAATTGATTTTATAAGTATTAGTCTGCTATTCAAGCACAAAGAAGTAAGGAAAATGTAATAAACACACGATAGAAATATAATGATAAGTGTTTGACAAATATAGATGAGAGCCTATAGTACCTTGATCAGCGTGCTCTGATGGAGTGGACCCTGGATCGATTCTTCCAATCATCGGGTCCTAGAAAAATAGTACGAAGGTCAAAAATAAAGACAGATTGAAATTCATAGTGTTATTAGGAGAAAATGCATGTCTAACATGTAGGTCTACACAGACGCTAAAATCTGAACATTTAAAGTTTACCATCCCTTGCATGTCGATTTATTAAATATCTGGCATACCTTGTAATACTTTCAGCTACCAGTAAGAATGTCTATGTCTAATCGGCAATATATTTAAATTTATTTCACAGAAAATGTATGCAAAGAAAGAATGCAAATTCCATATAGACTTACTAATGTCTCACCTGTATTACCTGTCTACCACACTCCACTGTGACCAATTTATGGCATTTCTTATGGACCAGCAGTTTACAGTTTATGCACTTGTATCCCTGCCTGCCAAGGCCCCAGATACGATCTGTGCAGATGGCACAATGAGCACGCTGTACACAACAGAAAACAGAGGAACAGGAACAATAAAATATACTGAAGGCACGTGTATATAATTCATTCAAATTTAGCAGGTTTCAGAAATAAAAAAAAGAGCATGTTTGTACCCTGTTAAAACGTTTGGCCTGAAACGCATGTCCATTGGCATAGTAGAGTTTCCTCCAGCGTCGAGCTCCACGACGATATATGGACTCTGAGTACAACATTAAAGCATTAACTATACTAATTACCATCATTATAACCCAATGTATGCTTTCCAGCAATATAAAGTGCAAAAAAACAAACATTATGATCTAAATGACCATATTATAACATAAAATGCACATACTGTCTTCTCCAGGACAAGGCATGCCAGGCTTCTCAGGGACACACGGAAACACTGTGGGGAGAGAGAGAGAGACTGTGAAAAAAGCACAGACAAACATTTCCAGAACGACCTCTCTGTGACCTCTCCTCATCTGACAGCGGATAAGGACTTTGGGGTCAAAAAAACAGAGTCTGTCCAGGCCTGCGAGGTCAGCTGGTGTGGAGAGTGGCTATTGATGGACAGTCGGTTGGGGTCTTTTTCTGAAAGCCCTTGTGGCCAGACGTCTCCTCCTCAGCATGACTAATTAACTCACACAGCAGGCAGAACAATGTATCTCTGTCAATCACGCCCTGAATCCTATCTCTCCTGTCCACTAATGATCTAAGGACCTGTATAATACTGTAGGGTGTGTTATAAATAAATACATGTACCCAAGCCAGAACATCAAAATGTGGAGCTTGGTCTGAGCTCATTAGCAGGGGTCTGCTACACTGCATGTCACATGTCATGCTTCAAAGGACATGGCTGTTATGACTCTAATGCTATGTCTGATGTGACAAGTTTCCAGAGACAAGCTGAATGCAAAACTGCTGTGCAATGTGACACAATCAGAGCCAGTCAGAAGATATTTGATGTTTAAAGGTACAAAATTTTGAACCACTGAGATTTCATGGTGGGCCGGGCTACCGAGCGTAACACAACAGAAATGGAAACCAGGTGGCTGGCAATGCGGACTAGTGTCTGTGACCATTAAACTCCAAAAAAGTGCCATTTAATTTAAATGACACTTTTATATTTAAAAGCGCTATTTAAACAATAAGTTTGCTTGTTCTGCATGTCTGTCTTTGTTTGTGTGAATGAGCATGTGTGATGCAAGTGGTCTTTTCAGCATCTGTTGTCTCTATGTAAGGACATTCCACATGAACATCTCCAGAGCTGCTCTGAGAGTTGATGTCACAAGCATTTCACTATAAAAACTCAGATAAACAGAAATTTAAAGCTCTTCGTTACAACCCACTACAATAAAAGTATGAAGAAATGATGGACAGAAATATATTACTATTGTACAGTAGAATGTACTTCTCATATTCAAACATTATTTTTTTTAAGGAAAATCACAATTTTTCATCCATCTTTTAATTTAAACATTAAACCTGTTGTGCAGCACTTTGCTTACTAAAAAATTAGGTATTGGTCAAATTTCATTTAATTTCAATTTAAAAAATAAATTATTAAAAAATAAATTTAACTGTATACTGTCATTAAAATTGTTATAAATTATTAAATTGTAAAAGTTATTAATTCAACTGATTAGACATCTTTTTTGCTTGTTAAATTTAATTTAACCATTAAAACGAAAGCCAGAAAAATTAAAACGGAAATCAGAATTTGGGGAAAAAAATAAAAAGGACCCTATGTGTCGCTTTTTCAAGTCACATCTACTTAAGACATGGTGTAAGACTTCATCTGTCATAACTCTTTCAAGAATCTATAGAACTACACAGAGTACAAATCATACGTAGCCCACCCACATCAAAAGCCAAATCCCAGCATACCATGAATAATGAGCTCCGAATCTTTGTTGAGTTCATAGAGACGTAAAGCCTCCTCCAGCTCCAGCTGAGAAGAAACGGTGCACGGATCCCCTACAATGACAAGAACAATGAACACTCACTGGAAAACACATCAGCATAAGCGACATATCTGACACTGCAAAGAGGAACAGAGAAAGTGAAAGAAGTAAAACACGACTGAGAAAGAGACCAGAAACAAGCCCCTGTTTGTGATTCTACCGATTTCAGGAGAGTATAAAGCAAAAATCAGTTTTTCACCATGAATTAGTTAGAGGGTCTGTGGTGTTGTCCGAAGCTGACGTTAATCCTGTTGTCATCTAAAAAGCAGCCTGTGGCACCGACTGTCTCCGCTTGTGTAGACATCACAGCGGAGGCAATGAGTGACGACGGGCATCGATGCCAAGGCTTGTGCAGAAAGACGGGATTAACTGCTCGCCATGACGACCCTCTCAGATCAGCTATGCTAATGAGCAGCGTGACTCTGGGCTCAGCGTGGAATGGTGAAGATTTTGATATTTAAATGAACGTTCTCTCATCTCCATTTCCCATCTCGCATGACTAATGCAGCAGTTAATCATCGCACACAGTCAATCTTTCCAGAGTAAAACCTGCTCCCTGCTGTGCGTTGCATTCTTATTCACTTTATTCCTCGTGTAAAATCCATCCATTTTATTTCTGCCAGTGGAGTCCAGGGTAATTTTGAGACTCTAATGCAATCTACTAAAAGCGGGTTCATTTGTAATATATAAAATGCTGGTGCTAATGAAGCAGACATTTCAGCAGAATGGCAGGGGGAAGCTTGTTGCTACGGTGACAGAGGAACAGAATGAGAGGCCACATTTAAACCTGGTATTACCATCTGTCTCAGGGGATCTGATCACAGGTGGACAACACTAAATATAGGTTCAAACAGAGTCCAAAACATTTTGTCATCACTCAAACCACAAATGGAGGTAGTCAGAAATGAAAATGACCATACTGCATTTATAATGTAAAAGCTGGTGTGCCTAGGACAATAACAAAGAATCCCCTTTGCACTTAACATATACCATATAAATACTATTGGTTTACTAAAGTGCTTATTTTATATATACATTACCATTCAAAAGAAGTCTCTTATGTTCACCAAGACTATTTATTTGATAAAAAAATACAGCAAAACAGTAATATAATGAAATTTAAAACAACACTTTTTCTGTTTTAATATTGTTTTAAAATGTAATTTATTCCTGTGATGGCAAAGCTGAATTTTCAGCAGCCATTACTCTAGTTTTATAGTAATGAATAGAAAGACCAAAAGAACTGCATTAAGTTGAATCCAAAAACTTTTGTAACATCAAAAATGTCACTTTTAATCAATTTTCTGTGTGATCTGACTGTCCAAAACACATTTAAAAACACATTTGTCTACATCGCATTTGTAGTCTAAATGCTACAACAATGATTATTACTATTACACAAAGTAATATTTGTCTATGTAATGCATAAAAGTATATATATATATATATATATATATATATATATTTTTTTTTTTTTTTTTTTTTTTTTAAATCTTACTGACCCCAAGTCTGTAAATAATAGTGTATAAAGGTGTAAAGTGTATTTAGGAGCAATGGGCTCTACTGAATCAATATGCAGTGACAAAATGAGCATGTTTACTCACACAACAATAAGCTAAAAATCAGCTTCTTCATGAACCCAACAACTCAAGAAAAATATATAAAGGTAGGAAATAAAGATAATGTGCAGATAATGATAATCTTGTGTGTAGTCATGAAACCAGAGTCTCTCTTTAAACGAAATCTGATCACAAGCGGTCACAGGAGACGCATGTTAATACCATGTGTAAATGGCAATTTTCTCGGCTGACTACTTGCGATCGGATCACCAGGGACAGATGTTAACACCAGCTGTAAATAAGGCCAGAGAGAATAAAGAAACAACAAACCTTCTTCATCAATCCATTTCATGGTGAAGAGCTGGTCATTGTCCATGGAGCACATGTCCCGCACCTCACTGCACAGGCCCTCATAGGAAATGGAGGGATCGAAATGTGTGATCATGATGTCCCTAAAACAGAAAAAGATGACATTCATTAAGAGTTCATTCCAATAATAATCTATATTTTATTTAAGATGATCATAAATGTGGGGAGATATTCTGTAACCTTCTGTTTGTTAATTCAAAACACTATCAGCCTTTTTTAAAAGACCAAAAGACAAATACAGTGCAGCAGGGAGTATCATACGGTGAGTTTCTGGGAAGCTGTGTTGTATTACTAGCGCATTCCCATAGTAGGAGGCACCCTAGCAGCTTCTTTCCCTCTGTTGACTATTGTGTTCACACTGTTTTGGTTAATTATTGACAGCAGGGGAGTCTTTCCTGTCTACGAGCCAACGCGCTGACCCGCAAATGCCTTCAGGTGGCCGCTGAGACTAGTGGGGCACACACCACCTTATGACAAAGAAAAACACAGGGCTGGTTTTATCTGATCCAGGACCATTATGAAGAAGCAACTGTATGAAAGTTAAAAGGCAGCTCTGTGATGCATATCTCTGACATTCTATAAGCTCTGCGTCAGTAAATTGTGCTTTGGTTAATATTTACAGAGGGATAAACTTCCTCTTATTGTAGCCTCTTGTGAACGATATAAAATTATTCTGGCACATAATTGACACTGTACCCACTCTCTTAGCATGAACAGATGCACCCTGCGAGAGCTCAGCATCATTGAAAGGAGGTGGTGAAGCCACATTCCTCCGTAGGGCATACATGGATCAGCTCACACTCCCTTTTATAACAGCATAATGAACAAACACTCATTCCCGCTGTCAAATAGGACTTATATGAACATCAAACACAATTTTCTGAACCTGGAGGTGTAAACAAGCTCAAGGACACTAAAGCAAATGTGAAAAATACACAAGGAAGTAAGACTATTATTTTAAAGCAAATAATGGGTGTATTCAAAGAACAGTTCACTCAAAAATGAAAATTCCTTCATCATTTACTTACCCTTATGTCATTACAATACTGTATGACTTTCATTTTTCTCTGGAACATAAAAGAAGATATTCTGAGAAAATTCTCAGTCTTTTCTTTTTTTTTTTTTGACAATGAAATGGAAGTCAATGGAAGTCAATGGTCATGAAAACATTCTTCAAAATATCTTCTTTTGTGTACCACACAATAGGGCTGCACGGTTAATCATATTTTACAATTTATAAAGAAAAATCGCCTATGATACTGGCCCGCTTTCATTGTGAAAACATTTTTATTTGACATTTCTGTTATCTTGCATTGTAACAAGCCTCTACAAACATTCATGGGGGGTTCACAGACATCAAGAGTTTAAACCCCCCAATCAGAGCACTACTGAGCTGAAAACAGACAAACATGAATGTTGGAGTTTAACAGTCTCAATTACAATAATATTGAATTTTTGAAATTAATATTAGGCATATCAATGTATTAGCTTTTGAGAATTTTTTTCTCTTTCTTTCTTTACAATGTAGAGATTGTGTTTATATATGAAAAATAAAGTAAATCAAGAAAGTAGATGAGGTAAAACAAACCCTGTGTATGAGTTAATATTCTCTTGATGTATGCAAAGAATTCTGAAATTCTGAAAATAATTTTGCAACCGAGAACAACTGTGATTAATAATCATGATTCAAATTTTGTGAAAAAATAATAACAGGTTAACCGTTATCGCACAGTCCTATCACAGAAGAAAAAGTCATAAAGGTTTGGAATGACCTGAGGATGGGTAAATAATTTTCAGTTTTGATGAACTATCTTTTTAATTCAGATGACCATGACATCAGGCAGAGACATAAAGACATAAAGTAACATCTCTTATGTATTTGACATCCATAAAAAAAATTCAGATATGAGAGCAACATAGGTCAAATTCACTTAAAGACATGCTTACTACAGACATACAACACATAAGAAAGAGCAAAATAAAAACACAGATGAGTGACAGAAAGAGAGCAATAAGTGAAAAAACAGAGGGCAGAGAACAAAAAGAGGAGGATAAATGCTGTGAATTTCATCTTTGCCAGGCTTCAGGGGCTTTCAAACAGAAGATAAAAGGTGCAGCGAGTAAGATGTCCTTCACTCTATTCAAGACTCTACTGCATTCAGGCAGAAATCTGCCATTAAGGCCTCCATACACTAAAGAAACAACCTCTGATCGCCTCCAACGTGGCTACAATAGAGGTTTATATAGAATAAGGGCGTTGAAACTGGTTCAAAGATTGGCTAAAATGACCTGCTGAAAAACAACAGAAACCAAAGGGAACGCACATACAGGGACAAATGGTGGGTTTTAAAACTGTCCACACCCAGGAATTCGGTGCTACTAATTTTATAAGGCAAGAGCCATCAATTCACGCTCTCCACAGAGATTTTCTTCAAAGCCAAAATAAAATCAGCTTCACTGAAACTGAGATTTCAAAAACAAAGGATGGTACTGCATAGGTTTCTTTGAAGATGTTCAACATCACTGAGGCCAGTTCAGAGACACTAATGACGATGGACCTGTCAAATTCCTATAATGATAATAATAAAGTAGTAATAGTAGTAGTAATAATAATAATAATTATTATTATTATTATTAACATAAATTATTATTACTACTATTATCATCCTCAGCAACTGACTGAAACTGATTGAATAATCAAGACAGCTGCACACATACAATGGTGCTCATGTTGAGTGTGAATAGATCAGTCTCCAACAGGTCTGGCAAAAGATACTTGTCATACAAGTTTTTCAAGTGCATGACAAGCACACACGTCATCATGCAAGGAAATCTGACTGGAAATCAGTTATACATAAATGTGCTCCTTTATGCACATAGAAGTTATATTTTCATAGCAACCCAAAAATTGTACCATAAACAGTAAGAGGAATAAGAAACAAATTTACAGGTCATTACACCCCATTCTGCTAATAATTCACTGTTATACTAGTTTAGAAATAATAGTAGATAAATAATATGATCTACATAATGTGTTTCTAACACATGAACAAACTGTTTACAAATATCATTTAATGAATTTCATTACATGTATCTGTGACTTTGGTTTTCCTTTAATTACACTGTTATAGAACCAACTAAATGTGACACAGAACGCAAACGTTATAATAAATAAGTAGACATCTAGCTCCATGACAGGCGCAACTCTGAAAACATCACATCATAAGCCATAATTATCTTAACTCACAAACAATACACAAACATATAATCAGTGTGTTTACGTGAACTACTATGAGACGGGAAGAAAGACCAACTTTAGAGGAAGAACTGAAGAAACGGCTGTTTAGTGGCGTTGGTTTCACTTGACAACTTCATCAGAGTTTTGTTTTGGGCTTAGATAACACTGCCTGCTAGCTGGCTAATCATTTATTTGTGTATATCCCGAAACCACACAATTAAGAGGTCAAGATAAGAGTATAAGCGTATTGAAACATCTAAAAGGACAACGCAGAGTCTCACTGGATACTCACCCTCTGTAGTAAGCTTTGACCCGAACCTGGTGCGGGTTTTCTCCGGGGTGGGACATGGTGCTGTCCCGCAGCGTGGGCATTATGAACTCCCCGTACTCCGGCTAGCGAGCTAACTTAGCTAATGAGGCTAGCCCGCTGTCGTCTGACGAGAAGAAAAAATAACAACCGGAATTAGAAAACGGGACTTATTCCTTGGTCCAAAATAGTGTTGACCCCGGTGGTAGAATCGGTCTGTCTGAAATATTATTACTCGAGTTCTGGTAGAAATTAGTAGGACTAGTAAAACTTCTGTGGCCGACGGGAAACACTCCCTTCTCTCGCGCAGGCCTCGAGACGGAATGATCCAAACAGCGGAATGTGGAGGGGGATGAGGGGGGTTTCCAACAAAAACATTACACATCATTAGTTACTGTTAGTATCAGAAAAATAATTTGTCTAAACAGTTTAGAGAAAGTGAAAATATTAAACGTCCGCAATATGGTTAATGTTGGATATTTGTTATATTTATGTTCAAATGGGATCGGTTGGATGGAAGCGTCCAGTAGCATTCCGATTATACCACACAGACTTCGAAGAGGGTGGAGAAGACCAGCCGAGGAAGTAGTTCTCATCCTTTTGCGAGTCTAGAAACGAGCAGAGATGGGATTCATGAGGAATTTAACGATTCTAGCTGGTTCTGATTCCTCTTTAATAAATTAGCAAATACTTTTAATGACTTCTGAAATGCTGAATAAGTACAGTCCTTTACAGCATAACACAATAACCGAGTCAGACATGAAGAAAGTAACTTCATTATGAAGTCAAATTAATTCAGTAACTGTTCCGACTGATTGAATACAAAGAACCTGCTCATAGTTGTTCGGTATGTTTATGATTCACTAAAAGAACCATCTCATAAGAGTCATTCGTTCAGTAATCGATTCTTGCGTGCTACAAGAATAATTTTATGAGACGCTTTTATAATCCATGGTGTAATACGCCTTCTAGTGGCAACACTACAGTCATTACAGTGCCACGAGATTTAATACCACTGGAGTAAATTACCAGATTCCCTCTGTCTGTGTGCTGCAAATAGTCTACTCACTGAACCATGTCATTTTGACAATATTATCAAATCGTATAACCTTAGAGGTTAAAAAAAACACCCTATTTTAATACATTTAGGACTTTGCATGATTGTTTAATATAATGCAGATTGAAATTGATGTGCAAATGAAACGGATGCACTCCTAATGAAACTTCACGTGTGCAATTTCATTACTTACAAAGTTTAAAACATTTAAAATCCATAACTAAACATATAGGCCTATGCATGGTCAATTATTCAATCAATCAATCAGAATTATGTGGGAATGAATATTACAGAGTTGCTTTCTTCCTGTTAAATATCCTATTTAAAAAAGTGTACCGTTAAACACGCGCCTTGAAGTTTTAGGCAACACCGTCCTTATTACATATATTTCATAAATCATCTCATTTATCAAAGGTTACTGGCTCATTCATTGATTTATAATACTGTAACTGGTGAAATTTAAGTAGCCAAAATGACTGTAGTTTGCACAAAGTTAATAATTTGTCTAACACAACGAACAGAAAATCATGTTTAGGCCTACTAATCCAAACTATCAGAAACTACAAGTAAATTAGCGGGTTTTAACTACTGAATAAAAAAGATAAATAAAAATGCAATACCATTAGGGTCTTTATCAGATGTAGGTCCTGATAACAAGAGACAGTGGTGAAAATTCACGTAGAGAGCAGCGCTGCACGAAGTCCTCCTACACAGCAAGTGGTGCTGCTGGCTCAGAAATCTCTCAGCCTCAGTATCGTTTTGTTTTTATCTCCGCTTTAGAGCGCGCTGTCGCGTTACAACATGACTGAGGCCGTGACAGAGCACAGCAGCGCGCGCTCACGTCTCATATCTGTATCAGACAGGTAACACTCATCACCTGATGCGCCTTCAACACTGCATGGGAGGAAAGCGTCATGATCGCATGATTGCCCGATGACGGAGACGGAAAGTCTTAATAAAAACATATTTTGAAAATGATTCCCGTCAAATCGTTTGTTAAAACAAATCCCAGTGTCCCACGTGAAGAATGTCATGGTGGGCTCGACTGGAAAGGTGTGCGTTTCTCCATCTCACTGGGTTAGATGCAGTTAGGACCAGACAGATGACTGAGGCAGACGCACTTCGTAAGCGATGACAGTCTGTTTTATAAGTATTTCTGATTATTGTAATAATTAGGTGATTGCCTAAATTTAAAATGCCGCGTTTCCTACTGTAACAATGTTTAGTTGATTTAATAACTCATAACACGCGAGTTCAAGTTGAGTCAAATTCTGTTAATGTCTCATTAGGGAAGTCACACAATTAGAAAACAGATTTAATTTTTTTTTTCTGCAAAAGCCTTATTAAATGATTACGAAATGCGTTTCGCGTATTATATGAGTTTTATTTTTAATTAGACTATATTTAATTATTTTATGCTATAACATCAAAATATTTCTTTATCGCCTACCTTGGCCTTTAAACGGATTATACACATTAATTTTTACAATGGACTGTAATAAGTTCGAGATACCGAGAGAGGTCTGACTTTTAAGTTTGGTAAATTTTAAAAGGATTTTTATATTTTAGTTAGCCTATTTAAAATTAGCCGTTGATCTTCTTTGGTCATTAGGCTACATTGTAAATAATTTACTGATTATGGTAGTCCATAAGGCGATTTAAAAATTTTATTGAACCTTTAGGAAAAGTTTAGAATTCCTATATCTCTATGTAAGTTAATATGATATTTTTAATCGGCTAGGTCATATATTTTGAATAGTGTGTCTGAATACAAAATGCAGTACAGTGTAAACTAATATTAAACACTTTTTAAACAAACAAACAAAAAAAAAATCACTCAATTGGAAAGATCGAATGAAGTTCGCGGCAACAGAGAGCGCGTGGTTGCACAATATGCATGTCATTTAATTATTTTCATTTATTCTAATTAATTATTTTCCCCAAAAAATAATAACTTTTGTAACAGTATGGCATAGACTGTACTGTACAAATACTGTAATCCGACAGAGAAAATGAATTAAACCGTTTTAATATTAAAAACCGTAAAAGTGCAGATCCAGAAAAGAAGCGACATTTACGCACAGAAATTTGAAACGTCAGATTTTAAATAAACTATCCATTCTACAATTCATTGCTTTTAAATATAATTAAATGCAGATGTAAATCTGCAATTACTCTATTTTTCATAATAACAGTTGTGTCAAACCGATATTTTAAATGTATCATGTATTAAATAAAAAGTTTTCAATAATCTTATAAAATAGAAATGAATTTATATTGTTTGAATTACTATTACATCTATATGTAAGTTAAGTTGTACATTTTAATTATACATTTAAATGAATTGTTTATTTTAATTAAAGCTACTTTTTAATGACTTTAAAATTTTATGAATTTGGAATTTTGTAATCTTGTGAATTTTCAAGGTATCTTGTAATGTGTAATAAATGTAAATGTGATTCTGAAAGGCCATATTTGTGCAAGCATTCATACTGTAGTTTGTTAATCACTTTAATTTCCAGAATGTTTTTTGGTGTTATGATTATGTCTGTTTATTTTGGGGAACCTTTGAGGAATACTGCATTTGTAAATGCATTTGTGATTTCTTAAGAATGACTTGTTTTCAGTGGACCTGATTGATTGACTTTTTGGTCTCAGGTTATGATATGGGATTGTCCTAATTAAAGTAAAAACATATCACCCAGAATTCACATTAATTCATACATTTTTCATATATTCATATATAATTCATACATTCATACTTATTACATACAGCACAGGCTACATGTTATACATTTAATTTTTAATGTTCATGACTGATAATCTATTGTCTATGTAACCTTAAGTGCATTTAATTATGTAATTAAAAATCTTTTTACCCCAGGATTTTTATGTAAATTTTAGAGCATTTAGTTTAAATTCTGTCTGAACTAATTTCTGCAACGTAACTGCAAACATTTTCCTTTAGTAATAAACTAAAAAGGTGACAGGATCAATTGTTTAATTGTTCTCAAATATGCCAATAAATGTGTTGTAATTAAAAAAATTCTAATTAAATCAACTTCTAAATCAAATTCTAATTCTAATTGAATCAACTCGATCAGCTAAATCAACCAATAACCAGCAAACCATGCAGCTGAGCAGAAGTGGATTACAGTATACAGGATATTCTCTCAATTTTTTTTTGTCTTTCTGTATTTTTAAAATGTCTTTCCAAAATAACAGGCTGACAAAGCACTCTGATGGGCGACACAGATAAACAGAGTCAGGAAGAGATGGAGGGTGACGGCTGTGTGACAACAGCCTCCAGCAGCACTGCACTCACCGCCAGTGCCGCGCCAGTGAGCTCTACACCCAGATCCAACACTCCCACAGGCACCCAACCCAACACCATTCCTCTGGGAAACATCACTTCAGACAGACAGACAGTCCAGGTAATTCCCCACCGGTATCAACCAGTAAGATAATAAACAAATTATATTACACAATGCTAACGTATCCCGTTTTATTTAACGCTGAGAAAGAATAGCAACATCCTTTTAATGTAGCCAGATTCTGAGCATTGCTTTTAGGCTAACCTAATACTCATTTGCCATGTCTTTGTTGTGGTTTTAAGTAAAGAAAATGGGCAAAAAGTTGATTCCTTCTAGTGCTGTGTGAAGCCTATGATGTGGTGTATTGCTAGGTAATCCAGCAGACGATACACAGACCACAGAACATGACAGCTCAGTACCTGCAACAGATGTATGCTGCCCAACAACAACATATCCTGCTGCAAACAGCTGCACTACAACAGCAGCATCAACAAAACCTCACAGCGACACAAATCCTGACCACTACACAGCAGGTATGAGGATATATATAAAAATATGTGCAATATAATATAATATAATGCTACTTCTTATTAGGCAGCACAAACTAATGGCGGGCAGCCCACCTCCTCCCCTCCATCATCCAATGGGAATGTAACTCAGCTGGCTAGTGTGTCGCAGACATCAGTGAGTGCTTTCGTTCTTTATACGCTTTTGTCACTTTTGTTTCAGTGGACTATGTGCTCTCATTTGGATATTATGTTGGAAAAAATTGCCCCATAAAAAGTATAGCATAATTTTATTTGGCAAAAGGCCTTTTATAAATATAAAATAAACATTTAAATTGATAGTAAATTCTGTCATCATTTACTCGCCTTCATGTTGATCCAAACATGGAGTTTCTTTCTTCTGTTAAGCTCAAAAAAAGATATTTTGAAAAATGTTGGTAACTAAACAGTTGACGGTAGCCATTGACTTCCACAGTATTTTTTTTCCACAGCTTTGCAGTCAGTGACTACCATCAATATATATATATTTTTGTACTCAACAGAAGAAAGGAACTCATACAGGTTTACAATGACTTGAGCAATTAATTATTTCAGATTTTTCTTTTTTTGTCGAACTATCACTTTAAGATTTTGATCAAAGATGAATTACATAGGAAAACCCCTCTCACCCTCCAGATCGCCATGCCAACCTCTCCTGTAACTCAGCCAATAGGTCGCATCCAGGTCACTAGCTCCAGTAGCACAGCGGGAGCCATATCCCAGCAGGCCATGCTTCTAGGAAACAGCTCTCCCACAGGTAGCCAGGCCCAAATGTATCTGCACACTCAGATGGTAAGAAGATATTTACTAAAGGCATCAGAGTTCATTGGTGTTCTGAAGTCTCCACTGACTTGACCTGATTCTGTTTCGTGTTCTTTCTTCCTATTGTCGTGTCGCTGTCTCTTAACCTGTAGCTGATTCTTACTCCTGCTGCCACTGTAGCTACTGTTCAACCTGATCTGAGTGTCGTGAGTTCAGTGTCTTCTCAATCAGCATCATCACAGGTAAGACAGTTTTTTTTAGTCAATTTATGGTATGTTCTCAAGAAATGGTGCCATTTGTCATATTTATATATACATTTAATTATGTAATAAATAATAATATAATATATAAAATATATGATAATACAATTTATTTGTTTATTTGACTGATGTATAATGAATAAAGATTAAATCATATTTTCCCCACTTTAGAGTTATTTTATATAGATTGTTGTTGCAATTTAAATGTGTTAATTTAATCCATTCATTTATATATTTGCTTATATAAAAATAAATAAACATTAAGCATTTTTAAATAAAATGTCATGTAATAATGAAGTGGGAGAATGCAAATTGGCTGTTTTTTTTTGTTTGTTTTTTTTTTTGGCAATAATAATTTAACAACAGTTAACTAAACAGTTAAATCTATCAAATACATTTATGACAGTCTTCATTATGTATCCTGTTTATAATATCAGTACAAAGTCATGGACACACAAGCTGCACCCCAAATGACTCACTGTGCACTTATACATGTGCTTATGCACTATGTACTCAACTATGTAGTGTATGAATTGTATAAGGTTATTTTATCATTCATAATCAGAGTCTGATATCTCCTCCCTCTTCGGTACGTAATTAAAGCTGCGACAGTTGAGTGCATGAAGTGTCCAACATTCCACACTTTGTTTTTTCAGTTAAGTGAATCTTCCATGTATTTATAATGCACTTTTTTATGGAATTTTCAGTGTGATCACGCTACTCACGCTATTTATACTACTAAACATCATAGAATAGCGCATAAGTATGCGATTTGGGATGCACCTAAAATAAATGACCAATATAATGATCAATGATGCTCCACATTCATTGAGTATGTTTTGTTCTCTGCAAGGTTCAAAGTTTGGCTCTCCGCACACATCTGCCTGGAGCTCTTGCTTCTCCCCAAAACCTCCAGATCAAGCCTTCTCTTCAAGGTCAGACACTGGTGTCCCCCCTGCCCAAGATGTCCATTTGCCCACTGAAGTCCACACAGCTGTCCCAGAACCTGGCAGAAACTTCTAGAAGTGAGTCACTGTTGAGAGATGTTACTCAGCCACCATCAGCCCAACCACTCATTCCTCTTTGTAAGTCACAAGATCACATTTCCATCTCCATTACTTTCACTGTTGTTAATGCAGAATAAGGTACAATAAATGTAGTAAACAGAATCATTTTACTTGCAAAAGAGCTAAAATAATTACATATTGTTGAAACTACATATCATAACACAGTGGTTCTCAACCAGGATCCACTAGGGGGGCTCAACACACATCCAATGGGGCCACAAGCTGGTTTAAAATGATTTATTTATTTTAAAATTATTTATTGATTTTATAAAATTAAATATTTCTACATCTGGAAAAGTCACAGAAATTAATAATAAAAATAATGAATGAATAAATAAATAAATAAATACACACTACCAGTCAAACGTTTTTGAACAGTAAGATTTTTAATGTTTTTAAAGAAGTCTCTTCTGCTCAACAAGCCTGCATTTATTTGATCCAAAGTAGAGCAAAATCAGTAAAATTTTAAAATATTTCTTCTATTTAAAATAATCTGTTTGAATATATTTTAAAATGTAATTTATTCCTGTGATCACAGCTAAATTTTTAGCATTATTACTCCAGTCTTCAATGTCACATGATCCTTCAGAAATCATTCTGATATGCTGATATGCTGTTCAAGAAACATTTTTTATTATTATTATTATCAATATTTAAAACAGCTGAGTACATTTTTTTCAGGATTCTTTATTGAATAGAAAGATCCAAAGATCAGCATTTATCTTAAATAAAAAGCTTTTGTAACATTATACACTATACCCGTCACGAATCCAGTCGGTGGCCTTCCGCCAGATTGCCACCAGAGGTCGCTATCCCATTATATTGACTCTCACACTACACAGACTGTTACACATCACCCTGGACTGCATTTCCCATCATCCATTGCACTGATTACACACAGCTGTAACCAATCACACACCCTACATGAGCCATGGACTTCCTCTCTCTCATTGCCGAGTATTGTTTAGCATATATCTTTCTAGTGTATATCTTTCTTTCTATAGCTACATTACGAAGCCATTCCAAGTTTCCGGTCCTAGTTTCTAGTTCTAGTCTAAGCCCAGTCACTTCGTGTTGCCTTGTTGTCTGTTTCCTGATCTTCTGCCTGTGTATCTTGGATTAACCCTTTGCATTGCTGTTTCGGACTCTGTTTGCACCTCGCCTGGACTATTGCTCATGTTATTGGATTACCCCTCGTGTCTAGCCCTCTGGATATTGTTCGTCGATCATAGACCCACGCTAGCCCTAGGAATATTCTTTGCCTTGCCTGTGATGTACCTGTGTTATCTGACCCTTGCCTGTTTTTTGACCATGCCTTTGTAAATAAAGCCTTGCATATGGATCCACACGCCTCTTGTCTCGTCGGTCCCGTAACAATACCATTCAAAAGCTTGGAGTCAGTATAATTAATACTTTTATACTTTTATTTAGCAAGGATGCTTTAAAATTATCAAAAGTGATGATAAAGACATTTCTAATGTGACAAAAAGATTTCTGTTCAGATTTTTAGATAAATGCTGTTCTTTTTAACTTTGTATTCATCAAAGAAACTTAGCTGTTTAAATTACATTTTAAAATATATTCAAATAGACAAACAGTTATTTTAATCAGTAAAATTTAGTAACAGTAAAAAAAACAGTAAAATATTTCAAAATGTTACCATTTTTGCTGTACTTTGGATCAAATAAATGCAGGCTTGGTGAGCTTTAAAAAACATTATATATATATATATATATATATATATATATATATATATATATTCCTAATTATGTCAATTAGAAATAATTGTTGTCAGCATAATTTCTTGGTTAAAAATGTTGAGATGTTGCTATTTATGAGTAAAACATCATTTAAAAAACTTATGAACTTATCCTGTAATCATTAACACCTGGAAAAATTATGTAAATTCATTTGTCGTAAAGAGTGTGAACCTTGAAGAACATTCAATTCTTAAAACTTCTGGAATTATGGGATTTAATTCTAAATTCAAAAATGTTAAGATTCACTTCTATAACTAATCTATTTTTCTTTTCAAAGATCTCGGAACTGTTTAAACTGTACACTTTCTGTTGCTCCTAATGACTGTCTGTCTCTACTGCAGCAACCTTCACACCAGTCCAGTCTCATACTTTGGTCAGACACCAGCTGCATTGCCCTTCCGGCCAGAGGGTGGCGCCACACCAGCTCATCATCCAGCAGAGCTCCACCGCTCACAGACAGGTGCAGCCCATTGCGCTGCATGTCTCGCCGCAGGACAGCTCTCCTCCACCCCTTCCCCTGCAGACCCGTACCACTCCCACTACGCCCACCGTCCAATCACAGCACACTGAGTTCCTCTCAGCGCCCTCTTCTGCAAATCAGCCAGCCAATCAGTCAGCAGTGGTGTCTACATCCACAGCTCCCCCTGCAGTGCTCCCTGACCCTCCAACGCTTCATTTGGGCCCAGTGCTAGAGCCGGTCTCCCAGTATTCACCTCTGTCCAGCCCTCCTCCTCTCACCATGGCTCTGCCCAGGCTGGTCCAGCCACAGAGTCTGTCTCTACGCTCAGTCCAGACTTTAGCTGTCCAGTCTGACCACATGCTGGTGGAAGAGGAGCTCCCAGTCGCTGAAACAGTAGTTCAGTTGCCTTTTCAGAATCTGCCGCCACCACAGACAGTGGCAGTGGACCTAAAGGTGCAGCCCGCCACACAAACAGAAGCTCCCTCGGTTAGTCTTATTCAAAGCAGTTGAATTCATAATGCAGCTAAAATGAAAATTCTGTCATCATTTACTCACAGTCATTTTGTTTGAAACCTTATTTTCTTTTTACAGCGGAAGAGAAAATGATATTTGTATGTAAGGGGTGTCCATCAAAAGAAATTTTGAACATGACTAGTCTATCATTTGGTTACAGAAGTCTCAAAATATAACATATGCCATATATGGATTACATTTAGGGTTGTTTACGGTGTTTTTTGGGGTTTTCTTTGAAGCTACACTACCATTCAAAAATAAATTTAGGATCAGTAAGATTTTGTTTTTTAAAAATATATACTTTTATTTAGCAGGGATGCATTAAACTGATCAAAAGTGACAGTAGAGATGTTTACATTGTTACAAGGTCTTCTGTTTCAAATAAATGTTTTTCTTTTGAACTTTCTATTCCTCAAAAATCATGAAACTGTCTTCAGCATTGATAATAATGTTGCTTGAGTACCAAATCAGCATATTAGAATGATTTCTGAAGGATTTCAGATGTGACACTGAAGACTGAAGTAATGACTGCTAAAAATTCAGCTTTGCCATCACAGGAATAAATTACGAAATAAAATTAATTTATAAATTTTCATTTTTAAAATACGCTAGGATAGGACAGTAAATTTAAATTGTAATACTATTTTAAAATATTACTATTTTTATGGTATTTTTAATTGAATAAATGCCTTGGTAAGCAGAAGAGATTTCTTTCAAAAACATTTAAAAATCTTTCCCACCCCAAAACTTTTAAATGGTTGTGAATAGTTGAATGGAAAAGAACAACTTCTTATTTTCAGAACCAGTAAGAATTTTTATACAGTTAAAATAGTTTAAATAGTCATAGTTTTTGTCTTTTAATAAAAACTGTCCTTTAAAAACAAAAATATCACCATGTCATGTTCATTTTATTTAGACAGGTTTTTTAGTCATAGGTTTTTACTTTTGATGAAAATATTCATTTAGTCAATATTTTTTTCATGTCATTTTCATTAATTTTTAGTACATTTTACTCTGATTAAAATTGCATCTGATTTTAGTTGCTGAAAATGTCATTCAAACATTTTTATTTCAGTTTGAACATATTAACCTTTAGCAAAAAACATGTGAAAACTGTTTTCCTTTTTGTATTCTTTATTTAATTATCGTCATGATCCACAGATTTTACCCTGTCTTCGCTATCATTGACAAAAAAAAAAAAAACGCTGATGAGATTAATACTATATTCCATTGAGTCCCATAGAAGAAAGAAAATCATATAGGTTTGGAAAACACTGAGGACAAGTAAATGATGACAGAATATATTTCGGGTGAACTATTCATTTAAATATACTATTTCAATCATTATGCTTGTTATGAAATTTGGCAGGCAACACCACTGTTGAAGGAGAGTGGAAGCATGGATTTAGTGAAGGATGTAGAACATGTGTGTCCTCAGAACAGAACGCCCATCCCGCCACCACTGTCTCCACCAGACGAGCCCCAAGGAAGCTCTGATGATGTAACAGCACAACCAGAAAACTGTACAGGTACCTTATATGTATATTAAAGACTAGTAAAGTGGTCTGCAGAACTCTAACCTGACTTCTACTCTAATCACAGCTGATTTGGACCAACTGAGTGTACCATCGAGCAGATCTGTGATCCGGTCACCGGAGGACCCCACATATATCAACAGTTCCCCCCCTCCCCTCCTCTCCTCTGCGGTAAGAAGCACCAGCAGGCTTCCCCCAGCCAGCCTTCCAGAGAACCCTGAGGGTCGGCCCTCACAGGCCATCGTTAGACCTCACATCCTCACACACCTCATTGAGGGCTTCGTCATCCGAGAGGGCCTGGAGCCGTTCCCGGTATGTCCACTGGTTGACAATGTAGCAATTCACAGTTGCCATGAGGCCCTAATGAAGCCCATGGTTCTCTAGTGTTACCGTGAAGCTCAAGGATCCCTCACCCCCTGAGAGCAGAGAGTAAGACGGCCTGGTGAGGGTCTGATCAACCGGTTATTAAAGTCCCCGTCACAAAGTGCTCCAGACTTTCAGAAGTCAAAACCACAAAAAGCATCTCAAAAAATACATTTGGTAAGTCCGCTATTGATGTTCTGGTCTTTTTCATCAGGTGAGACGCGCTTCTTTAGAGATGAACCTGCAGGCCACACTGCCTGAAGAGAGAGAGAATGGAGAATCAGCCCAGGATGACTGCCTGATGGATGCGGACCATCTGGAGAACTCCACTGATTCCGACATTGATAACCCACCTGCTGAGGATGGTGGGCTCATTAGCACATTTCTTATTTACACATGGAGTCAATATGAGCGTTTCTTGCAGAATCTCTTCTTCTTTCAGAGCAGACAGTTGAAAACCTGCCTGACGTACTCGAATGTGAGTTCTGTGGGAAGAGAGGCTTCGCTTGCACCTTCCTCAGATCCAAACGCTTCTGTTCCATGACATGCGTCAGAAGGTAAAGAGCACTATTGGTAGTGTTAATCACACTTTTTGAAGTTTGCAGTGTCACTGGAATTATTGTTTTTTCAGGTTTCCATTTTTATATTTTTATGTGAATTTTGTGATACGGAAACAAAACTCAGTACTCACTGAGGCTGCATTTTTTATTTGATCAAAAATACTGTAAAAAAAAAAAAACAGTAAGAATGTGAAATATCATTTCCATTTAAAAGGAAAGGTTTCTATAATTTTGAAATATAGTGTATTCCTTTGATGACAAAACTAAATTTTCAGCAGTCATTACTCCTGTCATCAGTGTCACATGATACCAAATCTGCATATTAGAATGATTATTGAACGATCATGTGGAGAAACATTTATTATTAGCTATGTTGAAAACAGTTGTGCTGCTTAATATTTTTGTGAAAACCATGATGCATTTCTTTTCAGGATACTTTGATAAATAGAAAGTTCAAAAGAACAGCATTTATTTGAAATAGATTTTTTGTTAGTTTAAAAGTCTTCACTGTCACTGTTGACCAATTAAATGCATACTTGCTGAATAAAAGTATTAATTTGTTTAAAAAAAAAACTCTTACTGACCCCGAACTTAGTAAACAGTAGTGTATATATACTCATTTCTGTAAGAATGTAGGCCTATGCATATTATGATAAAAAACACATTTAAAGGGCATATTCCAGGTTAGAGACTCCAGTGAGTTGATTTATAGAAAAATAATGTAGGAACTAGATTTTCTTCAAAATATACTTTAAAATACGCTATTAAGGTTTCTGGAGTCGTTTTTGTGAGAGAATTTTACTTCCGCATCTGAAAACCGCCAAAACCGGAAGTAACGTAACGAGAGGGAGAGCGGTTCATTGAAACCATAGGAAAACAATAGATAGCAATGACAGTTCGGACGCTGAGGACATTTTAAATGTTTATTTACGGACCACAGATAAAATTACGAGCCTGTTATGCAACCAAGAGAGCAGGGACAGGCCAGGATTAGACAGAACAACGAACAGAGAAGACATACTGAGTTGATGTGTGAGGAGAACAGAGCAGGTGTCTTGGTGAGAGACCAGTGCTAGCTTACAGATATACACACGTTAGCTAATGTAATCAGGCAATAGCAAAGCTAGTATTGGTCATCTATGAGTATTGATACTTACCAGTAACAGAAACTAATAAGCGTTGATCAGGCGTGTCACGCTCGTAATATCCAACACTACGTTTCGTGATATAGCGGTTTCTCATCACCACAGGAGAGACAAACATGTTTTAGTTTCATTAAGTGTTTGTGTGGTAAATGCAAGGCCATAGTCACAGCTGAGGAAAGTCAGTGCTGCAGGGTGTTACGATACATACCGAGTCTTAATGGAGAATGTGAGCCCCACACTTGATCTGCAGTGTCTTGACTCTGCACCCAGGCTTTGAGGCTTGCTGTCTGAACCCATATTTGCTACAGATAGCCTACATGCACTTCAGACAGGATCATAGACCTCTCCAGGCCAGAAGACACGAGTGTGTTTAGGGCAGAGATCATTTATTACTCTGAGCTAAATACTTGTATGTATAAATACATAATAAATTAAAGATTTGAATATTAAAACAATCTGAATAATTTATTTTTTTCAATTACAAGTTGCCTATATTTAGGTAGGTCACAACTAACTGCAAGTCACACTTTTTGATGCCATTGGTATAAGACAATCAATATTGACAGCATACAGACAAGTTGTCCGCTGGGCCTGTGGTGTTCTGGGCAGCCCTTACCTGCATGTGTTGTGTCAGCCATTAGAAGAGTTTACAGAGGAAGGAGGACTTTATATGGCCCCATTTTGGTGACGAGCAATAAAAAATAATCACAATCAGAAATTGTCTTACTGTATAAAAACTTTTTTATGAAGTTTACATCAGATATATTTCAAGCAGATCTGCATTTATGGTTAATTCAATTCAGTTTTATTTATACAGCACTAAATCATAAATATTATTTCATAGCACTGTTAATACCTAACTCAAAACACAACATTGCAATTGTTAATTAATAAATATATAGATAGATAGATAGATGCACCAAACATATACTACCGAAAGAAAAATACCATCTGACCCATTTAACAATCTTTCAGTCTGGGTATCACACTAATGTGTTGTTAACGTGTGTTAAATGGTGAATGCTGTGCTAGATACACGCCCACAGCCTCATCTTGTTGATCCTCTGGAGGGATCTGGAAAGACGAGCAGGTGTAGTGGAAGACAAGACTGTGCTGCGTTCTCCTGGAGCCTGCGGTGACCTGCAGTATTCCTCTCTCAGACTGATGCATATGCTGGGAGAAGCAAACACAAGTTTAGATCACATTCACTGCTGACCATGCTTTTCCACTCGGCCTCCATCACATCTGTATCACCATCAGGAGTGGAAGCTGCAGTCCAGTAGAGGTGGTTCATAACAGCTGGCCTCCACTGCTTCAGATCTTCACACTCCCTCATTACTTGCACTGTCTCCTAAAGCTTTATAAACACACCACATGACAAAAAATTACCAATTAGCTCTGCAAACAATGTCACTAGACTTGATGGTTATAATATTAGCAAACTGAGGTTAACTTACCAGCTATGCCTTCTCATATGGTAACGTTTTTACACGGTTTTTAAAAATATAACGATATTGCTAATGCTTACAAGCTAGCTGCGGTGCTTTACAACAACTTATACACATCTGGTTGTCTCTCATTATTTAAATGATTATGTTCACTGATTTAGTAGTTAGCAAATGTTAAAAAAACAAGACTCACGGTGCACAGTTGACGTTTTCGTGGAGCAGCATCTCTGTCGGACCCGTGAGCATCATGTCGGACCGGGACCCGCTGAAGCAGCTGTGTGCACCGAAGAAACCGCACCAGCTCTGAGTCTCACTCGCTTCTTGCTTCGGCATCCCATGTTGAACTGCATCATATCGCCGGGATGATAATCCTACAGTGTAAAGTGATCGCTAAATTACACACCACCGCGTTGTTTGAAGCATTAGTGAAGTCCTGTCTCTTCAGCTGCACCGAGGCCCGGAAGATACCGTCCTATTTCTTGTTAGGAAACCTGTGGACTCGATGTCCTTACAGGCTGGAATTAGTGCAGCCTCCACAAACACAATAATTTACCATGAAGATGATAAATTGAAATAAAAATAACTACAGAAACAACACTGACTCACGCGCGCTCCCACTGAACACCAACAGCGCGCGGCACATGACTCCCTCTCGTGACGTAATATGACGCGTGGTTGAAAAAAAAAAAAAAAAAAGCAGTTTTTGAGAGCTGTCAAGGAAAGCGTCACTTTTTCTTCTAAATTTATGCCCTCACGTCTTGTAAAACATTTTCAAATCCTGCATTAACGGTTCATATGGTATTTTCCTACAAGGTTATATATTCATTTGAAAAACTTTTTTAACCTGCAATATGCACTTTAAGATGTCTGCCTTAATGCCAGTCCAATCTGATGTAAACTTACTGTTTTACTTAAACAGAATTGAACAAGTTTGTGTTCATGAAACTGTATACTGCAGCACACACAGTCTTGTTCATCTCTCACACCTCACAGATTCAATGTAAGCTGTAAAAAGCGCCTAAACCTGTTTAGGTCAGAAAAAGTTGGCCACTGGCCCCACAGGCCCATGGGCAAGCGAGGGAGACCACCTAGTCACATAAACGGTGGGTCCAGGGAACACTTCCTCAGGCAGGTCAGTGAAAACTAACAACCATTTAACCAAACTATACAATCCAATGCAAAAGCATAATTAATAAGTGGGAGTGACCTACTGTAACACATGATTTCCTCAGCAGCTGCAAGACTCCCATCCTACCAAAGACAACCAGAGGGTCTCCAATTCAATTTGGATAGAGAGAGAAGAGGAGGAGGATCCACCAGGCCCAATGACGACAAGACTGCGATTGCAGGCCGAAAGAGAGAAGGAGCAAGACAGAGAAGGAGAGCAGAGCAGAGTGGAGAGCAGCAGCAGCTCTGACTGTCTTCTTGACTCAAGTCCCTCACAGTGGAGTGTGGAGCAAGTGTACTCTTTCATCAGCTCTTTACCAGGTACCTGCACAGCTAAATTCAGCTTTGCATTATAGGAATAAACTGCATTTTAAATAAAGCAATACAGATAGATGATTACGTAATGTCATAGATTCCTATATGATCTTTAGAATCATATGCTAACCTTTGAATCTCCTCCACTTGCTCTAAGGGTGCCATGATATTGCTGCAGAATTCCGGTCACAGGAGATTGACGGACAGGCCTTGTTGCTGCTTACAGAGGACCATCTCATGAGCGCTATGAACATTAAACTCGGCCCTGCGCTCAAAATCTGTGCGCAGATCAATGCTCTCAAAGAACATTAAACAGGCTTGTCAGTATGGGGGTCATATTCTGTCACACAGTATTCCAGAGTCAGATTCCTCTGAAGTGCGATGATTTCAGAGTGTGGCCATGCTACAAATACTGTAGACACTCATGGGGACCTTCTTCGTATACCTCAGTTTCATGGTGGAATTGTCTTGGATTTCATTCCATTCAGTGAAAAGTTTTTATAATATCTAGAACTAAGTTCTGATCTTGTAAATTACATTTACAGTAAACAGACCAACTGGAAAGGTAGATTAAGAAGAATGAGAGATGATGTAGCCGAGCAGCCACAATTTGTGGAAGTTGGCACACAATGTACAAAGTATTTTAAAAAAAAATAATAATAATAATTTACACAATGCTGTTTAAATATAAAGTAACACTTTTCAAATGATGTAAATGTTTACAGAAATACAGAGTATATAATGTGTGTTGAAAAATAAAGATTTATTGATAAACATCAGTTGCATAGTCCTGAATAAAATTTTTTACGTACATTAGACCAGAATTCAGTTGCAGTAAAATGCAACAACTTTGGCATCTTTTCATACATCGGTGTAGAAAAAGCTTCTATGCACTGAAAAATTATTGTGAATTGTCAGGTGGCTAAAAAAGCAACACATTTTAGAGACAATCAGCTGTGTTGATTGTAAATGCAGCTTGATAATGTTCAGTTACAGTTACAAACACCCAAGCACACACTTAAGCATTTTCAAAACAAGTAGCAACCACATTTTAGGTTATCTGAAGAATATCACATTATTTTTTAAATTATGTCATTATTTATTAGCACAAGGGATTTACTTATTATACACTTTACACATTAAACACACCATATTTTGCTTTAGCATCATAGATATACCATAAAGTATCAGAGATTTGATAATAAACATTTAATATCAGATAAATTTATACTCATAAATTTATCTGATATTTAAGCAAAATCAAAAGCAAAATCTTTTTTGCCATGAAAAATCATTTAATTCAACCATTATTCAACTAATTTCTTATTTACTATGATTAGGAAGAAAACACTGAAGAAAATATTCTTATTCATAAAAAATATGAACAGAATTTATAAAAGTTAATGTATGTTTAAAATAGAGGGTTTGTCACTGCCTATGATGCCGGTTGATTTCCTTGAGCTTCATCTGCTGTTCAATCATCATGTCAAACTCCTGTCTTTCTCTAAAACACAATGAAATAAAAACAGCTGCAAGTTACACAGATGCAAGATTCAGCTTTTCAGGGCAAGTGAGTTCACAAGTACTCTACCTGTTACTAAAGCACGGCCCTTTGCGATACTTCTCCTCTGCCTTCTCCAGGGAAAGCTTGTGGACTCCAGCAATGGCATAGATTATGGCCTAAAAAGCAAATCTGTCACTGAAACATGGCAATGCATGATGCTAGAATGTGGATGGTTGAACGTATTAGACACTAGGTCAGTAAGATTAAAAAAAATAATAATAAATAATAATAATAATAAAATTAATATTTTTATTTAGCAAGGATGCATTAAATTTATATTTCAAATAATTGGTGATAAATAATTTGAACTTTCTATCAAAGAACTGAAAAAAAAAGTCTATCATTATTTTATATAAAAATATTAAGCAGCACAACTGTTTTCAACAATGATAATAAAAGTTTAGCATATTAAAATGGTTTTTGAAAGATCAGACTAGAGTAATGATGCTGAAAATTCAGCTAAACAGCACAGGATTACATTACATTTTAAAATACAGAAAAGAGTTATTTTAAAAACACTAAAAAACCGAACCAAACGGTAGTGTAAGTGAAGGCAATTACCTCAGGCAGAAGCACATCAAGAATAAGGCGGATTCGGTCGGCTTGGATGTTTTCTAGACAGGCGTTTATTTGGGGGGCACTATCACAGACTTTGTTCAGGTAGCGGTACACCTTATCAACCTGCTCCTCATCTTCCAGGTAGACATCAACCACTGGGCGAGATGGCTTCTGGAGGGCCTGCATCCATTTAGAGGACTCACGACCGTTGATGACTGCCTGTGAGCACCAGACAGATGAGTTAGTTGTGCATTTCAGAACGCATATATTTGTGTGTCACAACGTAAATAAACATGTCTCAAATTAAAAAAATACTGAAATTATAAATGTATTTATGAATATATCAGTAAAAATCGTACCAATAAGCGGTTTTCCACTTTTCGTCTGATGATGAAGTCAACCAACTGCTTATTGGCACGGTTGCGTGCAGCCTTAGATCGGTCAGGCAGCACTTTCTTGGAGAGGAGCTCATCTTGCTCTTCCACGACAATGTCCTCCATGTTATTATCAGAGCTGTCACACTGCTCACCCAGAATCTCCTGACTGGGGAAGGTCAGCACAGATTTCCCCTCAGAGTACTTCCTCCGCACTGGACAACCTGGGATCATCGGATCAAAGGACCATTTCTGTTAAACCAGCACTGGTGAATGAGAATGATGTGATTTATAATGAGATTTTAAACTGGTTTACATTAAATAGGGACATTGATTGATTGTAAATGTTCATAGTTATCATTAAAATTAACAATCAATTAACTGATTGTTAAAGTACCATAAAATGTGGAGTACTACAATTACTTAAATTAAATATTATTACTATTTTATTCATTAATAAATTAACCACCTATATGCATTATACTTTTTATATTTTTTTTATTTATGCAAAAAATGTTTTACTTATTGCATACAATGACAATAAAGTGTCTTAAATCTTACATTTTAACAAGTAATTAATTATCACCCCTAACATGCAATTAAAAACATGTTAGAAGAGTATGAAGATCTATAATGAAAGGAAACCTACTGATGTCAGCAGCACAGTATTCAATAAAGGAGCCAGAGAAGGATCCACATCCTGCCAGAAAACATCTAAATTTCAGCGACTCTGCTAAATATTATTTCTACTTTATTAAAATATTTAAATGTACTAAAAGAAAAAAAAAACAACAACAACAACAAACAAAAAAAACAGATAAATACCAATGCTGATTCTATAGTCCGATATCAGTTCCAGAGACCAGGTTATAGCATTGCCATACTTCTCTTTTGCAATATCCTAGAATGGATACATACAGTGGGTACAGAAAGTATTCAGACCCCCTTAAATTTTTCACTCTTTGTTGTATTGCAGCCATTTGCTAAAATCATTTAAGTTCATTTTTTTTCCTCATTAATGTACACACAGCACCCCATATTGACAGAAAAACACAGAACTGTTGACATTTTTGCAGATTTATTAAAAAAGAAAAACAAATACCACATGGTCCTAAGTATTCAGACCCTTTGCCATATCAGCCATATCACCCTGCAGCCCAAGACTGGTTGCCCACTGAAGCTAAACAGGGTTGAGCCTGGTCAGTACCTGGATGGGAGACCTCCTGGGAAAACTAGGTTGCTGTTGGAAGAGGTGTTAGTGAGGCCAGCAGGGGGTGCTCACCCTGTGGTCTGTGTGGGTCCTAATGCCCCAGTATAGTGACGGGGACACTATACTGTCAACAAGCACCGTCTTTCGGATGAGACGTTAAACTGAGGTCCTGACTCCCTGTGGTCATTAAAAATCCCATGGCACTTCTCGTAAAGAGTAGGGGTGTAACCCCGGTGTCCTGGCCAAATTCCCACCACTGGACCTTGTCAATCATGGCCTCCTAATAATCCCCATCCACTTGATTGGCTCTATCTCTCTCTCTCCTCTCCACCTGTAGCTGGTGTGTGGTGAGCGCACTGGCGCCGTTGTCCTGTGGCTGCCGTCGCATCATCCAGGTGGATGCTGCACACTGGTGGTGGTTGAGGAGAGACCCCCCACATGATTGTAAAGCGCTTTGGGTGTACAGCAATACACATAAAAGCGCTATATAAATGCATCATTCATTTGCTGTGACACTCATATATTTAACTCAGGTGCTGTCCATTTCTTCTGATCATCCTTGAGATGGTTCTACACCTTCATTTGAGTCCAGCTGTGTTTGATTATACTGATTGGACTTGATTAGGAAAGCTACACACCTGTCTATATAAGACCTTATAGCTCACAGTGCATGTCAGAGCAAATGAGAATCATGAGGTCAAAGGAACTGCCTGAAGAGCTCAGAGACAGAATTGTGGCAAGGCACAGATCTGGCCAAGATTACAAAAAAATTTCTGCTGCACTTAAGGTTCCTAAAAGCACAGTGGCCTCCATAATCCTTAAATGGAAGACGTTTGGGACGACCAGAACCCTTCCTAGAGCTGGCCGTCCGGCCAAACTGAGCTATCGGGGGAGAAGAGCCTTGGTGAGAGAGGTAAAGAAGAACCCAAAGATCACTGTGGCTGAGCTCCAGAGATGCAGTCGGGAGATGCAGCCCTCCACCAGTCAGGGCTTTATGGCAGAGTGGCCCGACGGAAGCCTCTCCTCAGTGCAAGACACATGAAAGCCCGCATGGAGTTTTGCTTAAAAAACACCTGAAGGACTCCAAGATGGTGAGAAATAAGATTCTCTGGTCTGATGAGACCAAGATAGAACTTTTTGGCCTTAATTCTAAGCGGTATGTGTGGAGAAAACCAGGCACTGCTCATCACCTGTCCAATACAGTCCCAACAGTGAAGCATGGTGGTGGCAGCAACATGCTGTGGGGGTGTTTTTCAGCTGCAGGGACAGGACGACTGGTTGCAATCGAGGGAAAGATGAATGCGGCCAAGTACAGGGATATCCTGGACGAAAACCTTCTCCAGAATGCTCAGGATCTCAGACTGGGCCGAAGGTTTACCTTCCATCAAGACAATGACCCTAAGCACACAGCTAAAATAACGAAGGAGTGGCTTCACAACAACTCTGTGACTGTTCTTGAATGGCCCAGCCAGAGGCCTGACTTAAACCCAATTGAGCATCTCTGGAGAGACCTAAAAATGGCTGTCCACCAACGTTTACCATCCAACCTGACAGAACTGGAGAGGATCTGCAAGGAGGAATGGCAGAGGATCCCCAAATCCAGGTGTGAAAAACTTGTTGCATCTTTCCCAAAAAGACTCATGGCTGTATTAGACCAAAAGGGTGCTTCTACTAAATACTGAGCAAAGGGTCTGAATACTTAGGACCATGTGATATTTCAGTTTTTCTTTTTTAATAAATCTGCAAAAATGTCAACAATTCTGTGTTTTTCTGTCAATATGGGGTGCTGTGTGTACATTAATGAGGAAAAAAAAGTGAACAAATGATTTTAGCAAATGGCTGCAATATAACAGAGTGAAAAATTTAAGGGGGTCTGAATACTTTCCGTACCCACTGTAAAATAAATACACCATTTCTTTAAAAATTGTCGTTGAAGAGTGCTCAGTATAGCAAATGTTTACTAATTGCAGAAAAATGAAAACAGTGAGCATGCACTCTGAAAAAGCAAAATAATGTGGTAACAAGTCAAAGAGATGTCACTTTACCACCAAATTTTCATAGTCTTCACAATCAAAAGGTTTTAGGTTTCGCAGGGAAACCGAAAACCTGCGGATAAATAATGAGTGAAGATGTTAAGACCTATCAAAACTATGTGGTTTACAATAAATGCATATACACACTAAAAATAACTATTAAGATACTGATGAATTCTTACCCTTTTCTAATTCTCTTCTGGTCGATTAGTAAACAATCAATAAATACAATGCTGGCTTTTTTGTTCTTGTGATTCACACTTTTAACCTGTGGCATAGATGAGCAACTTGTCATCAACTACAGTCTAAAATCAGAAGTTACAAACTGCACAAAATCCATAGTTAGTACAGTGAGCTTAACTTACCACTGCAGGCCAGTAGGGATATTTCCTCAGTTTGCACCACACGCAAAGTCCCTCTGAGATTGACAAAGGTTCTGGAAATATATCAAAGCACATCTGGAATACATATATACATATTGGATACGCATACACACTTTTTTCTTCCTTTTATTGCTCACTTACTTTTATTGTCCTGTTGCAAAAAGCTGGGCAGCTCCTCATCATCATCATCTAGGTCCTCATTGTCTAGATCCTCCATGAAGAGAGAGTTAAGAGGATGAGGCTCCTCCTGCAGACTCAGCTCAATGGAGAGGTCAGAGGACATGTTTTGATCTGATGGGTACATAACATTACAGTGACTGATTTCAAAAGACAACATTATATATCTGAGGCTTCTTTTATAATTATTAACATCAACTTACTAACCTTATCTATGCACATTTATGATAAAGGCACAAGAACAACTTTTTTCTCATGACGCTGAATTTGTAACATTGCATATAAATTTACAATTTTATTTTTTTTTAATTGAATGTTTAATTATTTTATTAAATTAATACAATGAAACAGGACACATTCTAATATACAGAAAAAAATAAAACTGTATTAAACCTGTCTGACCCATTTATATAATTAAAAACAAAAAGTGCTCAAATGTATCAAGTGTAAATACCAGGCACAAGCCAGACTTTTCATTTTTTTATAATGACAAAAAAAATGCCATGTACCTGATTCCTGTGGCTCTGGCATCTGGGTTTCAATGTGAGCTTTATTTGGAGGTGGTTCTTCTTGAGGAGATTCTAGAAGAGATGTTGCACTACTGCATTGTTTCACTGGTGGAGAGGCAATTGGCTGTTCCTCCACGTTCTTTTTCTTGCGACCTCTTGGCCTCCCTACTGCCATGTGCCTCTGAGAACTAACCTGTCTAGATGGTGTAATGTCTGTAGGAGGCTCTGGCATCTGGGTTTCAACGTGAGCTCTATTTGGAGACGACGTCTCAACAGGCTTTTCCTGAAGAGATTCTAGAGGAGATGTTGGACTCTTCCAGACAATTGCCTGTTCCCCCACATTCTTTTTCTTGCGACCTCTTGGCCTCCCTACTGCCGCATGCCTCTGAGGTGTGACTTGTCTAGATGGTGTAACGTCTGTAGGAGGCTCTGGCATCTGTGTTTCAACGTGAGCTCTATTTGGAGGCAGAGTCTCAACAGCTGGATCTTCCTGAAGAGATTCTAGAGAAGATGTTGGACTTTTCCTGCATTGTTTCACTGGTGGAGAGGCAATTGGCTGTTCCTCCACGTTCTTTTTCTTGCGACCTCTTGGCCTCCCTACTGCCGCATGCCTCTGAGGTGTGACCTGTCTAGATGGTGTAACGTCTGTAGGAGGCTCTGGCATCTGTGTTTCAACAGGAGCTCTATTTGGAGGCGGAGTCTCAACAGGCTCTTCCTGATGAGATTCTAGAGGAGATGTTGGACTCTTCCAGACAATTGGCTGTTCCTCCACATTCATTTTCTTGCGACCTCTTGGCCTCCCTACTGTCGCATACCTCTGAGGTGTGACTTGTCTAGATGGTGTAACGTTTGTAGGAGGCTCTGGCATCTGGGTTTCAACATGAGCTTTATTTGGAGGCGGCGTCTCAACAGCTGGCTCTTCCTGAAGAGATTCTAGAGAAGATGTTGCACTCTTCCAGGCAACTGGCTGTTCCTCCACGTTCTTTTTCTTGCGACCTCTTGGCCTCCCTACTGCCGCATACCTCTGAGGTGTGACCTGTCTAGATGGTGTAACGTCTGTAGGAGGCTCTGGCATCTGGGTTTCAACGTGAGCTCTATTTGGAGGCGGAGTCTCAACAGCTGGCTCTTCCTGAGGAGATTCTAGAGGAGATGTTGAACTTTTCCTGCATTGTTTCACTGGTGGAGAGGCGATTGGCTGTTCCTCCACGTTCTTTTTCTTGCGACCTCTTGGCCTCCCTACTGCCGTATGCCTCTGAGGTGTGACCTGTCTAGATGGTGTAACGTCTGTAGGAGGCTCTGGCATCTGTGTTTCAACGTGAGCTCTATTTGGAGGCGGAGTCTCAACAGCTGGCTCTTCCCGAGGAGATTCTAGAGGAGATGTTGGACTCTTCCAGGCAATTGGCTGTTCCTCCACATTCTTTTTCTTGCGACCTCTTGGCCTCCCTACTGCAGCATGCCTCTGAGGTGTGACCTGTCTAGATGGTGTAACATCTGTAGGAGGCTCTGGCATCTGGGTTTCAACGTGAGCTCTATTTGGAGTCAGAGTCTCAACAGCTGGCTCTTCCCGAGGAGATTCTAGAGGAGATGTTGAACTTTTCCTGTATTGTTTCACTGGTGAAGAGGCAATTGGCTGTTCCCCCACATTCTTTTTCTTGCGACCTCTTGGCCTCCCTACTGCCGCATGCCTCTGAGGTGTGACCTGTCTAGATGGTGTAACATCTGTAGGAGGCTCTGGCATCTGTGTTTCAACGTGAGCTCTATTTGGAGGCAGAGTCTCAACAGCTGGCTCTTCCTGAGGAGATTCTAGAGGAGATGTTGCACTCTTCCAGGCAATTGGCTGTTCCTCCACGTTCTTTTTCTTGCTACCTCTTGGTCTCCCTGGGAACCTCTGTCTAGATGGTGTAACATCTGTAGGAGGCATCTAACAGGAATACCACATGGAAAAATAGTTATCATAAACGTACCTATTAAGCTCACCAAAATCTACATTGAGACATTTTTAGTGCACAGGATATTGTTTTCAGTACAAGATGTTATGTTAAAATAAAATATTAATCTCTCACACAAAAATACATAATTTTATTTTAAATGACAAAAGCATTTTGATGAAAATATACATCATTAAATGCAAAAAGTCTGGCTGTAGCACACCCCTGTTCCCATTAAGCTCACATCATGTTTTATTAATAATTCTTGTTTATTTTAAACAACCTTTTTAAAGAATTAAAAAAATATTTTATTTGAAGGTACAAAATCAATAAAAAAAAAAAGTCTGTAGATTTTAGCTGACATATCTAATAGAAAATCACGTAGTGTATGATGGTCATAGACTCCAATTTTTAGCTTCAGACTATGAGTCCATCCAGTCGGAGGAGATCAAACATGTTTGATATTTTTAGCCAATTTTAGAATGCATATTGCTACATGTTTCTGTGCGAGTTTGATGTGATCGGAAGGAATTTAAAGTCTGGTAGTGTATGATCCTCAGTCGTTTAGTGTATGATGCCCAGTTTTCCTTTGTGACTGTTTACAATACTATTATAACTCTGTAAGTGTATGATGGCTGGTGTTTTAAAAATCTGTTCACATTTTAAAAGTCGTGTAGTGTATTCCAGCCTTTAGTTGCTTTTTTTTCTGGACAGACACAACAGTTTTCTGATGGCTTCTTCTTTGTAGAGATGACATGCCTCTTTCATCTTTGAGCATAAACATTAGTTATGTCTAGATTTTGTCATCTTAAAGCTGTGAAAATAAGTTATTAACCATTTTATAAAGATAAACCTAAAGTGACAACCATCAGTTTATATTTAGTCTGTTTTTGAAGTATTTACATAGACGTCCAATCTGGAAAAGCTCAAAGGGGGCACACTGAGCTTAATGGGAGCAGTAACAATTTTAAATAAATTTCATGTAATATTTATAAAAATGACAATATTTTTCAAAATACATAATCTAGGTCACGTATTAAGTTCATACATATTTTATTTTGAACAACTATTATTGACAATATCTATGAAGTTGTACTTTTTCTTATTGATGTCACACTGAAGCTGTGTGATTTTCATAGTAGTGTACCCTTTAAGCTCACCTTAAAATAATATGAAATCTTTAAAAATTACAGCAGTGTAAAACCACAGACCAGCAATAAACTGTCAATTTATAATATTATGGATGTAAAAACACAAGCCAGTAATGCCTGTGAAGTAATATATTAGCGTAGCACACAATCTTATACAGCTAGTCAGCTAACTGTGTTCTGTAGCATCTGCGTTGTGTTGCTAAAACCATTTTTTGGATCTAATGTAATTATTTCCCACATCCAAGTTCCAGGTTATAATGTGCAAAAGTCTAAACATTAATCTCTTAATTTTACAATAAGTAGTGAAGCTTACCCAAAATAAAGGTTTAAACATCTAAAAAAATGCACATTTAAAGAGCTACTCTTCTGGTGAAAGTTTTTAGACAGCTTTCAAAATGGTCGCCAGACAGTGTGAACACATTGAGACCCATATCTCAGCGTACAATTATCTGATGGACTTGAAATTATAGGAGGTATACAGTATAGTAACAAACATATCAATTGGTTAAGACAAAGTAGGATAAAAAATTATTATTATTTTTTTTTTATAATCTGATCTCAAAAATGGAAGTGTGCTTAATGGGTACGTTTACCCTAAGCCACGAATTTCATAAAACAGTTAGCAAGCGATAATGCAATAATGATTGTCACAAACCTTTACTAGACTGGACTCTTTGGCATTCTGATGACTCTCTTGTGTGCAACTATTCGTAGCTCTTTTTGGAGATAGGGGTTGGAAGTCTGAGGTTGGTGTGGAGCTGAAGAGAGGCCTGGTCCGGGGCCTGCCTCGTTTCGGGGTGTGTGGTATGGAGCTACAATCACCGTTAGTGTGGCAGGAGGAGATCTCCTTGTGATGAAGAGGAGAGAATGTAGTACATGTGTGAAGCCTTGTAGAAACATCAGGTTGGGTCTGTCTGTTGTGCCGATAACATGTCCCTTTTATTTTTTGAGAGCTTAAGTGTTGTTCTGGGCAAGAATTGTGTTCAGAATTGTCTGGTCCATCTGAACAAGCTTTGCTACCAGCTACTTCTTTCTCACTGGGTTGAATGGCTTTCTTTTTTCTTCCCTTGCAAGATCTTTTTGATGTCGCTGATGGACATTTGGAGGTGGTAATTTTTTGAGGCACCATCGGCTGAAGTTCACGTGACTTTGAAGACACCAGTCCATTTATATTCGTTAGTTGATGTGTTGATTCCTGTAAACAAGCTGATAAGTCAGGAAGAGCATTTTGGTTTGCTGCTTGAGTTTCTCCTTGGTTGTTCTCCGTCCAAGTGATTCTGCAGAATTCAGATCTTGAGACACTGTGGTTCCCTTACTATGCAAGATGGAAGCTTTGTTTGTTAAGTTCTACAAGAACTTCAAAAATGGTGTGAGAGGTCCTGTGAGGATTCCTTGGACAATGAGAAGAGAAGTTATCTGATGAGATCATTCATGCAACCACAGATGTCTTAAAACATCTGCACAACAAAGTTTGGTTTCATTACGCTGGGCTGCAAAGAAACCCACAGCGAGGTACGCTACTTAATTGTAACCATATGCAACTTGCCATAAGTTTTACAGGCGTGAAAAGTCACACAGCAACTAAGAGCCTGATTATAAAGCTGATAATCTAGGAGCTTTTGCTGTAAAGACATAAAACGCATTATACTATATTATTTTATATCAAATAAACTATAGAAGGTTCCAGCAACTGCATCTCAGACTATACTAAACTTAACAATGGACATACAGAGAAATTCAACTTATAAAGCCGCTGTTAGTTCCTGTAAATACTCGGGTTTGCTGAAATACTGGAACTGGCATGACCCAAGTGCTTTAGCTGAAAACATTCGCAAAATCAACCGTATAAGATCCGTATGATGACGGATACAACGATATATACGCTCAAAATGCAACATAAAGTAAGTATATAAAAGGCGTCAGACGTGTTGGCTAGGAGCGCTGTGTTAGCATTAGCAGCTCCATGGAAAACCAACGTAAACACGGTCAGCCAGCGTGTGTTATCGTAACTTACCCTAAATTTGTAGAAGCAGGTTTAGTTGCTGCTGTTTTTTAAAAAGTGTAACATGAAATAAATTGTAAAATAAAACGTGTACGCTCGTATGAATCATTAGTATCTGCGCACCTACTCATTGGATTTTCAGCTGTATACGAAGCGTTGTGTCGCAATCTGTTGTTCAGTTTCTGTTCAATCAGGAAGTTGGTTGAGTTCTGCTATTCCCTTTAAAATAAACACGCAAAACTACAATCTCATGTCTTTTTCTTTCTTTCTTTCTTTCTTTCTTTCTTTCTTTGTGTCAATTTTACAATTTTATATTTAATTGAATTTGACTTAAATACTCCTTAAATAATTAATATAAACCCAAAATATAAACCTGCATATTTTAAAAACATGAATAAAAAACAATCAATTTAAAACAGAACTATAAATATGTATCTTATGTTTAAAGGAATAAATAAATAAATAAATGAAATAAATTAAATAAATATATATATATATATATATATATATATATATATATATATATATATATATATATATAAAATTCAAATATGTTCATGTCCACCCAACTTTATTCACACAACAACATCAACAATGTATCCTTATTTAATTTACCATGGAAATTTCTAATAATGTCTCATTAAGAAGACCGTGTATTTTATATATAAAAAAACTAATTTAAAAAAAACTAAGATATTTTCATGTCATCCCAACTTGATATGCATATTAAACAAATGATAATGTTATTATTTTAATAATTATCGTTTTGATAATAATCATCATAATCATAATACTTATTATTATATTTCACTTTACTGTGAGAATATGTCAGAATGTCTCAATACGAAGAGGTTCGTAGTCTTTGCATATTAACTTAATATAATACAACACCTTTTGTAGGCAATTATTTAAGTTTAAATGATGTAGAAGGCATATTGTGATGGCGTTTTCTGTTGTTATGTTGTCTTCGGATCATCACACATTAACCTTGCAGTTCTCTCTGTAAAATGGATAAAGAAACCAATGAAACAGCGCACTGTAAAATAAACGTCTCGTATGATATATAAGGCTGATTTATAATCACTCACACTTGCTTGAGAAGGTAAATTGTTTTGGATTGACAGGCTTTCCTCTGACTCTCTGCTGCCACCTGCTGGCTGCTCGCGGAATCCCGTAAAGCTGCACATGAATCCAAGTGATGCGACTCACTGGTCAGATTCACCCACACAATCTCAATGAGAGCTGCGCGAAACAACATATTCAGCACGTTTTCATACATTTATTTCTGTCTTATTCTGAAGTAAAATTTAAGCAATTTAAGCTCATGCAATAATAAAAATGAATAAAATTAAAGTTTCCTAACAATGTTCATATATAAAGAATATCTACATACACAGAGAGAGAGAGAGTTTTTTTTATTGCACACTTAGAATAGCCCATAATATTATGCTCCTTATCTAAAAACAGATAATTATGCTCTTATGCAAAAACATGCAGATGACATTTTTGGTTGTACCAACTTTTTCGTCTATGAAAAATATTCCCATTTTAGGGTTTCTTCTTACCTTCCTGTTGTGCCAGCTCAGAAAAAAGTCTTGCATGTTCGCTCTGGTGCATGAGTCTTTGATTTTCCAAAGCTGTTAAATTTTTCTTTAGGATCATCTAAAATGGGGTGGACCAATAAAATCAGTATTACCTTAATAAAAACCAATTCAGTTAAACATTTTGTCTCTATATCAGTTTTTTAATCATTCTTCCACAATAGTGCTGTGGTTAAACAGAGAGTAACACCATGGTACTCTGACATAATGCACCAACTACGAAGATTCAACACACATTCATCACTTTCTGATACTCACTTGCAGTCGCAGACTCTCAGTTAGAGATACATTGGTTTTCCTCTGGCTCTCTAGAAGACTTCCCAGCTCTTCTTGCAGTTTGGTCTGGTTCTCTAAGCTCAGCTTCAGTGCAGATTTCAAGACCTCTTGCTCTTTTTCCTTCATTACTTTGGCTCCCTCCATCTTTTCAGTTAAGGCCTTTTGTGCTGCTCTGCATTGTGTAACGCCAGCCAAGGGGGGCCAGGTGGCCCAAACCACAATCACAATCAGAGAGACCATGGACCACAGCGCCAGGAGAGCCATGATCCAGTTACAGGTGTTCTGGGCTGAACTGGACCTGGCCATCCTGAGAAAGATACAAACTAAAGCGACCTTCTTTCTGAGGTCTGGTCTGACAGGGAGGGACGTTTATTTGGATCAGGGTTGAACCAGCTTCTTGTTTTGCTCACTGAGGCTGGGCTGTGTCTCTGGATGTGAGTGGAAGCTACGTCAGCATATCTTCAATATTATTTTAAGGATCTTATCAGTGCTCTGAGAAATAATTACACATCCAGTTTTTCCCTGGAGAAATTTCTTTCATGTCCTCATGGCATTATGGTTCCAAAATGCCCTAAAGGGGAGAGTTTACCCAAAAAAATGACGTTCTGTCAGCATTTTCTCACTCTTTTTTTAGTCAAATGGACTGAAAAAAATCTGGTGTAGGATTTCTTTTGAAATGACTGTCACTCAGAATCAGAATAAAGTAAATTTTCCAAATAATTAAAAAGAAACAGCAAGTAACACATTAAATTAAATGGGAAATTCTTGAAGTACAACAACTGAAATAGCATTTTCTTGTAAAACATACTTCAATAATCTTTTTAAAAAATCTAAAAATATATATTTTTAAAAAATATCTTTTGGACTCCATTGTGTTTCATTGTATGGACAAAAACAGCTGAAACATTATTTATAATGTAAAACAAGTCATACATGTTTAAATCAACATGACGTGAAAAAATATTAAAATTACAAATTTTAATTACTCCCTTGATGACAGCGTAAATTCATTTAAAATTGACCAAATAACTGGAAGGTTCATGTCACCAGAGCCAGAGACATGCACCATTGATTGTCATGGGAAGCTAACAGTTCTCAGAATATTCATAGATGTCTTGTGGTTTGAAATTTAAAAGTAAACAGTTGCTTTTACAAGACCCCAAAAATCCAAATGTTTATCTGAGTAGCAAAACACGATTATGTTACAATGGAGACGGAAAAATCTTTTGTTTAATTAACTCAGAGACTTTCAACATCTCTAGACATGTTGAAAATTAAGATAAAGAGGTTGACAAATGCTCAGTGTTATAAAACACTATACTTCACCTCCCAGTGCGTTCCTCAGCCCACACACTCCAAAAAAAGACACTGTAACTCTATTCTTCTTCAGTTCTTTTATTTGAATGGACTTTTCTGATGTATATATAAACTCGTAAATAAAACAACATAAAAACAGGTACAGTACTGTAAGCAAACAGATATGAATATCGCTATGACTTAACTACAAATGAGCACAACCATTTCCAGATACTGATGCTCACTCACATATGGAATGTCATACAAAAAAAAAAAAAAAAAAAAGTTTGAAGTGTGTGTTTTGAACAAAAGAAGTTTAAAGTGTTAAAGCAATAGTTCACCCAAAAAAAAAAAAAAATTCTATCATTTACTCACCCTCACGTTCATTCCAAACCTCAAAACTTTCTTTTCCTGTGAAACGCGAATGTTTCAACATACTATAACAAAAAAATAAATAAATAAAAAAAACACCTTTTTAAAATGTCTTCTTTTGTTTTCCACAAAAGAAAATAAGTCACAGTTTTGGAATGTTATGAGAGTGAGTAAATGACAATTTTAATTTTTAGGTGAACTATCTCTTTAAATCATCATATGTATAGATACAGAAGCAGCTTACTAAGTATTAGATATATGTACAGATCATTTCCAGACAGCATTTAGGACTATCATAAGTGTAGAAGTCATTCCTTTGTCTCATATAATAAAATTTGAATTTGCATAGGAAAACCGGACATGCAGAACAACAAAAGCAACTGGCATCTTGAGATTCTTCAATTCCTCATAGAGGAGTGTGTAGTGCATTACTTACAACGTATATTAATAATATGCTTTGCTCTGAGTGCTGTAATAGAGTTATAAATAAACTAGTTTTTTATCTACTGATCCAGCATGTATTTTTTTGAGGTTTCGATTAAAAATACTAAATGCTTGCTTCAGCTGTAACAGACCGGCATCACATAAGGATACTGCAATGCACAGGCGAAACACATGCACACCCTCACTCAGCATTTATAGAAAATACTATTTTGCACTGCTTTTGTTCTAGGAGTAACATGAACTCTACAGGCTTACATGAAGCTTATTGCAAAGTTTAATAGTCGATATCTGCCCTGCACATACCAAGCGAAGATATTAGATAGTCATTGCGTTCAGAAAGCAAACAGAGCAGCTCAAGCCATGCTGGTGCTGCGAGTGTCATTTTCAGCTGAAATCGAGCGCACCAGCTCTTCCACCCAGCGCACCTCAGAGACCATCTGCTCAGCGAGCACTTCGTAGCGGTTCTCCAACCGCCCAAACTTGCGTTTGAGGGCATTGGCCGACAGGATGGTGGCGCGGGCCTCTTCCTGGCTCTGTCTGCGCAGGGCTTGAGCTTTCTGCAGCTCCTGTTTGATCTGATTGAGATCTGCAGCGATGCTTTCGTTCTCCTCCTTGTACCAGCTTTCTTTCTCCTCATAGATGGAGAGCAGAGCGGCCACATCTTCAGCACAGGAGCGCTGGTTCTTCTCCAGCTCTCGCAGGCCATCCTCGGCCGCAGCAATCTCCTCCATGACCTGGGAGAAGCGCTCGAAGTTGATGTAGGTGTTGTTGGGAGGCATGCTGGAGTGAGATTTGATGGTGTACTCCTTCAGACGGGTGGTCTTCAGACGTCTACGCTCTGTCTTGCGCTCGCTCTCTTCAGGTCGAACGTTACGCCTCTTAATCACCTGTATAGGATGAGAACTAGTCAAGCTCTGCTCAAACAGTGACAAAACTCAAGAGGGAGGAAAAGAGAAACATTCAAACCTTGATCCAGGGGTGCTGGAGACTGTCCTCAATTGTCATTCTCTTCCTGAATGTTAAAAGCAAATATTAAATTGAATTTGAATAAAGAAGAATGCAGTTTGCTTCATTTTAAACAAATGAGGCTTATATCAGTGTTATTTATGTACTATTATAGTATTTACTAATATTTTGAATGTTTTTATTTTTATTGTTATTATTTTCAGCGTTTTTTTAATTTACATTTTAATTTTTAAGTTTTAGTAATTTTCCTATGCACTTTTTTCTAATTTTATTTGAATTTTTTTATATTTATATTTTTTCAGTTTTAGTAATTTTAATAAAACTACTTAAAATTATTTAATTTTTATTTATGTTTTTATCTAATATTTACATTTTATTTTATATTACATAATTTTTTAATATATTTAGTAACAACACTGGATTTTACTAACTTAGGATCCTTGACCAGCAGTCGGCGAATGAAGTCCTTGGCGAGCTCACTTGTGTTGCTGAAGTACTCTTCATCAAAGTCATAGTTGACAGCTGAAATGTTGGTAAGAGTTTCTTGTTTGGTCTCTCCAAGAAACGGAGAAGCACCACTCAAGCTAAAGACAATTAATAATGCATTAATATTAGTCAAGCAAAGTAAAACAGCATCATCTGGGTGTGGAAAAAAGCATGCAATCAATGCAGCCAAACAAGTCATTTATGTGATATTACAACTTACAGTATATATGTGATAACTCCAATGCTCCTGCAGGAAAGAAAATCACAAGAAAATTAATTCTGAGCAAAAATGAACAACTGATAAACTGAATATAATTAATTAAAAACCTAACCAATGTTTTACAAAAATCATTAATAGCTATAACTCACCACATATCTGCCTCCAGGCCAAGAGGCTCATAATTCACAATTTCCGGTGCTACAAAGGATAAAAATTATAGCAAAGATTAAGGACTCCTAATAAAGTTATCATAAATAAGGATAAAAATTAGTAGGTGTTATAATAATGTCAAATTCTCACCAACAAACTCAGGAGTTCCAAAGATGTTTTTAAATTCATTCCCATCCTTAATCTGATGAGCAATTCCAAAATCTATCAGCTTGATTCTGGGGTTCGGCACATTTTTATCCAGCAGCATTATGTTCTCAGGCTGAAAACAAAATGATTCAAGATGTTTGTAGTATGTTTCCATGTTCCCCCAAAAATAACATTTTGAGAGATGCATCTACATTAACAAATAACAAAAATCTAGCTCACACAAAATGATAAATTGCTGAAAATGTATTCACCCTCAGGCCATCTAAGATGTAGAGGAGTTTGTTTCCACATCGGAACAGATTTGGAGAGATTTAGCATTACATCACTTGCTCACCAAATGGATCCTCTGCAGTGAATGAAACTTTTTCATTGGAGGAAGCATTATTATGGATTGTGTATATGAGTCGGAAGCAACAGTTTGAAGATAAAAATGCATTATTGATGGATTTATTACAAACATGCAGCTTTTCACTTCCCAAGATGTTAATTGATGGACTGTGGACTACTTGTGGATTATGTGGATGTAATGCTAAATTTCTCCTAATCTGTTAAGATGAAGTAACAAATTCATCTACATGTTGGATGGCCTGAGTGTGAGTACATTTTCTGCAAATTTTCATTTTTTTGGGTGAACTATCCTTTTAAAACAAATCATCCTAGTGCTCACCTTCAAGTCAAAGTGTGCTATGCGTTTAGAGTGGAGGTAGTAAACTCCATCCAGGATCTGCTTGAGAAACTGTGTGGCCTCCTCCTCAGTCAGTGACTCCTTCTCAGCCAGAAAGTCAAACAGCTCCCCTCCAGACACCAGCTCCAGAATCAGGATAACATCGGTTTTGTTCTCAAAGATGTCATGGAGGGTGATGATATTGCTGTGTTGGATCTCTCGAAGGATGTTCACCTCTCGCTCGATCTCCTCTCGGCTCACACCTCGTCGGCTGGATGACAGCCGTCGCTTCTTGATAAACTTGGCGGCATATTCTGCTCCGGTGCTCTTTTCTTTACATTTACGTACAATGGCAAACTGCCCACTGGGAAACATGGTACAAATGATACACAAATGAAATCATATCATTGCATATAGAAGATAAGAATATGGAATGGATGCAAAAAAGCACTACATATATGAACAGGAGTACCAACTCTAGTAACTTTCTAAAAGAGTTAGAGAGTAACATAGTTATGTAAATGATTAAAATGCTGCATAATGCAACCAAGGAAACTATAAAAGCCGGATAAAATGTGTGTTTGAAGTATTCCCCTGATGGCTCCTCTCTGGGCCATCTGTAGTCTCATTTGCACTACAGCTGTTCTCAGGCTCAGAGATCCAGCATATGCATTGTAAAGCAGTGATGTCATGCTGCAGCAGCAGCACAGCACAGAAACCTCCACGTCCATATATAGAAAAAAAGGCCAGGCTTGTGTTTGCAGATGATTAAGTCACTGTGCTGGGGATTTTTAAACTGCAGGACTCTCATAATGTTTGTTGTTACACCGCACTGATAAGCACAAACACTACGTAGCCTTGGCAACTCTAGGCCAAACACTATGATGTATTCAGTTACCTTCTATTAAAGAGCTTTCATAATTACAGTGCTTAATCAAACATTAAGATCTTAGGCTAATTCAAATCTTAATCTTTGTTTTATTCACTATGTGCGAGATCACTTTGAATCAGGTTAAACTAGTTTTTACAGAGTCTTAAGGAGAGAAATGACATCTCTTACCTTCCTAACTCCTCTCCCATTTCATAGTACAGCTCCACATCCTCCTGCCTGAAGCCAGCCATGATTTGCTGACTTCAAATGAATCAATCTATTAGAAAGTGACCAGAAATAGTGACTAGTTTAGTTTCACAGTTTTGACTTTGTCTTCAGTCGACTAAAGATTTTGACACTTTCGTGACAATGACTATAAATGGTTTCTATCTGTTCCTAAGAGTGCACATGTTTTGGTATTGACCTCACAGGAAGCAGGATTTTAGAATGATTTGGGAATGAGAAGTTCTTTGTGTAGAACGTGGACATTCTATTCCTACTTACGTCATTATCTACAGTCATAAACCAGGGTTGCCAGATTTTTTGTAACCTTCTTTTGTTTCTTTATTATAGGCGTTTAACAGTTAATATCTTAACACTGCAGTGCAGTACAAACGTACATTAAAAATTGCATCTCAAAAGCTATGCTGTATGTTTTAAACCTTAATGTGTAAAGATAACTAACGTACAACAACAAGCATTTATTTTAGCTCAGAGGTACTGTCTCACAGCCAAAAATAAGTTGAAATGTTGCCAATAGGTTCGTAATACAAATACGAAATAAGTATATTACGATAATCCACAAAACATCTACCAAAGCACTATTTCCAGGTAGCCATCTGGCTAACTTGTAAAAGAAACGACCAACGAACACCGGCAAGCTACGTTAGTTGATACACAAAACACATTACGGAATACGTTTTTCCTCTTATATGCTATTAATGGTGTTATCTGTAACAACGCTATCTAGAATAAGTAAACGCTGAGAGTTTGTTACATACCTTAACGTCGCCTCATTCCTCAGCCAAAGGGTATTTTTTTTAGTCTACGGTTTTTTTTCCGGTTGCTGCGCTCTGGAGAGGCGTGGCTTTTTCAGTGACATCACCGAGACGTCAATTTGCGTGTACCTGTTATTAAGAGTCTGCCAGGTGTTAGCGCACACATCTAAGTTAAAAACTACTTGTATGGGCTTGTTTTGCACTGTTCCTTTGTCAGTGTTACCACAACAGACTCATAACACATAAAAAGGTGTAAATGAATGAAAGAATGAGTTTGCATGGAAAATCTAAATAAATACTTTTTTGTTGTGAATCAGGGTTACACAAGAGAGACATCCAATTTAATCTCATTGTCAGTGTTAAATAATCCTCTTTATTTATTGAGCACATGTATTAAATAAACTTCGGATATATGTGCACTCACACAATCTGTTACTGCATGTCGATGTTCTGTGCGTACATATGAATGTGATATGCGAGTCTGTAACTGTGTCATTATTCCAGACATAATCATATAAAGCATTTGAAGCTCACATTTCAGATGTTTGTCATACTGTGTAAAGAAATAATAGCTGCAACATCTCAATGGTTTGTTGAAAAACCATAAAAGTCGTTTTGATCTCAAGGAAAATGTGTTCAGTCAGGCAATTTCTGCACACTGAAGACAAATTAAATCTGCAGTTAGGCTAAAACACACCCAAAATACATTCAGTTAAGCATAATTTGTATGGGAAATCTCTGTCATTAACTGTCTGTATGCAGGATTTGTGAGTATTGAGATCAGCATTAAGGTAGCTATTTCTTTGTTCCTGTTCACTAGATGTTTACAGGAACAAAGTAAATCAAAACAACCATAGTTGTTCAAAACCTGTATGAGTTTAATTCTTCTGTTGAACACAAAATATGATATTCTGAAGAATGTTGGTAACCAAACAGTTGATGGTAGCCATTGACTTCCATAGCATTTTTTTTTTTTCTCTAATAAGTCAATGGCTCGCCAACTGTATTCTTACCAATATTCCTCAAAATAGCTTCTTTTGTTTTTAACAGAAGAAATACCTGTGCCTGTTTGGGACAGTTTGGTCTGACAAACTGACAAATCAGAATATCCTAATATTACATAGAAAATAATGTCTAATAATATTTAATTCTATATTACAAACTGAAGACTCTTGACACTTGGCAGCCTTTGAAAAGTGGAAAACAGATAGTCAGTGATATGTGATCAGTGTTACCTTTAAAACCATCCTCTGTCATGTGACAATATGCTCATGTATAGATAATGTCTGTCAGTGGAAAAAGATGATGCTCATATTCTACTGCTGAAAAATCCAATCACTTGTAGAGTCATTGCAATCACTTAATTCTTTTGTAATTTTTTATTTTTTTCAAATTAATTTATTTGTTCTCTTCAAAATAACATTAGAAGAAACATTGAAATATGATCATAATACGATAAAATATGATAATACAAGCATGTAGATTTTTAAAATAAAAGGAAACAATAAAAACATAGAACAAAGGACAAGATGCTGTGAAGCAGTTAGAAAAAAATCAATCATCAAAGGGAAAAACAACAAAGGATTTAAATGCATTAGACCTAATGGTTTTGCAAAACTGGCCGTAAAATATGATGTCACTGAGAAATGACAAATTGGGCTGTTAAGAATTGGGGGCGTGACTAAAATGTGATTGATTAGAGCGAAAGCCAATAGAACAAGAGTGAACGTTCGAAAGCGGACGAAGTTAGCCAGTCAGCACCGTACTGCAAAATGTGGGCGGGATCAGCGTAGACAGCTGATGGTTGAGTCGGAGGAGGGCAGTGCGGATGGAGACGACAACAATCAGGCATCATGCGATTTTTGTCGAGTCTCCTTTGGGCAGCTCTTTTGATCGAACAGGTAAGACGTAAGAAAACACAAAAAGAATCCGTATTTTTTTATTGGGTTCCTCAGCAGGTCTGTAACGTTACCCAGTTTGTTTTATTTTATTTATTTTGCCGATGATTACTAGCTACATGCTATGTACGATTAGCTTGCGGTGGGCTTCAGTAGGATGTGCTCGTGCATGTTTGGGGTCCTCTCGCACTCATGTTGACACTGTTACAGCAAAACAAATACAAAACACTGACCAAACGAGCGACAAACTGACATTTTTGCTGGACCACCATCAATGATAAACCTTTATCTTAATTTGATTATTTATTTTGCAAGCCATGACACTGTACACCGAAAATGTCAGTTATTTTTAACGGAATAATAATGTAAACATAAGTAAAACCCTTTCGTTTGAAAACTGTAAGTTACCGTATTATATACCTTACCAAAATATATTTATTTTTAGTAAGAAGTATGGATTTCCTGAAAAAAAAGGTAATATGTATAAATTGTAACAATATTTTACAGTAAAGTACTCGCTTTATCGGGATTCCCAGTATGAACAACCACTTTTTTCTTTTACGTTTTAAGAAGGTAAAAGATTTTTGTATTCTTCTTTTCTGTTACCAGTTATGCACATTGGAGTACTATGTTGCATTTTATGTTATTTGATTCATGTTTATTGAATTATTTCAGTCTTTATGTAATTATTGTCCACAGTTTCTGGAATGGCCAATTATGATGATCTGTCATTGAATGGTCTTTCATTGTACCATCATTGTTATTATCACACACACACACACACACACACACATATATATATATATATATATATATATATATATAGGTGCATCTCAATAAATTAGAATGTTGTGGAAAAGTACATTTATTTCAGTAATTCAACTTGTGAAACTAGTGTATTAAATAAATTCAATGCACACAGACGTAGTTTAAGTCTTTGGTTCTTTTAATTGTGATGATTTTGGCTCACATTTAACAAAAACCCACCAATTCACTATCTCAACAAATTAGAATACTTCATAAGACCAATAAAAAAAAAACATTTTTAGTGAACTGTTGGCCTTCTGCAAAGTATGTTCATTTACTGTATATGTTATGTATGTACTGTATATTTACTGCTTTAATTACTGCCTCAATTCAGCGTGGCATGGAGGTGATCAGTTTGTGGCACTGCTGAGGTGGTATGGAAGCCCAGGTTTCTTTGACAGTGGCCTTCAGCTCATCTGCATTTTTTGGTCTCGTTTCTCATTTTCCTCTTGATAATACCCCATAGATTCTCTATGGGGTTCAGGTCTGGTGAGTTTGCTGGCCAGTCAAGCACACCAACACCATGGTCATTTAACCAACTTTTGGTGCTTTTGGCAGTGTGGGCAGGTGCCAAATCCTGCTGGAAAATGAAATCAGCATCTTTAAAAAGCTGGTCAGCAGCAGAAAGAATGAAGTGCTCCAAAATTTCTTGGTAAACGGGTGCAGTGACTTTGGTTTTCAAAAAACACAATGGACCATCACCAGCAGATGACATTGCACCCCAAATCATCACAGACTGTGGAAACTTAACACTGGACTTCAAGCAACTTGGGCTATGAGCTTCTCCACCCTTCCTCCAGACTCTAGGACCTTGGTTTCCAAATGAAATACAAAACTTGCTCTCATCTGAAAAGAGGACTTTGGACCACTGGGCAACAGTCCAGTTCTTCTTCTCCTTAGCCCAGGTAAGACGCACAAGAGTAATACGACAACTGTAGCCAAATTCCTTGACACGTCTGTGTGTGGTGGCTCTTGATGCCTTGACCCCAACCTCAGTCCATTCCTTATGAAGTTCACCCAAATTCTTGAATCGATTTTGCTTGACAATCCTCATAAGGCTGCAGTTCTCTCGGTTGGTTGTGCATCTTTTTCTTCCACACTTTTTCCTTCCACTCAACTTTCTGTTAACATGCTTGGATACAGCACTCTGTGAACAGCCAGCTTCTTTGGCAATGAATGTTTGTGGCTTACCCTCCTTGATTGTCTTCTGGACAACTGTCAGATCAGCAGTCTTCCCCATGATTGTGTAGTCTAGTGAACCAAACTGAGAGACCATTTTGAAGGCTCAGGAAACCTTTGCAGGTGTTTTGAGTTGATTAGCTGATTGGCATGTCACCATATTCTAATTTGTTGAGAATTGGTGGGTTTTTGTTGGGTTTTTGTTAAATGTGAGCCAAAATCATCACAATTAAAAGAACCAAAGACTTAAACTACTTCAGTCTGTGTGCATTTAATTTATTTAATACACGAGTTTCACAATTTGAGTTGAATTACTGAAATTAACTTTTCCACGACATTCTGATTTATTGAGATGCACCTGTATATGTATGTATGTATGTATGTGTGTGTGTGTGTGTGTGTGTGTGTGTGTTATAAGAATATGTAATGGCACACGCACATACACAGATCTATATGCATTAATGTAATTAATGCTTGTCACATTATATAAATAATTAAATACTTCTTAAATTATTCTATATAAATACTGATTTCTTTCTATGAGGTGTTATAAGTTTTAGAAAACTTCATGCAAGTTCATGTCACCTATTTACTAGACATATTCACACTTCTCTCCTTTTTCCAAAGTTTCCCGCTTTGCACAGTAATCTTATGCACAAACCTGTTAACTAATATCCTAAGCTGTATCTGTTCTGATTCACAGGTTTTAGGTGAATATGGCATGGCACATTTCAGCGACGGGGGTAACAGTAAAGGCAAAGATTACTGCATATTCTTCAACTCTCAGTGGGCTCGACTACCTCAGGACCTCAGTAAAGCAGTTAGTAGCAATTTACATTTTATACACACACAAATAGAAATCCCCAAATCTCTTACTGTTGGATTTCAAATCAATTGCAGCCTTGTATCTGAAACTGCAGTTACAATTTGGATGCAATTTAGTCTCACAGAGCTGCCACCCATTCACCCTTTATTGTTTTCCTCAGGCACGGCTGCAGACTTATGATCTCACCACCTCTGTGCTGTGCTCCCCCTCTGATGTACCTGAGGGTGGCTTCCCAAACAGCATCCCAATGGTGATGAGAGGAAATTGCACTTTCTATGAAAAAGTCAGATTGGCCCAGATTAACGGTGCCAAGGGACTTCTGATCGTCAGCAAAGATAGACTGGTAACTCATCATAACACATAAATGCTGCCATGAACATTCGTCGAAACATTTTCACATGAGTCACACATAAATGAACTTGTTTGAAATGATTTACAGACTCCACCCTCAGGCAACAAGTCCCAGTATGAGGAGATAGGCATCCCAGTGGCCTTGCTAAGCTATAAAGACATGCTGGACATCAGTAAGGTAAGTTCAGAATCACTTAAACACATGTTATATTGTAATTACAACAGCAACAACAAAAAGGAATTCTGTCTTTAGACGTTTGGAGAGAAAAGGCAGGTGGCCATGTATGCGCCCAATGAACCGGTGGTGGACTACAACATGGTGCTCATCTTCCTGATGGCAGTGGGCACAGTGGCTGTCGGAGGATATTGGGCTGGCAGCAGGGACATTAAAAAGTAAGATTTTTTATGCGCCCTTGAGGCACAGGTTGCAAGATAAATTAATGATAAACCTGACAGCCTGCAGAATTTATTCAGCTAAACTCACATCTGTGTGCCTTCAGACGTTACATGAAGCACAAGAGGGACGATGGTGCCGAGAAACAAGACGAAGAGACGGTTGACGTCACCCCCATCATGATTTGTGTGTTTGTGGTCATGTGTTGCTCTATGCTGGTGCTCTTGTATTTCTTCTATGATCAATTGGGTAAATAAATTAACCAGTTATTACCATCTTTCAATAAACTGTCTGTATTTTGCTTAATCTTGTTAGTTATTCCTCACCCTTTCTTTCAAAGTGTATATGACTATCGCAACATTCTGTCTGGCATCTGCTGTCGGTCTGTACAGCTGTCTTTGGCCTTTTGTCCGAAGAATACCGTTTGGGAAATGCAGGTTAGAGATGTGCATTAGAAAGACTAGATAAGATTCTTTTTGGCTTTGTATTGAAGGAAATGCTTTGTTGTATGTTGACAGGATACCTGAGAATAACCTGCCATATTGTCACAAGCGGCCACAGGTGCGCATGCTGGTCCTTTCAGCCTTCTGTATAGGAGTCAGTGTCACTTGGGGAGTTTTCCGCAACGAAGACCAGTAAGAATAATAAAAAAAAACACTTCAGGTTTTAACACATTCAGAATTATTATGGTATCTGACCAAAAATCCTGTTCCCTAGGTGGGCGTGGATACTTCAGGATGCGTTAGGCATCGCGTTCTGTCTCTACATGCTGAAAACAATCAGGCTGCCCACTTTCAAGGTGAGTTTGAAATGCCGATTATCAGCAAAACATGTTTAGGATGTGGAGATGATATTTCTTCTCGTTGTAGGCCTGCACTCTGCTGTTGGTCGTGCTGTTCGTGTATGACGTGTTTTTTGTTTTCATAACACCACTCTTAACTGAGGTATGAGGTTTTTTTATTTTATTTTATTATTTTTTTTTTTTTACAAAAACTGATGCAAAATAGAAGTTTATATTATTTAGCATATTTTTGTACGGTATTCTGTGCAGAGTGGGGAAAGTATCATGGTAGAGGTGGCAGCTGGTCCTTCTGATTCCTCTACTCATGAGAAGGTAGGAAAGTGTTTTTTTGAATATGCATAAATTTAAATACTTATTTGTAATCTTTTGTGGTGTATATTTTGGTGGCTTTGTCTTCATTAGCTTCCCATGGTGCTGAAAGTGCCCAGGTTGAATTCATCTCCTCTGGTCCTATGTGACCGTCCATTCTCGCTCTTGGGCTTTGGGGATATCTTGGTACCAGGTAATGTCACTACTATTGTTGCATCAGCTGCATGATGAACAGATTTCCAGGATTCATGGAAAAAAAAATAGTGATGCATTTTTCTACCAAAATCGAAATTAGTGTTCATTTAGCCGAAAATGAAGTTTGGGTAGTTGAACTAGGTATGCTATTCGAAGTGTTGTGTTCCCAGGTGATAAATTAAACCAGTCTCAGTAAAGATCTTACCTCTCGATATTTTAGCCGAACAAATTTTTCTTTTTGGTCATGGTAAAATGTGTCCATGCTGCTGACATTTTTACCTGTTGTAGTTTATGCATGCTGTGCACATGAAAAAGACAATGACATGATAATAATCTTATCAAACCGATAATAATAGTCAATGGTTTTTGCTCTCCAAAACTATTTCGGCCATTAATTTAATTCTGTTTTTCTGCTATTTTGGCCGAATATTTTTGGTTGCTGAAATTTTTTAAAAGATAATGAAAATATTAGGCAAACTTAGTTGTCTGGCTCTGGTTATAAAAAGATGTTATTGATGATATAGACAAAAAAAATCTTCAAATAAACAGTGCTTGTATCTCATTTCTTTGAATTCAGACTTCACTATCCTTCTGTTTTTTTTCTTCCTTTCTTTTAGACGTCTTGCACATTTTAACAAAGACATTTTGTTTCTTCAGGTTTGCTGGTAGCATATTGTCACAGATTTGACATTCTCATGCAGACTTCTCGAATTTATTTTCTGGCCTGCACTATTGGTAAGACACTGACTACCTTTTACATTCAGATATGTTTCAAGCTTTTATTAAGTTATTTAGTATCTTTTAAGCATGTACAGTACATGGTGCATCTCATTTAAGGTCTGTGAATCTGATCCGTTTGTTTAGGCTACGGTATTGGTCTTCTCATCACATTTGTGGCTCTGGCACTGATGCAGATGGGTCAGCCCGCCCTCTTATACCTGGTGCCTTGCACGCTCCTCACCAGCCTTGCAGTGGCACTGTGGCGGAAGGAGCTGCCTTTGTTCTGGACAGGAAGTGGATTTGTGGTGAATACCAGTTTGATATGAGTGACTTCTTCAGTCGGAAAAGTTCTAGGGTTATGTACACTTACTAGACTTACAGTTGAGTAAATTCACCCACGTGTTTTTGTTCCGCTCTTATTTTGCTCTCATTTTTACTGTGGGTGTTCTTCTCTTTAAAGGAGGGGTTCGGTGTCAAAACGGTAGTTTCTTCCAATATGTATAACTGTCCTTAACACAAAATCTACATCCTTTGATTTCACAGGCATTTGTTTAAAATGTTTATAAACATTTACATAGATCCAAGTGATCCTGAACAGAAATTCTGCCTCCTGTTGTAAAAGGAGATTTTACAGGGATTTTGAAGGCTTTAGACAAATGCCTGTTTGACTGAACTTATTACATCCGAATGTTTTGCTCTAAACCACAGTATGAGGAAATGCTATGCTAAGGACTGATATACACAAGTTAAATCCACCGTTTCACATCACAATGGGTTGATAAACACCAGATCTCTCCTTTAGGTCTGGTATAGAGATCTGTGTGTGCCAGAAGAGGGCTTATGTTTCATTTCCTCAGCTCTTTAGCTAACAGTGTTCAAGATTTGAATCTAATAATTGGCCTGGAGATTTGTTGGTCTTGAGTTAATCTATGGTGATTTCCTGTATGAGAAGAATCTGATCTGTGTCATCTCCTCTGATTGTTCGCTTCTTCACTAAGTTGTAGATTAGAAGCCATTCTCACTCCTGAAGTGATTCTAACATTTTTCTTCTGCTTTAAATTGCAATTGGATTGGTATTGCTGGCTATATTTATATATACTGTTCAAAAGGGGTCGGTAAGATTTTTAATAATTTTGGAAGAAGTCACCAAGGACGCATTCATTTGATCAAAAATACAATTTAGAATAACTGTTTTCTATTTTAATATATTTTGAAAATTAAATTTATTCCTGTGATGAATTTTTACCACCCATTACTCCAGTCTTCAGTGTCACATGATTCTTCAGAAATCATTCTAATATGCTAATTTGGGGCTCAGGAAAGATTTTTTGTTATTATCAAAATGAAAATGTTCAAAACAATTGTGCTGCTCAATGTTTTTGGGAAAACCGGGGTACTTTTTTCAGGATTTTTTGATGAATAGAAAATAGATTACCATTGATTTGAAATGGAAATCTTTGTAATATTATAAATATCTTGATCACTATTTTTTATGTGTCCTTGCTGAATAAAAGTGTTAATTTTTATTAAAATGAATAAAAGTGTTTAAAAAAAAATCTTACTGACCTCAAATTTTTGAATGGTAGTGTGTGTGTGTATATATATATATATATATATATATATATATATATATATATATATATAAAATAAAATATTTAGAATTTAATTCTGTATTTTTTTTTTAACAATTTAAAATTCTACTTATCTTTCGTCATGTGTGTCTCATTTCGTCCGCAGCCGCCTCCCATTGTCATGGAACAAATCAACTGTACTCAAACCCCAGGACCGTCCACAGATGAACCCCCGTCCAATCCTGAGCCGGCAGACTCTGAAATGACCAATCAGTGTGAGAACCCTCCTCCACCAGCACAAGAGGAAGTTCCGCATCTTACAGATGCATCTACTACATAAAGACAAAAGACTCGAAGAATGCTAATTTCTTTTTCATTTTTTGAAGTCCGTTATATATCTGGTCATATATGTAATAGACTTGAGCAGTATGAGCATCTCAGTGCACTTGTTTTAAGCTTTTGAAATTGTACAGTCTTTTGAATCGAAGAAGGAGACACAACATCTCCTGTGCTTCATCCAATTTGTTTCAAGTTCGCGCTTGATGGCATTAGGAGGGCATCGAATGGATCGTTTTTATCTTCTTCGCAAGGATATCAACTCTGTTTTGTCCACCCTCCTTGTTTTTTTGTAAATTAACATTCTCTCAGTAAATGAAACAAAGTGCAGCTAGAGATTTTAAAACAAATGTCAAGAAAATTCTAGACAGCTCACTGAAAATATTTCTATTTGGCTTCCAGTTGATAATGCATTACTGATGGGTTCTGTCCTTGTTATAACAGCGCTGAAGTATCACATCCTTTGAAATATGGTGCAAATAAGGGCCGAATGAACCAAAGGCTTTGGGAATAAAGATTTAATAGTTTCATCCTGAGATTTGAGATACGAATGCTGTGGGTTGATAAGATTGTTAATCGTTTATATCACTGTACACTGTATAAATAAGAGCAGTACTGTTATACAAGGCCACATAATTTAACAAAAACTTCCTTATTGGTTTGGGATGTGATTTCAGCTTTAGTTGCATTGAAATAGATCATATTCATATGCTCATGGCTTATTTAAAGCATTGTATTTAGAATGTGCTGTTTACTTGATGGAAGATGTTTGAGATTTCAAAATAAAACGTGCAAACATTTTTAAAAGAAGTGCAATTTTTAAGAATAATTTCCTGCCCAACTATTGAGTGACAGTCCTTCTGTTTTATAGTAGGATTTTTGTATTCATGGTACTTTTTAAAGTTGCTTTTCAGTGTCGAGCACTGATATTACTTTCTCTGTATGATTTAACAGTTTTAAGTTACAGTACATCAGGTTTATTTAAGATGTTTATGTGGCACTGTTGTCTCATTGCAATATTTTCGACTTGGCTACAGCGTGTTTTGTTTTTATTGGGCCACTGTGATCATGTGGATTAACATGGACAAGTTGTAATCAAGATATTTTGTCCGTTTATTAATACTCCTGATGTCTGGAGGTCGTGTGTCATAGATCTTCAGAGTCATGTATGCTGAAGCTCATGATTAGAGATCAACATATGTTGTAAAAGAGCGATTTTGAAAAGTTGTTGAAGAGTGCACATATTAAATGAATAATGCATTATGTTATGTGGCATTTTGTGGTGTTTGAATGTGTGATAGCTGGAGAAATACTTGTTTACTGGGAAAAATGTATTGTAAAATAATGTATTGCATTATGAGTTCCTAGCATCTTCCTCCCACATTAAAAGGTTAGCAGTAAAGTGTAGTAGTATAGTTGTGGGTTATATGATATCAAATTATGAGTCATAGTGGTTGTGACTTGGAAATGACACTTCCTAGATTGTGGCTATACCACAAAAGCGCTTGGTTCACTCTTTTATCTGGTTCACTGGATTCACTTCTAACTCCAGGTTATTGTTGAACTTTATGACTAAGCAAAAAAAAAAAAAAAAAAAAAAATGTATAAACTACTGTGTGCAAAATGAGCCATACTGAAGTAGTCTCAAGTGGCAGAGAGATGAACAAAAGAGGTGGTTGAGCTTTGGGCAAGTTTTTTTTTTTTTTTTTTTTTTTCTGAAATAAATAAACAGCAATTTCAGAAGACTAAAATGATTCTTCTGATCTGTGGTTACTGGATGGTTCTGCTGCAATGGTATTGTTCTAATATTGTAGCACAACATACCAAAAAACAAACAAAAAAAAGAAGCAGCAGCCAACTTCAGCTTTTCAAAAGAACTGGGTCTAATACTCGTCACTGTGATCTAATGCATCACAGTGGAGTAATATTTTATTTTATTAATAACTGCTTCTAATGTTTCTGAGCTAAGTACTTCAACATAGCGTTTGTCGGATGAAACACTGAAACGTTTCTTGGGTTAAATGTAACATAACATATGTATATGTCGCTGACTACGGTCGTTAAATTAGGCTCAACTAAATTGTTATATTGGAACTGCAAAAGTACTTACCTAAACTACTTTGTTAGAGCAAAGAAAAGTTGGTAGAAGCAATCAACCGTCAATGTTGCTTTCCCAGAAGTGCGCAGCCGCAGACAGTGTACGGCCACCTTGCTTATTTAGCGACAAATTATTACACACAAAAAAAAAACAAAAACAAAACAACACAAAAAAATCCCGGACCAGTGCTAATATTGTAAACTCTCTCATATAGTGACCAAAAACGTAAGAAATATAGTTCATGTCGCGTATACAATATATTTGTTGTTATTCCCTGACAACTCTGTTTTCCACTGAGCTACTGCATATTCAGACCTGTCTTATAGTAATCACAATCATTGATCTATTTAGATAAGTGGTAGTGATCAATTTATGTGACACGTGAGAACCAGTGGAATTTGGCGCCAATGTGAAAAATGGCGGTGTGGAAATATCATTTTTGGCCAATCTAGCCCAGTTTTTTTTTTTTTTTTGTGAATAATGACAAACAATGTTAAGTAAAACGGAGTACACAGGTTTTATGTTTGTTCATGTAACGGAGCAAATGACAAGCACTTAAAAGTGCAACAGTACTCTTTGAGAGAACCAAAAAATCTGTATTTCTTCTGGACTATTTTCTCAGAATAAAACAATGTATAAAATAAAAATAATGATCCAACAAAATTGTGCCACATGAATTTAGACAAAAACTAAAAAAGAAATAAGCAGTGGTACCTTTGACATTCAGCAGTGATGAGCATGTATCCCCAACTCAATTTTTCTTCTAAAACACTACAAAATATTTGCTCAAATAAAACATTATTTTCCAGTTAACAAAACCAAAACAATGTAAAAGATCCCTCGATCTGTGCAGAAATTTACACTTTAAAACGTATTCCATACATTAAATAGGTCTACACTTTTTTGAGAGAAGCTCTTGATTACAAGACTCCTATAAAGAGTCCAGAAAGAACGCTAAGACTTTCCAGTGCAACACTTGTGGGTCCAAACATCCCTGAATTAAAACCACAATAAATAACTAAAAACAGCTATTTACAGGAATGACAAATGGTTAAGACAAAGATCAATCTGTAATGCGGACTTGAATAGGATTTTGTACTGATATACCGTGACTGTTGGCTGTTAAAGGGTTACTCCACCCCAAAATGAAAATCGTCATTAATCACTTACCCCCATGTCGTTCCAAACCCGTAAAAGCTTCGTTCGTCTTCGGAACACAATTTAAGATATTTTAGATGAAAATCGGGAGGCTTGTGACTGTCCCATTGACTGGCAAGTAAATTACACTGTCAGGGCACAGAAAAGTATAAAAAAACATCATCAAAATAGTCCATTTGACATCAGTGGTTCAATCTGAATTTTATGATGTGACGAGAATACTTTGTACGCAAAGAAAATAAAAATAACGACTTTTTTTCAACAATTCATCTCCTCTCTCTCTTCGCGTCACCGTAGCGCCAACACAAGGATGTGCTATTTTCGTTCAAAAAAAGTTATTTTTATTTTCTTTGCGTACAAAAAGTATTCTCGTCGCATCATAAAATTCAGATTGAACCACTGATGGCAGATGGACTATTTTGACGATGTTTTTTATACTTTTCTGTGCCTTGACAGTGTAATTTACTTGGGAGTCAATGGGACAGTCACAAGCCTCCCGGTTTTCATCCAAAATATCTTGAATTGTGTTCCGAAGACGAACAAAGCTTTTACGGGTTTGGAACGACATGGAGGTAAGTGATTAATGACAAAATTTTCATTTTGGGGTGGAGTATCCCTTTAAGATCACAAAACCTTTAGGAAACAGACTAAGGCCTAAAACTCAGCTAAGTACTTCTGGGAGTGAATCCTCCCCAATTGTTTTTCATTATCCTTGTGAATGAATGTCTCCCCCTATTCAATTTAAATCAGAGTAAAAAACCAAAAAAACTATGATTAAATCTGCATGATTTCATTTCTTTGAAAAATGCACTTACGTCAGCTCAGGTCATGTTAGAGAACTAACAATCACTCTGCAACAATGTTGCACTCTCGCAGATTGCACAGGGTTATTAAAAGTAAAATATGTCTTCTGCAGTTGCGTTGTCTTTGGTTTTACAGTGTCCTGGCTGGGTACTGTGCGTGTTATGATTGTGGTTGTGTTTCCTAATGCCGTTTCCTGAACAAGAGGGTACGGAGCTGGATAACTTCTCTGGATGGATAAACATATCTACAGAAACACCACAGAAATAGATTTACTAATGCAGAAACACATGTGAATGGTTTAAATGACTAAAACAGTGGTACTTTGAAGTAATATAAAGATACACGGTGTAAAAAAGAAAAAAAAAGGCAGAATAAGAAATGATAATTCCCCACCCTAAAAATAATTAAAATGATAATTTAGCACCCCCTAAAAATCATACAGGCTTGGATTAAAATGAGAGCGAGTAAATGACTGATTTTAATCTCTAGGCGCTAGAAACTGAATTTAAGGTGAGACACAGAATCAAGAAGTTTCACCTGGATGGAGCCGGTGAGGACTGTTGGATCTCATGGCTCTTAAACTGCCTCCTTCCTTTCCTGAAACTTTGATGGGAAGTACCTGAGACACCTCTATGCCAGCTAAAATTATGATAACATTCAAGTTAAATTAAATTCACCTAAATCTTAGTGATAGCTCTGTACCACTGTCCACAAAACATCAGCAGTAATGTAACAGAGTTAGTAAAACATTTCATACCTGTGCTCTTGGTGCGCTGGTGGGAGTTCCTGGGCTTGCTGTGCTTCTCCTTGCCTTTAGGTTGGGCAGCCAGCTTGGTGGGGATCTTCTGTTGGATGGAGCTGGCTTTGTGGGATTGGTTGGTGGTGCTAATGAGGTGGATGGGCACTTCTGGTTTAACAGGAAAGTTGGCGATGCTCTCCCTGCGTGGCGGTACCAGAGGAGGCCTCTCATCGAAGCCGGGAGCAACCACATTCAATATGGGGTAAGGTGGAGGTAGCTAGAAAAAAAGGCAAGTTTATGCATGTACACATATTAGGTACTTTAATTGTGATTTATATTATTTTGTCATCCATTATATACCTGTATCTGTTCATTTTCCATGGGAAAGGTTGCAGTGTTTAGAACATTCTCATTGTTCTTATACTTCTTCTCCAGCTGCTCCAGCCTTTCTCTGTCCTTCTCCAGCTTCTCTCTATCCTTCTCCACAACGCGCATGGAGTCTCTGAGGTGCTCCAGATCCTTCTGGTATTCTGATTTACACCTGGCCAATTCCTGTTTATCCTCTGCCAGCTTTTTTTCTTGTTTGCTGCATTCCAGCTCTCTGTCCCTCAGCTCCATCTCTCTGACCTCCGCTTGCAGACTCTGCCGCTCTCTTTCTTGCTCCCACTGCACCTGCTCCTGTCGGTGCTGATTCTGGAGCCTCTGGAAGTTGACCAGCTCCTCGCGCTGCTTTTCCAAGTTCCGTTGCTTTTCCTTCTCCAGGAGAGTATTGCCCCGGGGTCGGGACATCAGCTCCTCAATAGTTGCACGCTGTACCTCTATGTGGCTCTCTAGCTGCTGGACGACAGACTGAGGAGAGAAAAGGAACAGATGAAGAAATCAAAGAATTATTTGTGCTGATCTGAATCTACACAGATGAATCATTTATTTAAAACGATAAATCAAAGGCAACAGATAATGAATCATTATGAGAGTGAAGCACTACATAAAAATGCACATTTAAAGTTTGGGATTACCTGAAGGCTGTAAAGCTTCTGAGACAATTTAGTTACAGTGTCATAAAGCTGTGGAGATAAAAACAGTGAACTAAGTGAACTACACAATAGAATTTTAGAATATTACATACTGCAGTCACTTTTGTTAGTTTGTGCATACTGGTTGTCATAATAAAGGTACAAAATCATAACAGCATAAAACAAGAAAGAAGTTTTCCTGTCACCTCATAAAAAAACCCTAAAAATATATCTGCACAACAAATTAAGAAAAAATAAAAATAAAATGAAATCTGGCCTGGTCATTCAGAATGAGAAGCAAATTTTGTGTCCAAAACAAAGCAAAAACAAACAAAAAAAAACAACTGACTTGAATCAGATAGGTTTGCATTTATTCCAGATCTGTACATACAGACTTGGGATATTTAGTGCACTGACTCATGCAACATTAAGCTGTCTGACATTCACATATGATTGTTGCATTTTGCCTCTTAGTGGCAGACACACAGAAATTTGGTTGTGAAGCAGCCGTCACCATGGTAAAATGAATGATTAGTCAACATATTAATAATTTTGGGCAAAACACAACCAAAGCTAATTAAATCTGATCGGAAAATTCATGAGAAAGGAAAGTTTCTTCCTGTCTGTCAATTTTCAGACATACTGAATAGGCGGCTTTACAGTTATCACAATGTCAGTCATCAGAAGTTTTGTGGAAAAGCTGCTTCTTTATTCCAAACAAACACAGAATGATCAAATATAAAATCTCACCTCTGTTTTAGGAATGAAGTTCGACAGATATGCACACCAGCTCTGTAGAGTTATCTCCTCATCTGCCTATAGGTTCAAAAGCAAGAACATACATTCTGGTTTACAGTCCAGTACCACTGTAAAAAAATAAGTATGATACTTTAGTGTAAGCTCACCGACAGCTCCAGGTTTTCATCAGGGTCCAAGCTGGCCCACTGACTTCTGTCTCTCTGTCTTTCCATTAAACTTCCAATACCTTCTGCAAATAAGTCCATTAGTCAATGGGAATAAATATGTAACTATTACTCTTGTGTCACACAATAAAGTTGAAAGCTTCTCTTACTTCCTGGAAGCATGCAGGCATCACTGTCAAAGCCTGTAAAAGCACCGGGTCTCTTGGATTGTGGGACCAGATCCATCCCCTCACCAGAGGAATGAGTTTGGCCCTGCTCACATGTTACCAGCAAGTTCTGTAAAATCTCCACTGAAGAAAGATTGAAAATAAATTACAATCAACCAAGCTTTAGTATTCAAATACACCACATTAATCTAATATACAGATAAGCAGACGTATGTGTGTGTGAAAAATATATAAGGTGTTAAAAAAATAAAAAAAAAGGTAACATCGATACATACATTTTCAGTCAATTTTTTCAATACAATTTTAACAATTTATCAATACATACATTTTTAGTAACTGTTTTATAAAAGCAATAATATTACTGCTTAAAATATAAAAATAAAATAACCCACCCAAGCTTATAGAGCTGTACTTTCATACCATAAATCAATACTGAATATAAACACAAATTCCCCAGTGAAAGTCTCACCATCTTTTACGGCTCCAGCGAGGAGTTGTTCTCCCTGCAGGGGCTCTGTTGCATTCCCACGCACCAGATGGCGCTCACTTGGTGAAATGTCGGTAACACCTGTCACATAGGCTGCTATACTGGAGAATAACTTGAGTTTCTCTGAAAGGTGCTGCTCTATCAAGGCATCACGCATACAAAGATTCCCTATCAGAAAACACCATTTGGAAAAAAAAAAAAAAAAAAAGACAACATTAAATGTGATGACAGCTCATTTTCCAGCACAGAAAGAAAGACTGCAATCATAGATTGTGATACAGCAATGTGTATGTTACTTTGAAAGTCTTGGATCCTCTTGGGAAGTTCTTCTGGCTCCTCTTTCTCCTCTTCAGGACAGCTGAAACAAAACCAGAATACTGATGTTAGAAATAATCCCCCCCAAAAAAACATTTACACAGATTTCACTAATCTAAAATTTTTTTAACAAACTTTTAGGGAAAAAATGTTACATGTTTACAAAAATCCAGTTTAATGTGCAAGGACTACTATAAATAAGCCATACATAAGCTGACTTTCACTGCAAAACTCTGTTGTCTGGCACATTTTTAGCCTTTTGATTGACAGGATGCAATCAGCACACAATCACCCAAAAGTACAATCTGTTAAATAATTTTACAGTTCAAAAGTTTAGGGTTTATTCACTAAAGATGCATTAAACTGATCAAAAGTGAGTGTCAAGACATTTATAATGTTAGATTATAAGATTTATAAGAAATACATGATTTCTATTTCAAAGAAAAGCTTTTGAACTTTCTATTAATCAAAGAAACCTGAACCTGTTTTCATAAAAATGTTAAGTAGAACAACTGTTTCAAACATTGATAAGAAATGTTTCTTGTCATAAATGTTATATTACTGTTTTTATTATATTTTTGATCAAATTAAGGTGGTGCATTTCAGAGACTTTAAAACAAATCTTACCATCTTAAACAAACTTTTGAACTTTCGTGTATTTTAAAAATGAATGTTTATGAAACACACCGTTCCACGGCCTTCCAGATTTGGTCTCTCCAGGTTTTGCGCACCTCTCCGGAGGAGGTGTGAAACTCATACATCTCTGGAGTGTCCGAGGAGGCTGAGATTAGAAACAAGGCCTTCTCATCATGAGCCACTTCACGCACGATAAGCTTCAGTAGTGAGATCACCGCAGGCTTACCGTCCTACGGGAGCACATTAGGCAGCTGACATTTAATGATAATGACGACTCTAAGCTAGACATAAACGACATGCCAAATTATTACATTCTGCTCACCAGAGAGGCAAAGGTAAGTCGCTGATCTTTCTCCAGTAAGAGCAGCAAAACATCTGACAACAGCAAGACAAGGACATCTAAAGGCATATGAGAGAAAATACTGAAATGTCAGTCCGCTATCAAATGAGCAAAGCAAAATTACAGATAATTTCAGAAAAAAAAAACTAAGTAATGAGGCTACAGCATCAGAACACAAGTTGATGGGAAATAACAAGAGATGAAAATACAAATTAAACTAGAATGTTTAAATTCATTTCTATTAAGTCCAGTCATAATGGATCTGTTATTGGTATAATGATCACCTTTGCTTTTGTTAGAAGTTAGCCTCCAGTTGAGAACACCCTCATGAAGCAGCCTCCTCTCACCCTGCAGCATGTCCTCTCTGCGAAACACTTTCCCATGGGTCGTCTTGACCAGGGACTTGGGCTCCAGCTTACTGCTCAAGTCCCTCAGCCGTGCTGCTTTCTCAAATTCGTCAACGTGGGTATTCACTTGTGAGATGGTGTCTTTCAGCAGTTCTAGACCTTGTACCAGGTTCTTATGCTCCTCTGAGTCAACTGTCAAAAGGAAGCCAATCATACAACCTCAATGAAGGTGACTTATGGATATGCTTTTTAAAAAACTATTTTCAACATCGATAATAATAATAATAATATACATAACATTTCACAATATTTTTGTTCTAAAGAACAAAATTCTATATTTGAAGTTACATTTTCATTACAAAACACTGAAACTATACAAACACAGAACAGAACATACTGTTTTCTTGAAAGAAAAACAAAACTAATTCATTAAAAAAAAAAAAAAACATACCTTCAGTGTATTTAATTACACGTTCAAACAAAACTGGATACTTTGTAATGCGCTGTGTTATAAGGAGAATTATCTCTGGTATTCCTAATCTCCGCACGATAGACAGCTGACATATTTTCTGAGAACAGAAAATGGTGTTGTTAAGTAATATTCATTGAATATTTTTTTTTAAATAAAAGAATATTATAAAACTATTTCAAGAAGTCCTTTTAAAATTTGACAACAAAAGGTCAGGTCTTACTCGTATAAAATTGTGGAACTTCTTGTTGTTTTGCATTAAGTCTTTGTAGAAGTTGACTGCATCCGTGTGGTGACTGCAGAACACTCCATAGCAGTATTGCAGTCTGTCTCTTATTTCACCTGAAAACTACACACAATCACACATGCAGATCAGAGAGTAGTACCATTGCTAAAAGAATAAGATTTTATAAAAACATCAAAAGTTAATAAAGAAATATTCAGGATATTTGCACACCAAAACATTTAAAATAAGACAGTTAAGACAGTTCTGAACACCACTTAATTTATTCATACATTACAGTTTAAAAGTTTGGTGTCAGATTTTTTAAAAGTTTTTTTGAAAGAAGTCTCTTATGCTCAACATATGCTATATTTATTTTGGCAAAATACAATAATATTGCAAAACATTATTATATCTGTTTTAATATATTTTAAAATTTAATTTACTGATGAATTTTCAGCTGCCATTACTTCAGCCTTTAGTGTCACACAGGTGTCCATTAACTATGAATGTGTTTCACTAAAAAACTTTTTTTTTTTTCCTCAAGTTAAAGCCTAATAAAAATCCTTTCAGGAAAATGCTTGAATACTTTGATTCTTTGTTATGTGATGCAATGGCATTAATACATTAGTACAGCTGGAGTATCCAAATACTTTTTGGGGCCATTGTATGGCAACCTAATTTAATGTTGAAACAATAATTCCATTCAGTTCAGGAAGCACCTGCTGCTTAGCTCTGGGGAATGTGGACCCAAAGATCATATGAAAGACAATGGCTATATCTAGCTATATTTCCATCCAAAGATTCGAATTTAAATTATGCGCAAAACTGGAATATCGCATAAAACATATGCGAATAAAGCACCGTTTCCATCCAACGAGTCAAAGAGAACAAAATCGTCACTTCCTGATAAACTGGCACTAAATATCACTAAGAATATAGGAGAAGCCATTGAATATAATAATTTTCATATATGACATAAATTACTTGCGCCTCAGAGAGAGCAGACGTAACACAATAAATGCTGTCACTGCGTTCGGAGGATGCCAGCTGTTTGGGAACACAGTCGTGTAAGACAATTATACAGAAATACTTTGATGACAGACTTTGCTCAGGCTTTTCAGAGTGACTACAACAACTTATAGATGCTGTGAACGAGATCTGTCAGCTGGTTAGTCAAGTTATCCCGTCTCATAGCGCAAAGTCACATGACTTTTTTGATGCGCATGGAGGAATTTATTCGGTAAATGTGTTTCCATCGTAGTTTATGCGTATTTTTTCTTACCGGATAAAAAGTTTATCCTACTCAAATGTGCGCATAAGTTTTTTATGCGCATTTTTAGAAGTTACGCGCATCTTGCCATTTCCATCCAACATTTTTTTTTATGCGATATTCCAAAATGCGCATAAAAATAGGTGGATGGAAACGCAGCTACTGACAGTTTGGTGATCCAAAGCATGCAGCTAGAGAAATCAAAGTCTAATCCAGGTTGGTACTTGGTCTTTGTCGAATAACTAGCAATTGAGCCTCAAGTCTTTAAGATGCATCTGGCATACTGGGAATCTATGCACATCCTACAGCAGACATATAATAAAGATACCTGTGCGATAAGAATGTCTCCAATACTGTGGATGCAGTAATTCTGGGTACTGCCTGACTCCAAGTAATCGATTCTTCGCTGTTTAAGGCGGTTGAGGAAAAGCTGATGCACCTGCAACAGGTTATCCACCTGTGGAAACAGTCTTTCCAGCTGCATCTCATCCATTTGCAGGGTCTCACGTAGCTCCCGCACATATACGCCCAAAACCAGCTTTAGCGTCCGCACATGGTTTATTTCTGTCTGAATCAGCTCTGTCATAATAATGACAACAATCACATATGATTCAAAAGATGAACTTTTCTAAGAAAATGAGAGGGGAAAAAAAACGTAATGAAAGCCCATACCATGTATCACGTCCTGTCTTTTAATGTCCTCTTTGGAATAGTCTTTTAAATATTGCTGGTCAACAGCTAAACTCCAGGTGGGAGCCTCAAAGTCCCGAGCATCTGCTTGCAGATCTTCATGTAGCGCATTATAACGCCCATCTGTGTAAAAGAGGAGTAAATATACACTTCCCTTAATGTCAACAAACAAAACCTGTGATCATGACACGCTTAAATCACATAGCTACAGTAACTAAACAGGTTAAATAACCAACCAACCATCAATATTGATGGCATCAGCAGTGTATGTCGACAGGAAATTTGATTCTTCTGCCAAGGGCTTGAATCTCACAGAATCAATTTCTTCCATCTTATGTTCTGAAATACAAAAAGACAGCCAGAAGACTATTAAAATGGGCAAAACCCCCCCTGTTGGAAACTTAAGTTTTGTCTAAATAAACCAGCAAACAATTATTAAAGGTGAAGCATCTCATTTCTGTTCCACCAAACAGAATCATAAAAATAAAATCTAATATGCCATTAAATCATTCTAATATGCTGATTTGGTACCCAAAATCTATTGCTGTGCTGCTTAATATTTTTGTGGATACAGTGATGCATTTTTTCATGATTCTTCGATGAACAGAAAGTTCAGAAAAACAAAACTTATTTGAAACTAAAAATCTTTGGTAACATTATACATGTCTTTACTGTAACTTTTAATCTATTTAATGTGTCCTTTCTGAATAAAAATATTTCTTTCCAAAAAAAAAAAAAAAAAAAAAATTAATGAACCTAAACTTTTGAACGGTGTAAACATCAATTGAGCCAATGTTGCTGCTTCATTAGAAAAACCATTTTAAAGCAGTTGTACCATTACTACCGTTCCTTCCCAGAATGCCAGAGCACTAACCTGTGGCTGGAGTGATAACCGGAGATGGTTAAAGTCTGGAGGATCTGTGCTGTGAGAGGGTCATGCCTGGTATGTCATGGAGCAGATACAGCCAAAAGCAGGATGAATAATCTGTCTGAGAAAAAGAGCAGAAAGTTAGCTTTGGGTCTGCTACTTAAAACATTCTGGATCAAATGATTTAGATGCAATAACATAAGTTCCTTCCTGGTATTCTTACACAGATACAATGCAGAAATTGCTAGGTTTCTAGGATTTACTTAAAAAAAAAAAAAGAGAAATATATGAAATAGTAAATGTCTTTTTTTTTTTTCCAAACTGATAGACAGGTTGAAAGTATTTTAATTGGCAACATGTGACAGTTATAAGAGCAATTAACCTTAAAGTTTAAGTGGGAGTGAGTGAGGACACAAATGTCATTAAAACTGATGAAAAAAACACTCTGAGACCATTATTCATTAAACAAGACATAGTGCTAAAAGTCATTTAAATAGATCCATATTTACAACTTCAGACCTAAATAAGACCAAGACCTGTTCCACACATTTTGCTTTTAAATATATGATGGCTTTACATGACTATGGCTGTGCACTGCAGGTGAAGGTGACAGAAGCGTGTTTCACATGAATACACTTCTGGTGAACATATATGATATGATCTGCTTTGGTTTGTCTTCAGCACACGCACATGCTGAAGTGGTGAACCAATCAAGGAAATGCATGAACATTATATGACGAAATGTAATAAAATGTATACGTTGAATGCAATAGTCATTTTCAGATAAAAGTGTCTGCCAAATGCAAATGCAATGCATCAACAGTGTGCTAGTAGACACAGGCAAGAGAAATAAAGGGGTGGCGCTGCTGTACTAGTCCAGTTCACTACTTGGAAATCAGGATATTGAAACAAATTTGCTTCTTTGAAACAGCAAACTGGTTTTGGTTTGTCAGATCACTAAGCTGTTGTCAGACAAGGCTAAAGAGCAGAAGGCAAATGACTTTGCAGAAAACAGGCTTGATTTTTTTTTTTTTTTTCATTTTGCATAGATATTTATTTTTGGACTGGGGTTTTCTTTTTCATTATTGATTGACAAATTCAGAAGGAAGTAAACTTTTAATAAAAATGCAGATTTGCATAGATAAATAGTAAAAGTTACAATATGTAAGGCATAAAACTAAGCACACAAACCCACCAGCCAAATTTACACATAGGTATATTATTCTATAATTGTATTACACTTCAAATGTTTGGTGTCAGTAATATTTTTATTAACCTAGGACACATTAATTTTTTTTTTTTTTGTAACAATGTAAAAGTCTTCGCTGTCATTACTTCCTGAAGACTGGAGTAATTGCTGCTGAAAATTCAGCTTTGCCATCAAATAAATTTATAATAATATTTCACTGTAGTTGCGTTTTACAGTATTTTTGTATTCTGTGTTCACTGCATCAAATTCACACCTTGGTGAGCACAAAAGACTTTTCAAAAAAATTGCATGTACAGTATATGCTTACAATGTGCCTTTAAAAAAACATTTAGTTTTAGGGTAAAATTTAAATAAATATATAAGGTAAACACTGTATTTTTAGATGCTTTGACAGGTCACCAAGTTTTTCAGTATTTTAATCACCTTTAAGCATTTTTGCAGTCCACCTCAGAAATAGAATTTTTGAAGATTTTAAAAGTCTATGTAGTCTCCTAATTAATACAAGGGCAATAAAAATGGCAAGTATAATTACAAAAGAATTGAAAAAATGCTGTTTGAAGTAGTATTAGATGAAGTATTGGATGACACACTGAAGGACACTGTGACGTGGCTCATGTCAACTACCCAAAGGCTTCATTCTGAGAATAGCCAAGCAAAAACATGTATAAACACAAGACAATTCACAGAAAACCCAGAGAAGCACACTGACAAATGTGCAACACACTATTTACACACCAAAGGGAGTGTTCTAAAAAAACACTAAAGAAGAATCAATACTGTCTGACACATCAAGGCAATGACACAGAAGTTTCATCCAAACAACACTTGACCCCACTGACTTTAACTAAATGAAAAAAAGAGAGACTGAGACATTCTTCAAATATCTTCTTTTGTGACCCACACAAGAAAGTCATACAGATTTTGAATGACATGAGGGAGAGTAAATGACAGAATTTACAATTTTATGTGAACTACCCTATAATTGTAGTTGTCATATTAAGCTGTCATAGGAGAAAATGTTTTAACAACAACAGCACTTATAATTAATACATTTAAAATGACTACAGTTGTAAAGCACTCAGCTGTTACTGTGGCTGTAGCAACTGCTCTATCTTCAAGAAAGTCATGATACACCTTCTGAACACACAAACAATGCTTAATAGCACTCAAACAATGTGTGCACTACTATTCATACAGTACACTCATTCATAAAGACTAGCATGTGTAACGTGCACGAAGGTTAAAAGAAAGAGGCAAACCAGAAGAGCAAACCTGCCCATAAACGCATGACTTGTGCTCCATTATAAGGAGGATACTGACTAGGATACACATTTCATACTCAAATCCAGCTGCACCTTGATGAATGGCAGTTAAAGGCACTGACTTGCCACTTCAATTTGCTGGGAGACCAAGAAGTATCGTTCCAAGTCACACTTAAGTAACACCCAGACCTCCCCTCATCAGTTATGTAATGCTGTTTTCTGCAGGTGGTTTCATTACAGTATACCGTTCACGCTGAATGACAACTTTTGCTGCAGGCTACACCTCCCTTGAATCATCTGCTGGATGGAGATGAATATAGCCAATCGAAATGCGGCTAAGGTTTATGCTTATCGGTCAAACGAGAAAAGCAGGCTGCTCCAGTCTGGGTAGAACAAACAACGCCCACCTTCCTTTACACCGAGCATAAGACACATGAAATTTGAATCTTTCACCATCTTTGTTTTTCTTATAAACTAAAAACCCCCCATTCTGAACTGTAACGCTAAATCGAGGGAGGGCACTGGTTACATTAATATTAACTGAGTTTGCACAGGTGTGATCAGAGGATGCAGCAGCTGCAAAATGTGAGTTTTTTTGTTTACACATGCTGTAACTGATTTACTAGTTCTGTTACTGTGTGGAAAACGCCTGGCTTGCAAACTGCTTCAGACCATGAAGCCAACCTCCCCCCTCACACATCAACAGGCCAGATAAAATACAGAAAGCCTCCCTGTTTCTAACAGATAAGCTAAAGATTACCCATAACCTTTAAAGAGGCTGACCTTTAATGCTAGTCTAAGACAAGGTTTTGTGAGATTCCTGATGAATTTGGTGAGCTGTTGATCAGGGTAAAGGAACTGATTTTATTAGAGGAATAAAGGAGTAGCATAAAGTTACTGAGTTTCATATTAGCATATTAAATTGAACGCTGAAGGCTTATTCCAAGCTTATTCCTGTAAAAACAAACAAGTACCTATTTGTATGTTACTAGTACTTAATTTCTAATTTATTCCTGTTAATTATCAATTTAATATCAAATATATACTTTAATGATGGTTCATATTTTATACAGTCACAAGCACTACTAGTAACTATCCTAACAGTTATAAGTATCTATTCCTGATTTACAGTACGAGTACTTTTTTATGAGACACTAGTATCCCAATAGTTTCTAATAATATTTCTTATCTCATTGGTTATTTATAAATAAATAACCAAAGTCATACAATTAACAAAAATGTATATAAGACATTTAAGGTTAATACTAGACAAAGATTCTAAAATAGGTTCAGGTGATACTTTTTTAAATTCAATATAGTTACATACACAGCAAAAAAGTTATTTGAAATAAAATTAAATATTAAAAAAATATATATTTTTTTTCAGCTACATTTATCATTTTTGTTTAATATGACATGAGGTACTAAAATAACTAAAATATGATTTAGGCTAATGAAAAAAAAGAAAACTAAAAATTAAATATTATAGTTTTTTATTATATTGATAAAACTATAATAGTACCTCAATGGTACTAAAATAACACAGATCAGTGTTTATAGTTCATTAAAAATGTCCCTATAAGGGTACAAATTTTCCTTTAAACAATTGGAATACAATACACTTAAAGAGGTACAGTGTCTATTTATTAACTACTAGCAAAACCTAAATATATTCTAGTAACTAGTTGAAAGAAAAAGTGCTAGTACTTAATGAAGTTTACAAGTAACTTAATAGGTACAAGGCACAACTACAACACATGCAAGTGAGAAGCTGACATCTGAACCACAGAGTCCCCTAGGAAAAAAAACGCAAAAATTGCTATTTGTTAACAATGGAATAGTAGTTACTTGTCACAATCCAGACAATTAGAAAAATAAAATTACTAGAAAGTAGTGTCTAATTGAACAGATACTGGTCACTACTGGTTTCTAAGATATTACTGGGATAAGTAATAGGTTCTAAGGTATGAAAGGTTACAAGTGAAACTGAAAAATATACTAGTAGTCACTGTTTGATTAAAAAACAAGTATCTAAAACAAAGGAAAAGTCATCTTACAAACACAGTCACAGGACCACAAACCAACCAAAAACTCAGCCTTTCTACAGATCTGGTGAAACTTGTGTCATGAATGAATTAGTCATTAATCAGAGGAATGTAATGGTCGCACAGATCAACCATCCTGCCTTCTTCTTCATCACAGCAGAGAGTAAACAAACCCATCAGAAAACATGCCTTCACTTCACTGACCACATCGACTCGCCACTAGAAACATGTCAAGCACTGATTAAAACACAAAGCTATGTTTGTGCTTTTTTTCAGAATTAAAGAGACATAATTATTAATCCTGAAGTAAAATCACAGCGAAACTTTTCCTGCTACTGATCTCATAGGTCACACTCATCTGAGGAGCACCGCAACGATAAATGGCCACAAAAACTTAAAAATTAGCACTTAAAAGACGGCGTGTGTCTCCAAACAAAACCAAAAAGATTGTTTAGTAACAAAAATACATGTTTCGCAACCTATAAACCACAACGTCAATTAAAAAACACGAGGCCTCGATGACAAAACTTTAAACACAAAGCTCACGCAAAGTTTAGCTAACGTAAGTTACAAAAGTTCCTACTCACCATTTTTTAAGAAACATCACATCATTTCAGCTTCGAATCGTTTATTCCTTATCCTATCTTACCCTCTCCTCTTTTTTACAGGACAGTTTCTTTTCTTAAGCATCCACCACACTGGTAACAACAAGTGCAGTGTGCGCGCGCGCACACGCACACGGGAAAGATCGCTCTCCTCACGCGCGCGCACGCACACTTCGAGGCTTGACGGGAAGAGAAGGCGGCGGGGTTTATGTTCACCTGCAGCAATTTTGTGTTTTTGTCATTTTAGTAGGCTAGTTTTCATTTTAAATACGTCTATATAGTTTTTATTATTTTTTATTTCAGTCTCAGTTTAAGTTATTTTAGTACAAGTTGAATTAAATGAAAATGAGAACTGTTCCCTTGTCAACAAACCGAAATAATGTAAGTTTAATTTTAGTTAACGTTGATTTTATTTCAAGTAATTAATTTTTTTTTTTTTTTTTTTTTTTAGTTTTATTTTTGGTTAAGTATTATAACCCTGGCTCACACCTCCTGTTGGTTAAATACTCATTGTTACATTGAACTTCAAATATCATATAGACGAACTAGGCTACTACAACTCGGATTTGCCAGCGTTTGCAAGAATTGGGAGAAAGGATGAGAAAATAGAAAGAAATAGAAGTAAAGCAAATAAGACTGGAAACAAATATAGATGAAACACAAAAGATAACTAAACATAATGGAATGTGTTTGTGTTTTTTAGTTACTCTCACAGTTTTGGAAAGTGTAGCCTAGTTTGTGGAATATTATAGGATAAAATAGTATTATATGTCACATTTATAGTAAATACAATAGTGTTTTTGAACCATAAAGTGTATTGTACTGTATATATTATAGTATTTACAACTTTGTTAATGAATGCTACAGCATACTAGTATTAACTATAGTGAACTGATCAACTGTAATAAATACTGTAGTATACTTTAGTTTTTACTACAGTAAACTGTAGTGTATTGTAGTATAATATACCCTATAGTTGTACAAAACTTAGTACAGTATGGTGTAAAGTAATTTGTTTATATTACTACAGTTGTTATATTACCACAGCAACTATAGAATTACCACAACAAATTAATTCAAGTACTTTATTATAGTATGGTTCAAAAACACTATAGCGTTTACTATAAATTACTATAGTATTTTTTCATGTGGGTAGAGAGCCTGCTAATTCATTATCTGATTCTGTAATTTAGCATTAATACTAAGTTACAGCTTTTACAGTGTTACACAGCAGATGGCATCAAAATCTCTGTAACTTAGTTACTTTAGGTCAAGTTGGCTATATTTTTTAAATGTTATTTTCTATATATATAGAAACACTGTAGAATCAACTCTGTAAATGGAACTTTGCAGTGACAATGACGTCACTATAATGTCATATGGTCTGCATTCCACAGAAGCATATAAATTGAGTAATCAATGCTTTGGTCAAATCGCTCTCTTGTTTTCACATCTCTCGATATGTGTCTGATACGCTTTACGCAGCTTTTAAATTGTGAAGCTAGCAATGGATATCGTTCCAAGATAAAGCACCTCAGTTCCGAGACTTCCTGTGAAGACGTTCACCAGCTACCTGAAATCTGCCATCTCTTGGCACAGTCTTGGCTACTGGGACAGGCAGGATAGTAAGGAATGGGAGAGTGAAGGCCGCCAGATAGACCTAAGAGCGGCTGGTGATATGTCCCTCCACCACGGCAAAAGATCCTCCGCCTCATGGGCCGAAGACGACTACTGGATGTCGTGGGGCTTGTGGGACGAAGTAATAGACTGGGATGAAGAAGAATGGCCAGAGCCACCAGCCTCAAGAGTTCGGGAGCTGAGGAGCCCGATACGCCATCCTGACAGGCGCAGGAGTGCAAGGAGAGATATACTGTGGAGAATAGGAGAAAGCAATCCCGTACAAAAAGATCTGTGCGAACAACACAGGTCTCTGTATATGGGATGCTTTCTAAAAATTAAAAAGGAGAGATGGGGATATAATAGACTGGGGTTGAGAGAAAAGGCCACAGAAAAGTGACCAGATTTCTGAAATGGAAACAGGGGATGTTTCCTATTTCAGTGGTCAAAATATCATGGAACTCTCTCGTATTATATATTAATTTAAATAAATTTATGCATTTTTAAATTATTTTTCTAGCTTATGAAATGTTATTGTGCTTGTGGAAATGGATCTTAACTATCCCTAATTGGGTTTGTTATTTTGCATTCACAAAGTATGTGCTTTCGGCAAATGTAAGTGTAAGTGGTGTAGTTATGATGTGTGTTTGGGAATTACTGCATTGTGGCGGCAAACTTTCAGGAACATTTAAAATTGGACTTTCTGCAGTATATTTGAGGGCTGTTTTGAATGTACTGTAAAACAGTGACATTTCCGGGGACAGCTACAGTCTGGGATGGGACATCAAAAACCGGGACCGTCCTGAAAACGGGGACGCAAGCAACCACTCAGTAGTTCACACATTTTCCTCACAAGAAAAACACGACAGAAACACATCCATTCGCTCTTGTTGAATGCACCTCACTGCTTTATTTACAGCAGTTATTTCCATTGATATCAATATTTGACATCTGAAGCCGAAGGCGTCTAGATACTCCTGTGCATCTTGGAGCTGCTGGCTGATCAGAGGTCCAGGATGATTAGTATGATTTTCAGATTAGAAAAAATAAAGATTTGAGACAAACATGTAAAAACATTTCTACAACCGCCAATAATTCTCGAATGACAACATATCTATGTACAAAAACATCAATAATATATTTATATATACTTTTATCATCATCTATACCCACTAAAATATATCAAAGCAGCAACTATTGGTCAATCTGAGGAACTCTTTTAGTCCTGAAAACAGTTTAAATATCCTTCAGCTGTAAATGTGTGAACACCAGGGGGGAAAAAGAAGAGAAAGAGCACAGGTAGGCAAATAAATAAAAAAAAATAGAGTCCAAAAATCTGTTCATTCTCTGTGTAGTCTGGAATACTGAGTAGCAGGAAGAAAAGCAGTGTCTTGTACAGGCTTCCCCTGTATACAGTTTATTCTTGGAAGGATGCTTAATGTCATCCTACAGTTCCCAAGTTCAACAGGTTTGCTACCAAAGCCAAAAGTGTACAGATTCAGATACAACTCCATGTTGTCATGACATAGGCCACAAAACGAGTAAGGTCACTTTTTTTTCCCTCTTAATTTATTCTAGATTCTGTCTTTTTCTGGAGAGAGTCAGGGAGAATCTGTTGGTGGATGAGGGGAGAGTCTGAGGAGATGTAAGGTTTAAAGCAGCCTTCTGGTTGTCTGAGGTTAATTTCACAGTTTGTTCCATTTGACCACTCCTTGAAACTTGGCACATATAAAAAAAAAAAAAAAAGACAGAAAAGAAGCAGTTGATGTGTATCTTCTTTAAATACAAAAAAAACCTGCACCCTGTATCATCATCATCATCATCATCATCATCATACTGAGGCAGTAAAGAAGAAAAAGAATGTCCTGAGATTACTTTCTGAAGAGCTTCTGATATAGAGCTTGATAAAAGTGAATCCATAAAATGATGAACAAAAATCTAATATAGCTTGATGGGGTTAATAATATTAAGAAGGGTTAGATCTGGGTAGGGATAAGATGCGTCCGTTTTTCTTGCTGCCATTCATATGTGTATACGGCACGTGCTCCTCATAACTCCCCCGAAGGCCCACGGATGAGCCCTCATCCCCGTCTAGACAGCACTCCCTCTGAGAGTACGAGGAAGGGTCCAGCGGGATGCTCTCCATGTTCTCCAGGTCCATATCAAACTCCTCCGTCTCAGGCGGCTTGTTCTCCTCGCTGTAGAAGAAGGAGACCTCCTGAAACGAGGGATGGAGATCCTCCTGGAGCATCTCGATGATCTCCTGGAAGGTGGGCCTCATTTTGGGATTGTAATTCCAGCACATCTGCATCAGGTTATGCCTGGAAGATCAGGAAAAAGAAGATATATGAGTTAAAGACTTATGATGGATTAAAGCAAGTGCTGGGTAGTAACTGATTATATGTCATCTGTTTTATGTAATCCAATTCCAAAAATTAAATACTCATTTTATTTATTTTTTTAATTACATGATTACTTAATACTGACAAAATGGCAGAATTTTTTTCCTAATTCATTGATTATTCCCTAATTATTATTTTTTAAATTTTCCTTTCTAAAAATGCTTATGTTCAGAAAGTCTTCCTGTTTTGTGGAACTGAACAAACATACCAACCACTAGTCAGGTGGCTATAATTACACAAAAAAATTGTAAAGCCACACAGCATAAACAAAAACTATTTTGTCTTTTTTTTAGCAAGTGTTTTATTTTGATTGTTATAATTTTATTTCTTTTAACATTTTTAATTAATTACTAGCTTTTCATCAATTTACAAACCCCTGCACTTCACAAACCCCAGTTCAGATGTTTAATGCACTTCATGCTGGTTATAAATAATTTTTTTCCCCTCTTTGTATTTTTATCATTATATTTTTGTATTATATCAAAACAAGATTATCCTATTCAAATCAATGTGATAAATGAGTTAGGTCAAAAGTAATTACAAATAATCAAAAAGCTAAAAAAAGGTCAGATTATAAGATCTAAAATATCTAACATTACAGATTTTATTACTAACAACAGCTATAATTAGCTATAATTATATATATATATATATATATATATATACACACACACACACACAATTTTCAGCTTGTTGCAAATATTCTCTTTTTTAATTAAAATTTTTTAATTAAATTTAATTAAAAAATTAAATTTAAACAAAATTATAAAGAAAATGTTCTTGAAAAATATAATTCTTTTTTTTTTTTTAGATTTATTTTTGGCATTTTTGCCTTGATAGAACATTTAGTTGACAGAAAGTGAAGTGGGATAGGAAAAGGTCCACAAGCCGACGCCCGAAGCGCAATGGCGCTATATGTCAGCGCGCTGCCCCTGCACCAAAAAGTATAAATAATTCTAGCAAAAATAGCCAGCAGAAGAAAACAAAAAACACATGAAATATGTCAGTAATACACTCACAATCTGTCTGCGCAGTTGTCTGGTCTGTCCAGATATCCTCCCTCCATCACAAACTTAAGGACCTGTTCATTGGACAGCCCCTGGTATGGCTGCTCAGCCAGAGTACTGATCTCCCATAACACTACGCCAAACGACCTGGACAAGCACATCATGGGTCATGAGTGATTAAAACATGCGCTAAACACTGTCCTACAACAATAACGCATGTCTTTGTATGGTTGTTTGTGTGTGTGCACATGGTCAGCTCACCAGCAGTCTGAGTGAGCTGTGAAAACTCCATCCTTCAGTGACTCAGGAGCCATCCATCTCACAGGAAGCAGGCCCTTCCCACCCTTTCTGTAGTAATCGGTCTCATAAATGTCTCTCGTCATGCCAAAATCTGACAGCAGAGAACACAAGACAAAATAACATCATTAGAAAGCTCTTACAATAATAGATGACACAATCAACTATACCACATATATTACAGCACATCCTGTGCTTCAACACTTGTAACTCCTTTGTCATTATGATCTTGTATTCAGCAGCTCATTTTGAACTAGACCCAAGACTAGTTCCACCCAGACAGAGAATCATTTATTGTAAAAGGACATAATTATACACTTGTTTTTCATTCACATGAAACCGAAGCATTGGAAGCGTCACCTATCATGAAAAAAAAACATTTTAACAGGAATCATAATCGTGGGACACAGTTAATCAGTTCAGTGTGTCTGCATTGTGTTGATCATGTTGACTGTTTATTGTTGTCCTCGTTTAAGAGCTTTTAACAGCAGAATAAATTTGTTTAACATTATTTTCCTGTTTAACATCTTAAAGCTGCTTTGACACAATCTGTATTGTATATCGCGCTATATAAATATAGTCAAGGCGACTTGATTTGATTTAAAAAAAAAAGTAGTAAAAGATATTAGTTATGGTATTTAATATTTTTTATTTTTTGTAAAAAATTGAGCTATATAAATAAATTCATATAAATTTATTTATAGACTATTTATTAATAACTTAGATTTTCCGTTTTCATTTTATAAATTTTGTTTGTGCTTTTGTCATTTTATTAGTTTTTTTTATATTTCTATATAGCTAACACATTTTTAATTTACATTTTTCAGTTTTAATTTTAGTAATTTTAGTATTTCAACAAACCTATTTATTTCAGTTAGTTACCAAGGGAACATTTCTAATGATCTAATATTTATATATTATATATTTTTCTATTTAGCATTTATTGTTTGGTTTATTCCTCATATAATGTAATACCCACTAACATACTGACTTCCGAACCAGTGTAAGTTATGTTAGTACCTTGGATCGTTCAGAGCTCTGCATAGGAAATTTAGAAGCTGGACCTCTTAAAACTTACATAAATGTAACCTTATGATTGGTACTGTACCTCCAATTTTTACAGTCAGATCTTCGGCCACCATGCAGTTCCTGGCAGCAAGGTCTCGGTGCACATACTTCCTGGCATTGAGGTAAGCCATGCCATCTGCTATCTCTGCGGCCATCTGAATCATCTCTTTCAGCGTTGGAGGAGGCCGACCTGGATTATTCTGTCAAACAGCAGAGTAAAACAAAAATCCATTAAACACTGCTTTTATTCATCTAAAAGTCTAGCTCCTTATAACAAATCTAAAAGCTGTAGAAGGTCCAATAGTGACTCTTCTGGTATGGTTTGTTACCTCTGAGTCAGGTCTGAGAGAACGCAGATAACTCTTCAGATCTCCATGTGTCATGAGCTCCATCACCACCAGAGTTGGCTGGCCTTTAGACACCACTCCCAGCAGCCTCACCTAATCCACAAAATCACATTCGTTACTATGAAAATATGTCACAGTCCAACCAGTGTTATTACTGTTAACTGCAACTTAAAAGTAAAACTATTTTCAGGAATTAAAATAAAGTTGAAATATATTAATTATATAATAATTATATGATAAAAATATTAAATACTGAAATAAGATGAATACTAAAATTACTAAAACTAACACTGAAATAAAAATATTTAAAAAGCACAAACTTACTAAAACTCAAAATGAAAACTGAAAATATAAAAATAAAAGCTAATTCAAAATATTTATAAACAGTATATGAATAATACTATACAGGGTTTGAAATTAACACCCGCCAACCCGCCAAATGCGGGTAACGCTGTCAAATCACTAGACAATTTGGCGGGTTACTTTTCGTAAGTTATGTTCACTCATTAATTTCTTGGGGAAGTTTATGCAAGCCAAATCTGCACAGGTTTAGCGCAAATACTGAACTCGTGAGACATCATGACATTACTGAGTATATTGCAAAAACCAAACAAAACCCAAAAAAACAGAGTGCACACATACGCGACGCGGTGAAGAAGCCTAATTAGACTTAGCGTGCGCGTACATTTAGACTGCGTTCTTTCACAGCATGATTCGGTCTATTAATAGGGCCTATGCATTAAGAATGAGGGGCAGAAAATTTATATATTTATATCAATGCATATAGTTAATCAATATCACATGAAGAGTACCGTTTTTTTCTTAAAAAATCAGCATGGTTACAAATGTGATATTAATTTTATGCAACAGTTCAATAAACAATAAGTCAATATCAAGAGACTAACGTTTTAGACACCATATTGTCTGTTTTTGCTCTATTTCGCCAACAAAAACATTCCAAACACAGCCACAGCACTGTTTTGCGTCTCTGAGCAACATGACGGTGATCGTTCCTGTATAAATCAACCGTTTAAATGATTCGGTTCAATCCCAATGACTCACTTACTAACAGTGACTTGATGCCACCACTGGCGATTTTAATTTCACATTTAAAGTATCTTTTCATTTTGTAAATAATTTCAAATATCAGTATTCAACATTCCAATGTTTAAAATATCAAAACATTATTTATGCATTTGTAACTGCGGGTAAAAGGATTCCATATCCCATATTCCATGAATTAACATGTGTAAATACGTCAAAATGCCACTTCATATGCAACTTCTGCAAAGATTTTCCTGATACTGATTTCATTTGTTTAATAACAGCCTAAATTTATTATTATTATAAGTGACTGATTAAATGTAAGAATTTGACTCGAAAGATGATGCACACTTTTAGAAAAATGGCTTTATAAAAGTAAAAATGCCAATAAAAGGTAAAAATCAATTTAAACTTATTGGAAAAGATCAATTTCTACCACTGCTGTGAACTGATCGCCACACAGAATATGTCAGAATATCAAAAACTTTAGGAGTCAGCTGTCCACGGCAGTCCTTAAGATATCAGCACAATAACACACTCAGCAAAATATCATCTAATTATCTTTATCAATAAAATCCCAGAAAATATTGAGATATTATTTTTTTGTCAATATCACACACCCGTGGTACTGACACAAAATGATTTGGAACTGTCGCTTTGTCACATACAGTGTAGACAGCCTCAAGCTGTTGGTTTATTTCCGTGGTTTTTTTTTGGCTAGTAGAAGTTATGAATGGCCGGTAACTTAAAAATTTAGCAGCCAAATTGGCTGGTGAGTGAAAAAGTTCATTTCAATCCCTGATTCTATAATAACACTGAGTCTACAAAACATTCAGGACAGGAAGGGTGACATGTAGAGACATGTCTTACCACATGGTGGCAGCTGAATGCCTTCATCACCGCAGCTTCGTTGAGGAACTCAATTCTCTCTCTGAGGCTGGCCGACTCGTTAACCGTCTTCACCGCGACACGGATCTGCGGCTCACCTTTGACTATGTCCTTTCCGATGCCCTCATACACCATGCCGAAAGATCCCTGGCCCAATTCTCGCAACAGAGTAATCTTTTCACGAGGCACCTCCCACTCATCTGGCTCGTACACTGCAAAAAAAAAAACAGATGTGCATGACACACAGTGCCATATTTGAGATGGAGCAGATTTCAGACAGAGGAGAAAGTCATTTTAAATGTGATAATCGTCCTAAATCGATAACACTGTTAATGTGATCAAAACAAAATGAAATGTGCATCGACCACTGCATTTTCTGTCAGAGGTCATTATGCACAATAAAAGAGAAAGGAAAGTTGCTCACCCTCATCTGGGCTGAAATACTCTGGATTTGGAGAGGTATAAAGTCGCCCAGTCGGACCTTCTGTTTGCCTGGTCAGACAAACACAAAATTAAATTCATATACCTCATGAAGATCAGTTTCCTGCATTGGTTTTAAAGTGGTCCTAATATGCTCTTTTGCAAAGTCTTGATTTTGTTTTGGGGGTGTACTAGAAAATGCTCTCATGCTCGGTGGTTCGAAAATCGCATTATTTTTCACATAATTTATATTATTACAATACCTTCCTCCCCAGCCTTGCACAAACGGCTCAATTAGTTCCGGGTTTGATGAAGGCCCGCCTTCCGAAAAACTAAATGTGTTGTGATTGGTTAGCTGACCCAGTGTGTTGTGATTGGCGAACAGCTTAGACGGTGTTCCAGTACTGCCCCGCCCCTTGCCAAAACAGCAAGTTCGTCAATATTGTCATATCAATTCAGACCCTGAGAATATTGAACAAGAGGATCGCGCAGAACCTTTGCATGCACAGATATTGCAAGACATATTAAAGTGGTAACGTTATTGGTTTTTTTTTGGCGAAATCACGTTTTAGATAGGATGTCAACAACAGCTTATAAATAACTGCATTTACTATGTACAGATAAGTGCAACTGTAATATATATTATGTTTACTGTTCTTTAATTCTAACATTATAACATGAATTGCAGTGAAACTGTTATACAGTTGAATTTATTTATCCCATAGTCCCACAGAGTTACACTATGTGTGGCAACATATATATGCAAATTAACTCTCTGCCATCAGGAGGCGCTGTTGGAGCGGGAGAGAGCGAGGTTTCCCCAGTAACGCTGTACACAAAGCAGAGCTCCGCTCATAAACGCTGCTTTATCAGACATTACATGCAAGAAGAAATGAAAATGACATCCAAAATTTTCTGAAAACAGTCGGTTTCCTTCAGAAATACAGTGATATAAAAACACCCGCACCGGGTTTCGATTTTGAAAAGTGTAGTGCTCAACCTAGCGTTCTCCTCACCCGCTAACCTGTTGTAGTTCTTGAAAAGGGATTTTTTTAAAAACTAAATATCTCCCTTTGGAGTGGACTTTAAGATCTTTTTATGCCCAAACATACACACTACACACTGACTAAAATTCAAAAAGTGAAAAAGCATAATAGAACCCCTTTAAGGATATTCACAAGAGAAAATACTTACTTTTTCTTGAACATGAAAAAGCCAACAATTCCCATCGCGAGGATTACAAGGACACAGATTACAGGACCAATCACAACCTTCACTACGTTAAATGGGTCCACACCTGTTCACATAGACACAATAGAAAAAAATATAGAAAAAGTGTGCATATCCAAACCAAGTTTGGTACAGGTGAAGGACACAATGGAGCAAAAAATACTAAACAAAAAGTAAATAAAACTAGTAAGTATCGATATAATAATTCACCAATATGTTACAGAAAGCCTTAAAATTCATTAAAAGGAGTTCAAAAAATTATTACAATTATAATTAAAACATAAATGACCAACAACCAACAACAACACAACAAAACCAATTTATGGTTTAAAAAATATATAATCAATGGCAACTTTGGGCTTCCAAATTAAAGTGCAACATTTTGACCATTTTTTGTCCCTAGGGGTTAAAACATTGCACCATTATATCACTGAAAATGTGAGATTCATAAGCATTATAGACTAGCTGTGTGTGTTTGATGTGTAATAACGTCTTACGTAGGTCTTTCACATAGAAGTGTGTTGGCTCTGTCCATGATCCATTCCCTGCCAGAGAGGTGGCTCTGATCCGCACTGTGTAGTTCCCAGGATGCACCACTCTCAGCTTGCAGCCTCCGTCTGCAATATAATTCTTCCTGGATACGCAATGGTGCAGCTCCTAAGACATAAAGGTACGCAGTTAGTCAACCCACACTGCTGTGCACATCAGACTGCAGACGTCCACTATCCAGTGGCAAAGTCTTTGCTTTTATCTTATTTTTAAAGTCCATCTCACACTAATACATCCAAATATTACAGTAAACAGTTACAACAAAGTGTTTCAAATCCATCAATGGAAACAGGTGCAAGTGCAAAACCATCATGTTTTGTTTTGCTTACAACAATTATCAGCCTTTATTTAACCATCCCTTGTTTATCCAAAGCTTTTCAAAAACAACATTAGGAACATTTCCACTGGATTTCTCCATGGTTACAGAAAAACACAGCTGACGCAATGAAGCTAATATAGCTTGTTGATTTGCAGCTAGCACATGTTGATTTCAACAGGATTGATAAAAATCAGATTAAAAGTGCAGCCAGCGTTCACAGGAGCAGAGAGCCTGGAAAGAATACAGACTTCGATCTCATGTAGCATCTCACCTCTGTATCTCCCAGTCTCTTATAATGGACTTCATAGAGAATAATCATGCCATTAGGAGCCTTAGGCTCCATCCACCTGATGTGTACGGAGTACTCAGAAACCTCACAGATTATTGGCCCCACAATGTCATCTGCTTTTTCTATTGGGGAAAAAAATAAATAAAAAGATATCGTTACAGTGTAAAGTTATTAATACTATATTCACTATAATGTATGAAATTAAAATGCATCATAAAATAACAATCCCATACCTTCAGGCATGGTGCGGGCACTGACGTAGGCCGCCATACTGCAGCGAGAGGGGTCAGTCTCATGGTTGCAGGCATGGATTTCTATCTGGTAGCTGGTGAAATGGCGCAGATTGGAGATGACCGTTGACTCCTTGGCCTGAACAATCAGGGAAATCTTATTGGCCTCTGCTTCCTCCTCTGGGCTACGAGTGGCAGAGCCATTGGGCAGTGAAGAGGGCGTAGTGAAAAGACGAGACGAGGTCCTGTTGGCAATGCCCACCAGAGATCTACGCTGTCTTGATGTCCTAAAAACACAGAAACACGCAAAGAGGTACTTAATCTAGATTTAGATTCAGTCTTGAGGTCTATACAGGTTGTATTTTAAGATGGTTTGTATCTTGCTTTAGCACATGTGAATGACTGATCAGTTCTTTATAATGGAAACCAAATGGCTGTGGATGTTGAAAAACCATATGTTGTGATACTAGCTGATGTGAGTCATGTAATAATGCATGTAAATTATGCAGCCTTGCCCGAAAATCAAACAATCTGATTGACTGTGGCAAAACAAACATTTAAATGGCAGTTCTATACGTTGCAGCACTTATTTAGTCCATTAACCGAATGGTTACCTGCTCTAAACAGATGTTCAAGTCACAAACTTTAACTCTTCAAAGCAACGTGGGAAAAATCAAAAGGGTTATGACATATGCCTCATGACGCAGAGTCTGTTCCTTCTTTGGCTCTGTGACTAAGCTAGCTCAGAAGGAAAAGGGCTTCCATTATCGCTTCATTGTTGAATACAGACCACAAATGACTGTATAATTACATAAAAAGCATGGCAAATTATGGTTTAGGAAATATGTGGAGTCTTAAAGTAACTATTCATTCAACACGTCTAAACAAATTCAGACATAAGCAACTTCGCTTGAGTGCAGTTTTCCTTCTGTTGACATTTCCTGTTGAAGCAGGTTGTTTGCGAGAACATTTACATTGTAAAGAGAATCGACTGGACAAAAAAATTGGTTGAGCAAGAAGACATCAATATACATCGCTATTCAGAGGTTCGGAGTCAGTAAGAATTTTTTTTTTTTATTTATTCATTAATTTATTTATTTAAAAAAATTACTTAAATTCAGCAAAGACAGTAAACTGATTAAAATGACAGCAAAAACATTACAAAAGTTTTCTATTTCCAACAAATTATATATATATATTTTTTTACTTTTTATCAAAGAGTCCACATGGTTCCTTGCAAAAATATTAAGAGGCACTAAGAACTATTTTCAACATTGATAATGCTAAGAAATGCTTTTGAGTACCAAATCAGTATATTAGAATGATTCGGAAGAAAATTTAACTAGAACTGGAACTGGATTCGGCTTTGCCATGAAAAAAAAAAAAAAAAATTGAAAATAGAAATTAGTTATTTTAAACCGCAATACTTTTTCACAGTATTTCTTTTTTACTGCAGTTTTTTAATATCTTTTACTTTTTTATCACATAAATGAAGCCTTGGTAAGCAAAAGAGACTTTTTTCAAAAACACTAAAAAATATTACCCACCTTAGACTACTGAACATTGATGTATTTGACCCATTATACCAGAAGACAAAATCTAAATGTGCATATTTGCTAAAGTTATTTTGCTCATTTTTTAAGGAGCACAACCCCACCATACACGGATTAAAAACCACAAAATTCCAGTTCATCGAGTTCATTACTCACATCACCACTAGAGGGAGCAGAGGAGCATTTCATCTGGTTGGTTTTAACTATTCCAGTGGTAAACCACTACCAGAGCACCACAGCCTTCAGTTATTTCCTCAAATATAAGAGCTCAGGACAGGAGGATTCAGCGCTTTTGGTGTGTTCTAAGAGCCAAAGCATTTCCGAGGATAAAATCATTTTTAAGTAAAACCATATTTTAACATCTAAATAAAATGAACTGAATACTTTTTATAGTCTGTAAAAGTGCTGTGAATAAAACGTGCAGACCAGCTGCAAGACAATATTTAATATTTAGAACAATGAAGGGTAGCGAGACAAACCATCTGTGTAGGAGCCTGGACTTCCTCTGAACGCGTTGTGGTAGTCGTTGTCAACATTGTCTATCACTACTACAGAGACACTACTACATCTTCCCCCCAAAACTAAGATTGCACTAAACCAAGGCCTGTACAAGGCATGAGAGAAAGTTTGTGTGTACGTGGGAGCGTGCATGTGTGTGTAGGAGTGGAACGGGATCTTTAAAGCCAGCTGTGAGCTACTGAAGGCCAAAGTTACACAAAGACAAAAACATATACTCAAGGTCTTGGTGGAGTCAAAAACAACCCAGCCTGACCACTACTAAGATGTTCAACCCTGAGCTTAGAACTCTGGAGAAAACAGATGAACATCATGAACCACTTGAGAATCTCCACCTAGAGGGTCACATCAGGTGAAGAATCTGACAGCTGGATCTTAAAGAGTCTCTGGATGGAAAAATATCATGTTTCTAAAGCCTTTACACTAGGACTAACTAAGAACTAGGGGTGTAAATCGAATGTTTCATCACGATACGATATGATATCTATTGTGATACGATATTTGCCATTAAATCAAAAAAAAGTTTAAGATTCGATTCAGCAGTACATCGTTAGATTTATCGATATTATGATTTTATATACCTGTTTAATACAAGCAGATACATTTTTATTGACTCACAAATGCAAACCAAAATATATAACATGAACATTTATCTGAAATTTGCACATCCTGTACCCCAACTCGGACATTCACAACAAAAAATACACTTTTTTTTTTTTTTTTAAATAACAAAGAAAAATAAATAATTGGAAAAAATCAAGTCACACATGAGATTTTATGACATGACAACAGTCAAAAAAGTCTTTCTACAAGTATCCTTTTTTTACGCTCAGTATTGATACATTGTATCATTAGACCATATTAATGGATTGTTACACCCCTACTAAGAACTATTTTGATAACTGATTAATCTGCTCTCCTTGAAACAATGTGAAAACTGTCTATACATGTAAAAAAAATTACCTAATGTATGATATATACTGACTATATATGCAAAACGTCTATCATTTATGCTATATATTGCATGTAAATGAAAAAGTGTATGCTATATATTGTCTACATATGAAAAATGTTTATATATGCAATACTGTTTATACATGAATAAGTACATAATGTATCTATGCTATATATGAGAAAAGTGTATATAATGTGCAGTATGCTGAATAGTTTATATATTACAGAGTGTAGATAAATGTATGTGATATTATTTATATAGGAAAAAAATGTATATAAATGTATGCTATATATTGCCTATATATGGAAAAAAACTATAAAATGTGTGATATATGTTGCCCATAAAAAAAGTTTATATTATGCATGCCATACATTAAGTATATTTAATATATTCAATATATTCTCTATAAATGAAAATATTATGAATAATGTGTGCCATTTATTGTTTATATATGAAAAAGTCCATATAATATATGCTATATATTGCACGCAAAAATAGTAAAATGTTTTTCTTTTTTTAATTGAAAACCATTTTTTTTTTTTTACCATTGCTGTCCCTGGTGCAGGTTCTAAATGATAATTTGCAAATGAATTATTTTCATTATTGACTACACTGATTAATTTTTGCAGTTCTAATCTACACTAGTTAAGTGAGGAACCAGAAAGTTTACCTGAGCTCAAAGACTTCATTATGGAGGTAGTTCTCGAAGGTTTTGCGGTACTCTGACTCCTCCGCCTCTTTCTTCAGCTGTTTCTCAGTTTTGGGGCAAGCGCAGCAGCGGCTATCTTGGCCCTGCTCTTCGGTTTGGTTCCACTTCTGTTCTTCTTCACTGTCCACTTGTGTGGGCGCTCTGGTGGGCAGCTTCATACCTGAACAACAGAAACACAAGGCTCAGACTTTGTTCTGGAATCATTACAGATAACAGCCTGAGTCTTACCAACTCTAAACTTTTGAACGGTAGTGTGTATGTTCTACATTATGTTCTTGTATGTTTTCTAACCTTTCTGACAGTAATCAAACTTATAGAGCTCGCTGGCCTCTGGTTGCTGCTGGCAGAAGACCAGGTAGTGTGTGATGTTTCCGTTTGGATCGTTAGGGGGCTTCCACTTCAAAATGATCTGAGATGAGGAGTTCGATGAGGATATGGGGTCCAGGGGCACAGAGGGTTCTAAAAAAGGACAAAAAAACCACCTCAAAGGTAAATTTAAAAAAAACATGAATGAATTAATTTAAATGAGAAGAAAGCAAAAATGTAGACTAGTAGAACAGTAGACTAAACTCAATTCTAGTTAGACCACATCGTCAGACTGGATCACCAATGAGACAAGAATAACGACTGCTTCCTTCTAAAAAGGAAGAAGTGGAGGGGCACCATCGATGTCACGGCGTGCAAACTCAACTGTTTGCCAAACCAGAAAAACAAAAAAAAAAAGAGAAAAACCCTAAAGCACTACTTTCAGCCCTTGCCAACCAGCTGCCGAAACAATGTTCTCAGCTTAGTGAATAGTTGTGTGGTTTATCAGGAAGGAAAGACAAAACAAGCTAAAAAGGAAGCCAGACAGACACCTGGCAGCACTGAAAGCAAACCACATTCGTTTTTCTCCTAAATCACAGCCTGTCATGCTACACACTGCTGAGTGATTTCACACCACTGAAAGTCATCAGCAACCTATTTTACCAGCCTTTGACCTCTTTTATTGGTCTCCCATGCCAAGCCTACACAATAAAAAGTGCTACTGGAATCAGAAAACAACTTCAGAATTGACTGAATTCAGTTTAAGCAGGTTTGGTACAGAGATCACACGTACAAATGCTTCAAATTTAAAGCTCTAAGAGAGTAAATAGTTGTTTTGAGCAAGGGCGCACAAAAAAAAAACACTGACCTTCTCAACTTTTTAGGTTTGTCCTCTCCACTTTTGGAAAGATATTTATAAAGAGTATAAGGAGCCATTAAAAACTTCCTAATCTTCCTATGATAATGCTTCTGAAGCTCTTACTGGTAGCATTGGTGCGGACATAGATGATTTCGCTCTTTGCTCCGTGGACTTGGTGTTCATCAGAAGCGGAGAGCTGGGTTTTGACCATGATGGCGTACTGCGTCCATGGCTTCAGAGGGAGGATGAGGTACCCAGGCTCCTGCTGTTCCTTTCCATCTGTGGCGCGAGGCGGAGGGTCTACATCTGCTATGACCCAGCTGTTAGAGCCACATGCGTCCTGACCGTCAAACTCAGTCACGTTCTTATATGGCCTAGAGAAGCAGAGAGAAATGTCAACAAATCCTTACACAGAAATCATCACTTCAATGCAATGTACTCAATCTACAAACTTAGAACAGCTTTAAAACAGACCTTAAAGTCAGGGTAGATGATGTTTTGAATACGGTGAAAATGAAAACAAGGCGGAAGTACAGGAAATACAGTCCGTTTAACTTGGTATGGACCATAAAGTTGGCAAAACACAAAATACAGACTTCACTTGAAAGTTTCCAGTGGGCAAAATGCTCTGGATTTTGAACAGTACTTCTATTCCTCACAGCCTCATTCAAAACACAGTAAATAAACTGTCTACATTCATTAAGCTCCGTATAAAAAGTTGAGTCACTTACGCTTCTTTGTATAAAACCATGAATCCCAGGAGGTCTCGAAAATCTGGTGGCCAGAAAGGTTCCCATTTAATTATGATCTTGTCAGAAAGTGTGCGAATCTGTGTGAACTTCAAAACCTGGCTTTCACCTAGTGAAACAGCAACAAAAATGCATTCAGATTTATTCAGAAAGAGCATATGAGCATAACTGAAACGCAAGGCTATGTCCTCCTCACATGAAGCCTGATCTCCATTGGTCTTTGAGACAATGTCATTCTTTGTTTGCCGGTTCTTAGTGCCTGTCACCTCCTCCATCTTCCGGATCTCTGACATGCAGAGTTTAGAATTATGATGGAAAAACATGCGACCCTGCTTGATGGTCAGGTTGTGTTTGGACCAGTCCCACAGCTGACGCAGGTTCTGGTTATCAAGGGCGTAGAAGGAATAATTCCTGGTGGGAAAGAACACAGCACACGAGTGAGGACGAGGGAAGAGGAGGGAATATATAGATGACATGGGATCATTAGGTTTGACAAATCCTATGACAAGACTCATACCCGACTTCCTGTGTCTCGCCATGGATGATTCGGAGCTTGCGAAGGAAAGATAGAGAGACTAGGGCGTATGAGTGTCGTACAGTCAGGTAGCCGGTGATCTCCTCCAGCTGTCCCAAGTTAGCTTCCAGCTCTGCGGCTATGTTATCTAACAGGAAGAGATGGAAAAAAAGAGTAAGTTTACAATCCGAATTTTTGAAAACCTGCACTCTGTTGAATGTACATATGATTGTATGTGTTTTTGTGATTGATTACATAAGGAATAACTAATGATGAACCACTGAATTACTGGAACTGAATGGACACCCAAGGTGGTAATGCAGTCACACAGAGCAAAATAGAGAATTGTATGACATTATAAATTATTATATTATTAATTTATTAATATTATTACACCCCTGAATGACAGACAAAATAAGAATTTATTATTGTGTATATTTATGATTTAAATTATATATATTTATAGAATTATACTCTAGAATAATCAAAAGATTAATAATTAAATATCAATGAAAACTGTGTGTGTGTGTGTTTGTGTGTGTGAATGTGTGTGTATATATATATATATATATATATATATATATATATATATATATATATATATATATATATATATATATATATATATATATATATATATACACACACACATACATACACACATACATACTGCATTTACATTTACATTTTACATTTATGCATTTGGCAGACGCTTTTATCCAAAGCGACTTACAGTGCATTCAGGCTATACATTTTTTTATTTATTTTTTTTATCAGTATGTGTGTTCCCTGGGAATTGAACCCACGACCTTTTGCACTGCTAACGCAATGCTCTACCACTGAACATATACACACACATAAAAGTGAGTACACCCCTCACATTTCAGCAACTATTTTATTATAACTTTTCAAGGGACAATACTATAAAAATGAAACTTGGATATATTTTAGAGTAGTCAATGTGCAACATGTATAGCAGTGTAGATTTACTGTCCTCTGAAAATAACTCAACACACAGCCATTATTGTCAAAATAGCTGGCAACAAAAGTGAGTACACCCTAAGTGAACATTTCAAAACTGTGTCCAAGGTGTCAATATTTTGTGTGAGCACCACTGTTATCTAGCATTGCCTTAATCCTCCTGGTCTTAGAATTCACCAGAGCTGCACAGGTTGTTGATGGGATCCTCTTCCACTCCTCCATAACGACATCACGGAGCTGCTGGATGTTAGACACATGACGCTTCTCCACCTTCCAATTGAGGATGCCCCACATGTGGTTAATAGGGTTCAGGTCTGGATAAATACTTGGCCACTCCATCACCTTCACCTTCAGCTTCATCAGCAAGGCAGTTGTCATCTTGGCCGTGTGTTTGGGGTCATCATGGTTGGAAAACCCAGTTTCTGAAGGGAGGGCATCATGTTCTGCTTCAGAATGTCACAGTACATGTTGGTATCCATGTTTCCCTCAATGAACCAAAGCTCCCCAGTACCAGCAGCACTCATGCAGCCCCAGACCATGATGCTACCACCACCATGCTTGACTGTAGGCAAGACACAATTTTCTTGATACTCCTCACCAGGCCGTCACCACACATGCTGGACACCATCTGAGCCAAACAAGTTTACCTTAGTCTCATCAGACCACAGGACATGGTTCCAGTAATTCATGCTCTTGGACAGGTTGTCTTCAGCAAACTGTTTGCAGGCTTTCTTGTGAGCCAGCTTCAGAAGAGGCTTCCTTCTGGGACGACGGCCATGCAAACCAACTTGTTGCAGTGTGTGGCGTATGGTCTGAGCACTGACTAGCTGACCTTTCACTTCTGCAACCTCTAAAGCAATGCTGGTAGCACTCTTGAAGCCAGCTTCTGCACATGAAGCACACCACGAGGACTCAAATTCTTTGATCGACCCTTGCGATGCCTGTTCCGAGTGGAACCCGTCTTGGAAAACCTCTGTGTGACACTGGCCACTGTACTGTAACTCAGTTTCAGGGTGTTACTGATCTTCTTATAGCCTAGGCCATCTTTGTGGAGAGCAACAATTCTAATTCTCAAATCCTCAAGAGAGTTCTTTGCCATGAGGTGCCATGTTGAACATCCAGTGGTCAGTATGAGAGAATTGTACTCAAAGCATCAAATTTTAACTGCTCTAATAAAAGATACACAACTTGGTATGGTCCTGTCAAGCAGACAAAAACATGAACATGATGAATAGGACATGTGGCTTTGCATGGTTAAACAACATATAGCTGTTATCACTTAGGGTGTACTCAGTTTTGTTGCCAGGTATTTTGACAATAATGGCTGTATGTTGAGTTATTTTCAGAGGGCGGTAAATCTACACTGCTATACATGTTGCACATTGACTACTCTAAAATATATCCAAGTTTCATTTTTATAGTATTGTCCCTTGAGAAGATATAATAAAATAGTTGCTGAAATGTGAGGGGTGTATATATATACACACATACATACATACAGGTTCATCTCAATAAATTAGAATGTCTTGGAAAAGTTCATTTATTTCAGTAATTCAACTCAAATTGTGAAACTCATGTATTAAATAAATTCAGTGTGCACAGACTGAAGTAGTTTAAGTCTTTGGTTCTTTTAATTGTGATGATTTTGGCTCACATTTAACAAAAACCCACCAATTCACTATCTCAACAAATTAGAATACTTCATAAGACCAATAAAAAAAAAAAAAAAACATTTTTAGTGAATTGTTGGCCTTCTGGAAAATATGTTAATTTACTGTATATGTACTCAATACTTGGTAGGAGCTCCTTTTGCTTTAATTACTGCCTCAATTCGGCGTGGCATGGAGGTGATCAGTTTGTGGCACTGCTGAGGTGGTATGGAAGCCCAGGTTTCTTTGACAGAGGCCTTCAGCTCATCTGCATTTTTTGGTCTCTTGTTTCTTATTTTCCTCTTGACAATACCCCATAGATTCTCTATGGGGTTCAGGTCTGGTGAGTTTGCTGGCCAGTCAAGCACACCAACACCATGGTCATTTAACCAACTTTTGGTGCTTTTGGCAGTGTGGGCAGGTGCCAAATCCTGCTGGAAAATGAAATCAGCATCTTTAAAAAGCTGGTCAGCAGAAGGAAGCATGAAGTGCTCCAAAATTTCTTGGTAAACGGGTGCAGTGACTTTGGTTTTCAAAAAACACAATGGACCAACACCAGCAGATGACATTGCACCCCAAATCATCACAGACTGTGGAAACTTAACACTGGACTTCAAGCATCTTGGGCTATGAGCTTCTCCACCCTTCCTCCAGACTCTAGGACCTTGGTTTCTAAATGAAATACAAATATTGCTCTCATCTGAAAAGAGGACTTTGGACCACTGGGCAACAGTCCAGTTCTTCTTCTCCTTAGCCCAGGTAAGACGCCTCTGATGTTGTCTGTGATTCAGGAGTGGCTTAACAAGAGGAATACGACAACTGTAGACAAATTCCTTGACACGTCTGTGTGTGGTGGCTCTTGATGCCTTGACACCAGCCTCAGTCCATTCCTTGTGAAGTTCACCCAAATTCTTGAATCGATTTTGCTTGACAATCCTCATAAGGCTGCGGTTCTCTCGGTTGGTTGTGCATCTTTTTCTTCCACACTTTTCCTTCCACTCAACTTTCTGTTAACATGCTTGGATACAGCACTCTGTGAACAGCCAACTTCTTTGGCAATGAATGTTTGTGGCTTACCCTACCCTTAAATTCAGTCTGTGTGCACTGAATTTATTTAATACACGAGTTTCACAATTTGAGTTGAATTATTGAAATAAATGAACTTTTCCACGACATTCTAATTTATTGAGATGCACCTGTATATATATATATATATATATATATATATATATATATATATATATATATATATATATAATTAAATAGCAATTATTATTTTCTGTTCTCATTGATGTTTAATTGCTAATCTGTAAAGGAGAATGGTTGCCACAGACAAAAGCCAATTATATAGTTTAGTTGTAATTATACAAAAACATTCGCAGAATGCTGATTAAACCAATCAGAACCATGAATCCCAGAGAGCTGTGTCATAACGACGTCCTTCTACGCTTGCACAAAGAGGAGAAATTGTATTAAAGAGTTTGTTTGTTCTTACTCCCTCCGCGGATGTTGATGACCAAACTGCCATTGATGACAGTGCATCCTCTCAGAGCCTGCGCCGCAGTAACTGAGTCCACTGTCTTCAGCCCCATGCACACTTTGGGACAGAGGCCAGCGCAAGGGGTGCAGTTCAACCTGCGGCACAGAACACAGCATCACATGTACACAAAGCCACACAACAAACAAAAGTCATTCATCCACACGTGCTGTGAACAGAACACGGAAACAAAGAAACGCAAAAATGATGGAGTGTTTCTATTCTCATTGACATTGAAGCAAATTTGCGGTATTAGGACAATAACGGATTGTTTGTGTCAAGGACGTGGATCCTGTTGCGCAAAGTGTCAGCGCTGGGAGCGGGGACGCAGGTGACGTTGCAGGGCAGGCAGAGGGTGCAATCAAGGATGAATGAGACGTTCTCTCAGATGTGCCAGAGACACAACTTAATTACTTATTGTTTTTGTAGATACGTCGGGCCTGACTGAGGAACTGTTTGTCTTCTGTGCAGGATGCTTTCAGCGCCACTGTTTCCTGTGAAACTACACTACGCATATTTGTATGACAACTGTAATAAAGTGTGAATCCACAAGCAAAACAAAGGATATGGAGGCGTGGTTTACATGCCAAAAGTCTTAATTATAATAGCGTCACAACATGATACCAGATGTGAAGCCGTGCCAAGAATGTGCACAAACCACCTATTGGGTAAAGCGCAAGTAATGGGTCGTCACTGTGTTTTGAGCCTTGTTACTTTTTTGTGGTACCTGCCAAAAAGGATGGAATGTGCTTGGTTTATCCAGCTAATCTGAAGGGAAGCTGGAGCGTTGGTGAAAGCCGTATTGCAGACATATCAGAGAGTCCAGTATGCTGTGTCTCCCTGCGGCAGGGATGCAACTCAGAGTCGTTTATCTGTCAGTGGCCAGACGGCGCTCCCTGTCTATGCAGCTGACAGACAGAGGGAGACAAGCTGATGAGACAAGGGTGTCGAAACTCCTGATATCTCAATGGTGGCCGGCTAGTGTGCTGAGACTGTAACCGAGGGCGGCAGCACGGGCGAGAGGCTTGACCACTGCGCTGTATCTGTCCAGCCTCTTTGATTTGTGTGTCTGCTGTCTGAAATCCCACAGTACACCCACATTGCCCAGCCTAGGGGTCATACTGGCAAAGGGGAAGCAAGAGTATCATGAGAAACAGAGAATGAAAAAGAATAAAAGAAAAGAGGAGTGTCCTATCTGGCAGAACATGCATTACAGGGTCAGTTCTGTCATTATTCACTCACCTTAATTTTTCTTCAACCACATGATTTATTCCAATGAACACAAAAGTAAATTTTAGGTCTGCTTTTAAGATACAACAAAAGAGAATGGTGATTCATACTGTCAAGCTCCAAAAATGATAAAAAGTACCATAAATGTGGTTGATACAGCATTTGAAGCCATGTATTAGTTACCTCTGCGAAACTCATTACATAAAAAATACAGTCTGTTACTCAAACAGAGCTATAGTATGACTTTAGAAGTCTTGGAGTATAGTGAAAGAGCTATAATAACTAATTTCCTGAGACATTTATGGTGCTTATGCTTTCTGCAAATTGACACTATGACTCACCATTTTGTGTTGTTGCAGTATGAATAAAAACAGCCTGGACATTACACATTTTTGAGTTCCTCAGTAGAATAAACTAATAGATGGGTTTGAATTTTCATTTCAGTGTATAAAAAAGCTTCTTTTTTTTTCTTTTTTTTTTAGTTCAAAGGTACAAGCAAAAAAAAAAAAAAAAATTCTGGTAGATTCCATAAATACACACTCTATGGACAAAAAGCATCAAATTAATTTTTTTTGGAAGCAAGTACAGTCACTATTATCATAGGAGATGTTTCACCATTGTTTTGGAGGGCTCTTAAAGCATAAAATGGACATTTCATTAATTTTGAGCACACTATCATTCAAAATTTAAGGGTCTGCAAGAATTCATTAAATTGATCAAAAGTGACAGTGAAGATATTTATAATGCTACAAAATGTTTTATTTAAAATAAATGCTTAAATGTTCTGAACTTTTAATTCATAAAATATTAAGTAGCAACTGTTCTCAACATTTATAACAATAAGAAATGTTTCTTGAGCATCAAATGTGCATTTTAGCATGATTTCTGAAGAATCATTTGACAATGAAGACTGGAGTAATGGCTGCTGAAAATTCAGCTTTGCCATCACAGGAATAAATTACATTTTAAAATAAATTAAAAAGAAAACAGTTACTTTAAATTGTAATAACTGTAATTAAATTGTAATTAAATTGTAACAAGTTTTCTGTAATTTTTATCAACTAATGCAGCCCTGGTAAGCATAAAAGACTTTCTTTTGTAAAGAATCATATGCCAAAATGTCTGAACAGCACTTTATTTTTTTCCTGTCCGCTGCTCTTCATATCACAACTCTGGATAGTTGCTAAAGCGCATTTTCCATTTATGCAAGGGTATTATTTTGCTATACTGAAGTATGCGTGATACATTTTTTTTTAATCTTGTATCTAAATATCTCATCTTGATTGTATGCTCTGCTGTTTTCATTGAGGGCTTTTGCTGGTGTCTGACCACAGCTGGACCAAAGAGACTTCTGAAAATCATTTTGAGAATATGACAAAAGCCCAACATTTATGTGAAAAATCGTCCATCTTTCAACATCCAGAAACGCATGTGTGTATAGAAATAGCGTGAGAGGGAATAAAGCTATGAGACATTGGTTATCCTATATTTCCACCACAAACAAACAAACAATACAAAACTATGTTCTGAAAAGCTCTATAAAACAGAGGTTAGCGGTCTGTTGTAGTCGTCCTATTCCTGCTCAGACCTTCTTTAAATTGGCACAAACAGCACTGCCAAGCCTCACACTAGGTCAGCTCTGCTCTCAAACTCACAAACTTCCTCTCATTAACATACAACGTTCCCTTTCTGACAGACTCTCTCACTCGCTCTGTCCCAAATGATCCTTTGTGCTCTCAGACAGTCGACTGAGGTCAGTACAGCCCTGATCACTCTAAGCCATCTTTGCAGTTCAGTCCTTTTTTCACTTCTTGTTCCTCTTCCATGAATGAGACAAACAGGAAGGATGCATGAAATTCCTGCTGAAAAAATGACTTAAACCAGCTTAAGCAGTTTTGCTGGTCTTAACAGGTCTCTCAGCCTGGTCAGACTTGTCAAGCCTGCTGGTTTTAGGGGGATTTTGAACATTTTATTAGACTGGGAGACCAGCTAGACCAGTTTAAACTAGCTATACCACCAACTTTCAGCAGCTATAGACAGCTTACCCGTTCATACAACCAACATTGAGTCCTCGGTGCTGTTTGAGCATATGGAAAACATAAAAATCATGTTTCTCATGTAAATCCAAGATGAAAAGTCAAGCGGCTAGTCTATATATTCCATTTTTAAGTCTGAAGTCTAAATGCGGCATAAAGTGGTCCAGTGACCCAGACACCTCCCTCCTAACAGGTCACACTTCATACACAATAGATTTAGCTTTTATGGGTCCTGACGCACATGTGTAGCATGTGAAGTACCCTTTAAAACACTTGGGGACAACTGCGCTAGTATTTGTGCATGTTCATTGAGTGGAGAGCATACAAGTAGTGGGTTACTTACGTAGTGGAGTTCACAGTGGTGTACCCAGAAGGGCACTCTGGGATGCAGGCACCGTTGTGGATGACGTATTCATGGCAGTCACCTTTGCCCTGCTTGCACTTGTTGTGAAGCTCCTGGCAAAAGCTGAAGCTGACGCAGCGCCAGCCCTTAAAGGTGTAGAAACCAGATGGGCACTTGTCAACGCAGACGTTATTGTGCATGTAGTTGCGGCAGGCCACGCATTTGCTCGACAAGTTGGGCTCCAAGCAGCCGCCCAGACACTGGTCGTGGCAGCACTGGTTGTCTTTAGTGCAGGCGCGGTGCTTGCATGAGGATGGGCACACTGTGGAGAGAGAGAGGGAGAGAAGTTAAATTTAAAGAAATTATTTTTATGGAAAGAACAGATGCTTCTCATCCACAGTGACATAAATTCATATAATGGGAAGGTGTGGCTTAGTGCAAAAAAATAGGCTACCACACTTGACCATTCATTTCTAAAGAGAAAATCTAAAGAAATATATATACTCATTTAAATAAATCTAAAACAAACAAGTGCAAAAAATGTACAAAAAAAAAAAAAGGATAAAAAAAACTATGTTTTATTTTCATGGCAAATAAATAAAACATGCTAAAGTAAGGCTGCTGTAAATTAAACAGGACTGAATATATACAGATTATTATTAGCAATAATAATAATAATAATAATAATAATAATAATAAATCTTGATAAAATAACACCAGACCACAATACACAATGAACAGGTATTTTAATTTAATTTCAGTTCCTTTTTTTTTTTTTTTTAAATTTACAATTCTTAAATGTGTAATTCTACAGACTCAAGCAATATTCCTATTTTCAACTTAATATTGGACCGCATCTGTGGTCTGTTTTTGATTATCACATAAAATAATGTTGACGTCAGTTTGTAAAAAGAACAGAAAACACATTTGCATGAACCCTTGCAGGCAAAGTACACAGATTTTTTAAAAGCCAAAACTTTAAACTATGTCAAATGCTTTTTTTTAAAACATATAAAAGCACATGAATTATTCAGCACAGCATTATTATTTTTTTTTTTTTGTAAAGTTGATTAAATCGTTTCTTGTGAGGAAAGACTACTTTTCTAGTTGGGCCAACATGATCACATCTTTTCCATGTCTCTTCATGCTAACACGTGTAAATGTGTAAAGCCGAGGTGTCATTCTTTTACTCTGATCTCTGCTTATTTTGCAGAATGAAGAAGGTAGACTGTAGGTAGATCTTTCCAAAAAAGTGTAAGTAATATGGCATCACAAACACATTATTCTGGTTGTTTAAACCCCAACTGGCTTAACACAAAAACACTGGCTTAACTTATTCCGTGAGTTTGAAGCGGGACTATCAGTTTGTCAAACCAATGGAAGACGGTGAAGTGTTTGAAAAAGCTGAACAAAACTGTCATATGTTTTAGCTGGAATAAGTATATACTTTAGAAACAATGTTAAGTGTGTTGCTGAAACTTGTTAGACTTGCAATGTAAATGCAAAACTGTAAACGCGTTTCATTTTGTCCTTCCGTTTAACTCATTATTTTCTGTGGAAATTCACAAATGCTGTCAATACCTCACTTGTAATGTACCTTTAAGGTGTTTTCTAAGTAACTCCACAGTCATGTCCTATCTTGTTGTAACACTATGTTACAATTGTCAATATTAAAACAATGACAAAATGGCCTACTCTGATAAGCAGCTCCTAAAATGGTGTAACTGCATTCCTCTGCCTTTTATGTGCTCTTTCTTTCCGTCATGCACACACACACACACACACAAAATCCTATAAACACACACACTACACAGTGCAGCACACTGCTGTCAGTTGTTTGACAAGAGTCTTCTTGTAAGTCCTTCTCTCCCACTGAAGTCAGTGTTTACATATTTCTTCACCCCCCACCAAAATGACAGAGGTAAAAGAGGCCACGTGTGGCATAGGAGAAGAAAAGAAAGGAAAAATCCTAAAGATAAATCCCAAGGGTCATGGAGGTCCTAATATAGTGGATGGAAGAGAATCTACAGTGATCTATAGATTCCTCTGGAATCTAACAACGTGACCTGCAAGCTTGTCTCTGAGACAGCCTGTTAAAAATAAACCACGCATGGCTAGCTGGAGCATGCGCTTCTGCCCTCTAACATACATATGAACGCGCCTGCGCGTGTGTTTGAACACGCACGCACAACCTCCCTCTCACACAAACACACAGATTAGTAGTCGCTAAGTGAGCAGAATTGTGTTGCTGACTGTGGGATCCTTATATGAGTTACTAGAAATTAGTTCCTAGAAATGTACTCTTTGTATTCATTGTGGTTGTAAACAGTTTTAAGTAGTAGTAGTTATTTATTTTTATTGCCATGTCAGCATCCAAGACCATCCTTCAAGGCAAAAACCAAATTGGAACAACAAGAGTTACAAACACAAACTAAATCCAAACAAATACAGTAAATAAAATTACACAAGAGTTTTTAAATTAACCTATGATAAAAAAATTGAAATCTTTTCAGGTAAAACTTACTAAACAAGTCTTAAATGGTTTAAAAAAAAACTTTCATAAAGTAGTAAGTTTTAATGGAACATTTAAATTAAAATTTAATGACTATAAAAAAAAAATGTGGTGTAACCAACAAATAGTACACTTTCATTGTTTTAAAGTTTTTAAAATAAATTTTTCCTTTTTTTATATATATATATTTTTAACTGTTAAAACAGAAAAAAAGTGCACATAATAATTCACATTATTACTGTTTTTACTGTATTTTTGATCAAATAAATGCAGCCTTATGAGCATAAGAGATTTCTTTCAAAAATATATTTAAAAACCTCAATCTCAAACTTTTGAATAGTAGTGTATGAATTGCAAATTGAGTAAATTAACAGATATAACAAAACAAATAGCATCATGTCATTGATCTTGATATGTGATTGTATCAGCACAACCCTAATGTACACACATACACACACCATTAGAGCTGTGCACAAGGAAAGGGCATAATAATGAATAGCATTAAGACACCAAGAGGACAAAGAACAAGCCACAGAAGAAATATGTGTGTGTGTGTGTGTGTGTGTGTGTGTGTGTGTGTGTGTGTCTGTCTCCTAATGGAATATTGGCTCTCACCGGTGATGTTAACACTACAACTCAGTCGAACACAACCCTGGAGTTGGTTTAGTCCATAAAGAAAGGTCAGCAAATACCTCTGCTTCCACGACAACAACAAGACAAGATGAGGGATCAGAAATCTCCAGACTTGCCTTGTGCATAATAATTAAGCATTCAACTTACTTTTAACACCATGTTAAAACCTCTGACAAGTGTTCAGTGATTTAGGCAAACAAAACTAAGCTTTCAGAAATGCTTGGAGGCTTTTCTGAAATTTCCAAACGCTCTTGACAAGCTCTGACAAACCCAGGGATCATGAAACGCTGGGTAAAAAAGTGAATTTATGTAGTGCTTTGGGGAAATAGAGTGTGCTGAAAATACAAGAAAAAAAGAATGAAAACAGAAGAAAAGTTTTTATAAAAAGTGAGAATGCTGGCAGTAATCCGAGCAGCTAAAATGGATTCATATGCAAGTTCAAAATTCTCAGTTTTTCCACTGAGCTCCTCAATACATATTTTGAAATACTGAAAAGGTGTAAAACGGAGCTGCCTTTCACACATACATTTCAATTACACATTAAGGTATAAAACAAGCCCGGCAAGTGTATAGTTGTTGTTCACTTCAATGTCAGGTGACACAAGGTCAGCCAACTCCAGAGCAAAACAACACTACCCTCTGTCCCTTATACACGACAATCCAGGGAGGGCCACCTCACCGCCTGCCACGAAAAGGAGGGGAAGCGTGTGTGTGTGTGTGTGTGTGTGCGTGCACATGTGACAACAATGGAGGTGCTAAGTTGGAAACAACAAGCAAGCCACAAACATTGTGTCAATTGAAAGCACATTAAATTAAGAAGAATTCTGTACAAAAAACAACCTTCTTGACTCAAATGGCTTTCCGTGAAAATTCATTATCATCTATTCTTTGAAAAAACCCTACCGCCACTGCCCCTATTTTCTCTCCCTCCCTCCTTCCCCTAGCTCTCCCGGTTATAAGCAAACAGACACATGGTGTGCACAGCGACTCCTGATCCAGAGAGTCCAGTCCATTTAACAGCCCCAGCCGCAGACCCACCCTCAACCTTAACCAATGTGTTTGCTGGCTGTAGAAGGTAGCCATTCAATGGCCTGTACTGTCTGTGAGGCAGAGCCACCGTGTATTAACCCTTTATTGCACATGTGTCAGCAACCTTGAGCAGAAAGACAAGGGGAGGGGAAAATACTGCTACAGGAGTTAGAAAAACTTGTTCCTCTGCTCTGGAAAGATGTAGATGTAGGGTTGCAACAACTAATCGATAAAATCGATTATTATCGATAATGAAAATCATCGACAACGATTCTCATTATCGATTAGGGTCTGCCCACAGTGCATGTCCAACTTCAGCTGGTCGCGTCAAATTACAGCACTGAATAACGCATTTCTTTGGCCAAAATGCATCTGAAAATAGTGGAGGAAACAGAATGAGATGCTGCGAGAGAGTTACGTGATCCAAGCTGCACAAAACATGAGAATTATTTATTTTAAGCTTTAAGTTAATGCATTAGCGTAATGGCTTGCCTTGTCAGGGGCTTTGACAGATGTGTGTGCGTCCTCAGCGCAAAAACGTTCAGTTTACAGTCATATCCTTATCTGTAAATGTCACAAATTAACGCAAACATTTCCATTTTTGCATAAAGTTCCGTCCTGACAGTGTGTTAAGTTTAAATCTTTACTGAATGAGAGCGAGCGCGGCGGGCGCGTGAACGCGCGTCAGAGAGGGATTAATATTCAGCGCAAAAACATTCATTGTGCTGAAATATCTGTTGTTGAAAGTTAAATTAAGGTTTAAAAGTCAACACGTAGTGCACGTATTTTCTGAGAGTATAGGGACTGTAAAGGAATAACCGCTTATAGTTGTCTGAATATAGTCAGATGCTTCACAGCCACCTTTTACAGGAAAAAGAAATTACAGTAAACGTGACTATGATCAAAAAGTTGGTTAACACTGAGTTTGTGTTTTTATTCGTCTTTATTTTTATTATTATCTTAATTTTTGATGAAGAGATTTAAACTATAGGCCTATATACAGTGCTTAAATTTATTAAAACAAATTTATTTAAGGTTTATAACAAATAATGTAAGCTTTGTGCCACTGCTGCTCTAAACTAACAGTATTGGTGTTTACTAAAATCATTTTTTAGCTATCTGTATTGGTTAGTCCTCCAATTATGCGCAATCTCTTTAGTAACAGTAGGCTATTTCTAATGCTATAATATAATTATTTCTGTTATCTATGAAAGATCTATGAATGATTTTTTCAGATACCCAATTACAGTCAAAAAGTAGCTAAACAATGCCAGCAAGAATGCATGCTGTTATGAAAGGCAGGAAGCTATTTTATTATGTGAATAAATATTTAGTTGTTTCAGTTTGTTATTTGCCCAATAAATGACAATAACATTTTTAGATTTAAACAATTCTTTGACAGATTCCTAAAATATTTGTGTTTTCTCTTTATTATGACAGGTGGTCTAATAAATTTTTAAGCACTGTATGTTTTCATAGCATTCAGTTGGCACGTTTGTTTGAAGAACATTGGGCAGAATGTGGAAGTGTTTTTGTGAATAAAATAAAAAAGGAAATTTAGCTTTTTATCCGATTAATCTGAAAAAAAATAAAATAATAATAATCGGCCAACTAATCGATTATCAAAATAATCGTTAGTTGCAGCCCTAGAAAGATGTCTGCTCCTCTCTGCATTCCACCTACAGAGCCAGAGCATGCTGGGAACTCCTGCAGTCCGGAGCGCTGTCGTTGATAAGTTGTGCTTGCTAAGTGATATCTTAAATAGTGCGGCTTATTGAGGAGAAGTGTGCAGTCATCTTACTTACAATGCAACCAGAACAGCCAGAGTATGTGGCAGAGTATGTCTAGGTAATATGTCAAATATTCACAATACATTATATACTCACTTTTTGTAAATAATACTTTTTTTTGCAAGGATGCATTAAATTGATCAAAAGTGACAGTTAAGACATTTATAATGTTACAAAAGATTTCTATTTCAAATAAATACTGTTCTTTTGAACTTTCTTTTTATTAAAGCATCCTGAAAAAAATGTATCACCGTTTTCATAAAAATGTTACTCAGTTCAACACTGATAATAATGAGAAATGTTTCTTGAGCACCAAATCAGCATATTAGAATGATTTTTGAAGGATCACGTGACACTGAAGATTAGAGTAAATTCAGCTCTGCCTTCACCAGAATGAATTACATGCATTAAAACTGATTTTTTTTTTTTTTTACATTGTAGTAACACTGTAATACATTGCAATAACATAATAACAATAACACAACATTACAATTTTTATGGTGATCATAAGAGACTTCTTTCAATTAAATTTATACACAAACTACATAAACACATACACACTATAAAATGCTAATTTTATGATCCTTGAATTAATTTAAAATGTCAGTCTCAAAACTGAGTTAAAAGAATCTGAATAATTACAAAACATTTTGAATGTTAATGTTTTAGTTAACATTTTATATAAGTATTATTGCTTATTAATGTACTACTGTAGTGCTGCATATAAATAAATATGATTGCATAGCTTTTTGTTTTTCCTTCTGTTCATTTAGTGAAAAAGAGTTTGGAAAACATAGCCTTTATTAGACTACAAATGGTCTGTTTTGGTCAAAATGATGGTACCTCTGATTGAAGAAAAAAAACAACAACAACAAAAAACAAAAAACACTTTTAAGCCATTTCAGAGGAAATGCAAAAATAGTGAGCTATATAATATTGAATATTATTGAAAGGCTAAAAAATGAAAATAAAATAAAAAAAAATAAGCTATGCCCAGCAATATAAAAATGCAATTTCTTCAATGTTCCTTCTCTCTGTGAGTACAGAGGGAGTTATTCATTGCTCATTAGCTTTCATTCATTCATGTTCTGGGCGTCTATCTGCTGGATCTGGGTCACATTTCAACATCAGGGTGGGTGGCCACATGTGACTCATTTATCAGAAACAGCAAGCTGTGCTCGTACGCTTAGTGGCAGTGCAATCAGCATGAGCAGAAACGCCATCTACACCAGTGCGTAAACACCTGAGATGGGAAGATCAACTTCCATTAAGGATATGCAGTGCATGTGCGTGTGAGAAAGAGACAGAGAAAGGGAAGAGTGTTAAAGAGATGAGAGGTGTGTGAAAGGAAGCGAGTATTTACCTTTGGCGCCGATACACAGAATCTGACCCTAGCAAAAGAAACGTCCTCACTGGACATAGATCACATACAGCTCAGTCTATAAACACACAACTGTACCGCAGGAAGGAAAGGCAGCACTAGAGAGTTCAGCTATTGTTTTTATGACAGCCGACATCTGACATGTCGGCAAGTGACAAACACTCTCACAATCTGCTCTTTGTCACCGCAAAATACACAGTAAATACACGTTTGTCTTGCAAAAACAACAGATTCGGTTAGGAAATGTAGGGTAACAATGACTCAAATTGTCCTACACAAACCTTGCATATAAACATCCATGAAAAGATTAAAGCAAGACAAACAGACACCTTAACAACTGCAAGAGGAAAAACAAACAAGCTATCTCTCGAAATTATTTGTCTTTAAACTGGGTCAAAGGCCATGAGATACAGATTCTCCTCAGAGAAGCCGAAATATTCGGTGCTGAGACCATAACAATCACACGCAAACCTTTATGTGTATTCAGTCGCACGTCTTTTCTTGTTATACATCATGCATATAATTGCAGACAGCACAGTTTATGAAATTAAACTCGGCTTTGTGCACTTGTCAGACAATTTTAAAAGTTCATACCTTGAGGACTTCACTACAGTAAGGGGCCCCTTATAATTCAACAGATGAGTGAAAGGATTTCTTGGAAAGAGTAGGGATCTCAGGGGAAAGCGGGGTAGATCCGACAGCAATATCCTGGCAAACTGACATGGATGCTTTTGACAGTACAAAGAAAAAGATACTCTGCAGTAAACATAAGTAGTGCTTGCCTGTGCAAAAGATGCTGGGTACTTGCAAGGGCGTCAATATGCAGTTGCTGGGGTATTCTAGGTGGCTTAATCACTGGCCCAAATGAAGAGTATTCATTAAAAAATATATTTATTAAGTTTTATCATTTATAATTTATTTATTATGCTCTAGTCTTTAATATGTAGTAAAAGTCACACAGACAGTAGTAGTAGTAGCAGTTTTAGGGCTGTCACGATTCAATTCAAGTACTCAATTTTAAAAAATCCTCGATTGCATTTTGCTTGTGTCGAGTAACCGGCAAAATGCCGGAAGTGGTGCATTCCATGGATGAAAATCCATGAAACGTATTATTAGACCGTTTTCCAAGACTGCGTGATATATTAAACCCATTTAAAAATCCTAATAAAGCATAATGGTATTGTGAATTAACAAACATGATTCAATTAAATAAATATATGTGATGCAATACATGCGCTTTAATTATTTACATGCATGTAGGTTACATACATGCATCTCAGAGTGGCTCTGTTCACAGGAAATGCTGCTCCACATGAACTGTTATCATTTACATGTGTGGAGCGTCTCAAACTCCATCTCTGCATATTGCTGAGAGTTTGGGTTTATTATAACGTTCATCTAGGAACGCAACATTCGCCATTTCATCAGATTTGTAGAAGGTAAATCATTTATAACCCTACACAAACACAGGAGAATACATCAATATCTTTCTCAATATGCTACCTGTACATAGCAATTTCAACAAAGTTTAAACCCTCGCTCTAAGTTTACACGTTTTGATGTCCACATATTCAAGAAATTACAGTGGCTGTAGCATTTCTGTCATAAACAAAGGGACAAATATTAAAGATTAAGTAGACATTTGAATTAAATTTTGTTAAATAATTATTAAACAAGGATTAGATCGTGCAGTAAAGTGTAAAAACAATCATCAGGGCGTTGGCTCCCTCTGCAGTCATTTGTTATAATATATAACGTACATTAGCTCTATTGTAAATATGTTATGTTTTTTTTTTACAATTTTGTTCAATAAAACCATATGATTACTCACTTTTGATACTTTATTTGAACTCTTTTTATTACTGCAAAAAAATTAATTATTATGATCCGTTTACTCGATTAATTGTTAGAATAATCGACCAATTACTTGATTAATCGTCAGAATCAACCAATTACTCAATTACCAAAATAATCGTCAGTGACAACCCTAGACAGTTTTCTGAGCATCTGGGGGTTTGTTATATATAATAGTCAAAAAAGTAAATGTCATTAAATTTTACTTCTTCAACTGTAATATTTCCCAGCCTGTCAGACAATCACCTAAATACTTCATCAAAACAGTGAAGAGGAATTACAGTAAAGTTTGGATGACCCTTTGTAAATTATAAATATTGTGTGAAAACATACTAGAGGTCACTACATTTGCACCTGCGTTCAGAGGCCAACATTTCTTCCAACATTTTTTGGATATGAAGTTACTTCCGAGTGGATTAATTTGATTTTCTTTCCCATCAATCAATACCTAGTGCTACATAATGATTCAGTAAAAACATTTTAGCAGTTCACCTAAAAATGAAAATCATAAAGGTGATTAAATAATGACAGAAATTTCATTTTTTGGTGAACTATGAAAACTGAAAAATGAAAACCCTTCTTTACATTAGATTTCAGACCATTTACTTTAAAAATTAAACTCAATTTCTTTCTCAAAAACTTGTGTAATGTGCTTGCTGTAAATTCACTGTGCTGTATTTAGAAAGGCACATGACTATAGGAGGTGTCACAGTTCATGACAGGGCAAAACCAAGCCATGAACTCTCCATAGACCTCTAAGGCTTTCTCACCTTTGAGAAGAATATAAATTTAACATTCAAGACTCTGAGGCACAAAATCAGAGAGGTGAGGAAGCACCCGATGGCCCCTCAGAGCTCCTGAGATACTGTGCAGAGCTAGAAAAACATCTAAGAAGGACAATCAAGTCTTTAAGCAAGGACTGAGAGACTGGCTCAGCATCACACAGCTTCACACTAGAGAGGAGATTTAGTAAGACAACAACTTGAAGCACACAGCCAAAACAATGCTCAAGTCTCTGAATGCCCTTGATATCCTTCTTGTTGTGGGCTTTTGTGTGTCGACTGACACCAAAGAAATCATCTCAGTTCATTTTGAATTGAAGTCTATGGCTGCATTTTTCAACAATGCACAAAAAGCACATACTTCATTGGTGATAGAATGTACATACATAATATACTTATGATACTGCAGATATACTCACATATCTGATTCACTTATTTAGAACATCAAGCATTTCAAGAGATAACCGTCCCAAACAAATTGTCATTCATGCTTGAATCAAATAACTAAATAATCTTATATTGACCGTAACTGCATCAGAGAGTGCACATTTGGCTCAATCGCTGGCAGTAAGTCAGTTCTCTTGGCCTTATCACGTGCATTTGAGTCCTTGTAACCAGTTTATCCTGACAGGATGCTGCTTTAATGTGTGCTTACACATTCATTGAGCACATCGAAGAGGATGTGTGTGGCCAAGAGGCCCTAATGCGTCAGAGATATGCACTTGTTCTACAACTGGATGAGGACTGTGAGAAGAAGAGAGTGTAATGAGATGCTACAAGGACAGCTATTAATTAGCCTCTGTGTTTTGGGGTTAATCGTAGTTTCAGAGAGGTGATGGTGCTATGTGACACACTGCAGGCGGTGAAACAGTGGCTACTAGCAGTAGAGCAGAGACAGATGCTGTAAACACTTTCATTAGGCAGCCAGCCACCCGTAATGGAGGAAAAACACTCCAACATCACGATTGTACTCGCTCACATTTTGTTTGTACTCAACCTGCCACCAGCTTGAGTATTGCAATGACAGGCAAGATATCTGAATTAGGCATGAAGATCAAGGATCACAAACAGTGCCGGATCAACCGCACTAATGTTGATGAATGATGCAGGGACAAACAAAAATCATCTACGTAGGAAATTTGTTCCTCCTATATTGTGTTAGAATAATTTATTGAGACTGTAATGAACATGAAATTCAGTAAAATGAAAAGCCTTGAAGGGGGGGTTCACCCAAAAATAAAATTGGCATCATTTATTCAACCTCACATCATTCTAAGACTGTATGACTTTTTCTTCTGTGAAAGTCAATATAGAGTTATTTTAGTAGCATTGAGATACTATATTAGATTTTTTTAAATATTTTGAACTAGTTATTATTTTTATTTTTCCCATTTTCATTTTAGTTATAGTTTTAGTAATTTTGGTTGGTGTTTGATTATTATGATTATTTTTTTTAATAATATGTCTAATTTTTATTAATTTTTTATTCAGTTTTAGTTTTGGTTAGTGTTAATTTTGGCAGCCATTTTTAATTTAGTCTTAGTCTTGTCTCAAATGTATGTTTTAGTTATTGTCATATTTAGTCAACCTTGTCCTGTTTTTGTTTAGTCAGGTTTTAGTCGACGAAACATCTGAGCATTTTAGTCTAGTTTTAGTCAATGAAATTTTAGTCACATTTTTGTCATGCTGTTTAATGGTTAAACTGATAAAAAAAAAAAAAAAAAAAAACCTTTTTGCTCAAAATTATAATCATAATGATTGTTGTCATTTGAGAAATTTACTTTCACCAAGCACAAATGTCATAGACTCATATACATGGTTTATTTTACCTCATCTAGTTTACTGATTTATTATAGCCTATTTATTATATAAATTAATATCAAAGACTTATGCATGGTCTCTGTCTACATTATGAAAACTGGTAAAACAAACGAAAAATATTATAACAGTGAAATTCCTAATAGTAATTCCAATAATTCCAAATTACAATAACCTGTTTCTCTATTAAAAAACAGTGGTTGAGTAAGTGCATTTTTTCAGCAACTACAATCGCAAACAATACAGTCGAGATCTCGACAGAACACAGACTAGCTGAGTGACACTTTCATTTAGATTACTAAACTCCACCTTGTTTGTCGTTGTTTTCAGATCATCGTCGGCGGCGCTTGGCAATGAAGAGCGAGCGCGTGCGCATGGTTGCCACACTACAAAAAAATAAGCAAAACACCGGGCAGAAAATGTATCCTTGCAAACAGAGAAGCTCTGATTCAGGGATTTGAACTCTTGATATCTGGCAACCGCACACATGAAAGCTCGCATAGTAGAGGTGTGTACAGCAGTCCGTAATAAGATTTTGTCTCCTTTTTTTGATGAAAATAAAGAGAGATTTTGGTAAAGTTATTTTTTGAATATTTTATTCTCGTCTTTTATTGTCAACGAAATTGCATGTTGATGTAGTCATAGTTATCATTTATTGACCTTATTGTTGTCTTGTCTTAGTGTCATTTTAGTCATGGGAAAAAAGCTCCTCAACGAACATTTTTCTTCATAGTTATCGTTAACGAAATTACCACTAGAATTAGTTAATTTAGTACACTGATATATTAAAATGAAATGTTGCTTTGGAAAAAATAATATGTTTAAATAATTTTATTTTCATTTGTTTCAGTTCATGTTTATTTTATTTCAAGTAACAAAATGTATGGTTTTAGATTTAGTCAAGTATAATAACCCTGTGTCAGTGGGGTTCACTGTTGTTTTAAACCCCAGTGTTCATCAAAATACCATGTTCTGTGTTTCGCATAGGAAAGAAAGTCATACAGATTTGGAATTACACAAAGGTGAGTAAAATGATGACAGAATGTTAATTTTTGAGTGAACTATCCCTTTAAAGACTGTACGCAATACATCTCTCTCTTCTAACAGCAGAGAGGAATTCCAGATCAACTTTGACTACCACACCCCAAACTGAAGCTTGAGGATCAGTCTGGACAAAACACCCCTACGGCTACTGAAACAACAGCACCGTCTCCCTCTTGGTCTGCACCACATTAATGTGTGTTGGGTGGATCTGCAAAGGTTACGTCACAGATACTTACACAGTTTAAACTGTCAGGGAAAAGATACTGCCACTGCTGGAAACATCTAAACTTCTTAAGCATATTCCAATCAAAGTCATAAGATAGCTTTGTGTGAAAACAGACCGAATTCATTATTTATTCATTACTTGACTTAATCCTTTTGATTCAAGCCACTGGGAATCTTGGCATCCACACTAGTCTCCTTGGCTTAAGAGATCATGAGAGAAGCAGCGATTTCGTCTGAAAAACAAATCATTCTTTTGAGATGAATCTTTTCAATGAATCAGCTGATACAGTGCACATGAATCATACATGAAGAAACTGAACCAATGAGTCAACTCACTGACAGCAGTGAACAGCTCACTGAAAGGGAAGATTTGTGGTGAATGATGGCTAACATTTTGGTTGGTTTCTCTCACAAAGTTTTTGTATGTTTTCAGAAGACTTGGAATATATTTAGGAAGCATTTTTTTATCTGAGGTAGAAGCAGTAGATTTTCCTACACAATTTACATGAAGAAAGTGTGCAGATTCCATGTGGGCCTAATAATATCTAGCATAAACTGAGTGGTTAGAGCACAGAATTAAAAGGCCCACTCTAACTACGCATTTAGAAAATTACATGAATTATAGAGACATGGAGGCGGAGACAGGCAGCATGGCCCATGACATTAAACACTACTTTGGCATCACTGAATGAACTAGTCAGCAGAGAAATGTGTTACAGCAGCGTTGTATTTAAAGTGTTAGTTCACCCAAAAATAATGTGTCATCATTTACTCATCCTCAAGTTGTTCCAAAAGTTTTTTTTTTTTTCTTCTGCTGAACACAAAAGATTATATTTTGAAAAATAACCCAACAGCTGATAGTCCCCACTGACTTCCACCGTATTTTTTCCATACCATGGAAGTCAATGGGTTCCATCAGCTGTTAGGTTACCCATATTCTTCAAAACATCTTCCTTTATGTTCAACAGAATAAAAAACTTGAGAAAAAAAAAAATCCCTGATAAACTGAAAAACCTGAGATAATGAAATTGAAATTTCAGCCACTGCAGGCGATATTTTGATAGTATGCAGACCCAGTGTAGAAATACCTCTCTGTGCAGGCTTTGTTCTCTTAAAACCCAGTAGATCTAGAGAGTTACCACATTTATTATGGAAAAGGAATGTAACAAAGACTCAAATACTTCAGTTATAAATTTTCCAAGCACCAGCTCACACGTAGGACTGCACAAAATAAAAACACTGCCAACTTCTAGGATAAAATAAGATGAATCTTGTTTTATATTTCACGCTTCTGTGCTCCACAAATCAAATCTGACTGCCATGATTAAGTTAAAACACTATTCATCAGCATGAAAGCAGATCTGCAGATGTGCAGAACATCTAAAGAGCCTGGCCAGAGACGTCTTCACATGAAAGCTTTGACTGAAAAACTTTTAAAAACACTGATGAAATGCTCGTCTGCTGAGGTTTAATGAATGCTTTGGATGTCTGGGATTCCAGGAGAAGGGCTTGAGCAGTAAGGCTTTTGACTGAGTTAATACCTTTGGCACTCGATGGGCCTGTCTCAGCCCTAAAGGAGGGGCTCCACTTGAGTATACGGCCTTGATAATCAGCCCAGTGAGAACTCAAGCATCCAAAAGAGCCAAAAAAATAAATAAATAAAAGTGTGTGGAAGCTTCAAAAAGTTAACCAGATCCAATAAGCAGGCTGTTATCAGCCAATTATAATCAATAATCATAGACTTACAATTTCCAATGACGTATAATTGCTTCTTTTAAGTGGCTGAAGGATCCCAATCTTTTTCCAGATCTTAGTGACCTCATAAGTGGGAAGAGAAAACCTTCAAAATGTGTTTTTGGCTTTCTGTCAAAAACTCCACCTGATAAATGCATATTTTGTCTATCCACAAAATGCTGTACAGCCCATATAATTACAGTAGATTAATTCTGAAAAAGACATGATTAATTTCCTGATATTACAGAAGGGCTACTTAAAGAGGCTTAAGAAAGCACTTTTAGGGATGCATGTTCAAAAGCCATGTTCAAACATTTCACCAAGAGGAAGAACGTTTCTTTGAGTAGGCCGAGCTAAAGAAAGAAAGAGTGAGGGAGATTGGCTGTAGAGTAAGTGCATGGTATAAAAAAACAGACAGTGATGACAGAGAGAACAAGGGTGAGAAAGGAAGAAAGTAAAAGTGATTAATTTAGAGGCAATGATGTGGCTCTGGCTGGGATTACGAACATGTGTGTTTTAGGAGGCTACAAGGTAGCGTACTCCAAAATGTTGACAAAATTCATTTATACACATTAAAGTCTTTGCCTTTCAGGATAATATTGACTCATCCTGCACTACAAAGGTTTTGTCCAACCAAATGGTAGAATGAGAATGTCCCACCCCAAAAAAACAAATGAAACTGACTAGCAAGTAGCTAAATACGGTACACTTGAGCACTACTCAATTTCACCAGCATTGTAGTATTTATTAATGTTTTGAATTTACTTTTATTTTTATATTTTTCATTTTCATTTTAACTGTAGTTTAAGTTTAAGTAATTTTGTCATGCGCTTTTGTATTCTTTTCATTTATTTTATTTCTATTTTAGTACGTTAACAAAAAACACTTAAGTTTAGGTTAAATTAACAATAACAACAATAACAAAATCAAATGTCTTACCTACACATCCAGTGTGCCACATACACATAAAGCAATACATTAAAAGATATTACGCATATGGCTGAAAATGTTGGCCCATATTGATCAACTGTATTTAAAACAATCACTTTTTTAATCTAGATTTTAACATTTTCTGAAGAAAGTGTGAGTAATGCTAGCCTGTGCCAACTTTCACATATCTTGTGGGTGGTTATCAAGGAGTTTCTATGTGACAGATAAGGTGTTCGGTGGTTTTTGTCAAGTGTCCATTCTCCCTTTCTCTCAAATCAAGCATAGTTCATGTATATGGATCCTAACACATCTTAGTCTACCCTTGAACTCTGGGAAAAAAACATCCTCCCCACAGCAAAGCGGTGCACTGGAAGGGTTCAGTTCCTGTCTAATATTGACGGTGCTGATGGTCAGAGGGTCTAGGAGCTCTGCCCCTGGGACCATTCATAACCTCCCAGTAGGAAGCCGCCTAACAATGCCCGGAAACAATTGGGACGAACATTCTGTGAAGTTCGGTAACAGCTATTGTTCCATGCTGAGATTGAATTGGCGCCAGTGTATCCTGTAGTATCGGAGTGTCAGGCAACTGAGGGGGAAACGGGGGACTCGATAGTGAAGCCTCCTGCTGCAGACGGTCCTTCCTTTAGGATACACCCCTGTGTGCACTTTACACACACTTTCACCCCAGAGTTACTTACATTTCTTAGCAGCACTGAGAAACAACAAGTATACACATAAGATCTCATTTCCACACATAAATAACAGAAGCATAGGTGAGTTATTTTCTAGCTGACCCTTACGGGCCCTCAGAGATTGAAACGGATGGAGACGTAAAGGTCACTGACGTATGTGAATCTGGAATCATCTCACATGGAAAAAACTACAGGAAGGATCCTACTCCTCAAGGTCTAACACTTATAAAGAGTGTTAAAAATAAAACAGTTCCATTAAAAATGTTTCCTTCAGCCTTTATCGTCATTTCTCATGCTATTAATATATTTGACGTTCTTTTGCAGAATCGGTTCCATTTTTAAAAATAAGACAAGAATAGAATGATGTTTGGATCTGTAAAAGGTTCCCATACGTGTATTATGTGTGCAGGACCACTCAGACAGTGTTTCCTGCACTACTGTTCAGTGGCACCACAACACTACTAATCTACAGTGCAAAACCATGCAGTCCAACCAATCCCTGAATGAAAGACTCTTATGAGCTGGTTCTTTTTCATTAATCAAACACGTCCAGCTTACAACTTACTTGAACTTAAAAAAAAAAAAAAATCATATCATTTTTTTTGTTCAGTATTGTTTAATGTACAGTTATGTCAATTATTTGACTGCATTTAAGCTGCCTGTAAAAAGACTGTATAACACTCCTTTGCAAGATTAAAAAAAAAACATTTATTATAGGATTTTCCTCAAATTTAAAATAAGATAAACTGGAACTGAATGGGACACTGAATTCTTTGTCAATACATGTCTGTCAAAGAGTATACCTTACCTTTACTCCTTTCCCAACACTGTTCTATTGATATTAGAGACAGTTATTTACTTGGAATTTAATACTTTTATTCAGCAAGGATCCATTAAAATGATCCAAAGTTACAATAAAGGCATTTAGAATGTTCCAAAAGATTTCCATTTCAAATAAACTTCCTATTCATCAAAGTATCCTGAAAAATGTATCAGTACTAGCATCAGTGAATGGCATGAAATCAGCAAATTGGATTGATTTCTGAAGGATCATGTGACACTGAACACTGGAGTAATGGCTTCTAAAAAATTTAACTTTGCCATCACAAGTCTAAATTAAATTTTAAAATAAAATAAAAAGTTAAAATAGAAAACTGTAATAAAATATTTTACAATATTAAAAATTTTACTGTATTTTTGATCAAATAAATGCAGCCTTGGTGTACATAAGAGAATTCTTTTACAAACATTAAAAAAATCTTACCACCTCCAAACTTTTCAACAGTAATGTACTATAAATGACTTAAAACTAACACTCAGTAGTTTAACGACTTTAATTTATGTGTAGCTTGTAGCTTAGGAAGCTACAGTTTCAAAGTAGTTTTCTTAACATTGCCATGGGTGAACAAGTAGTCAGACAAACTATATGACTCAGACCGAGCCTTGAGCAAATCGGATACGAGTGGCTACACAAAGCTCACTATTCAAATAATTAAAAAAAGAAACATACTGTACAAGCTAATCAAATATGAGCCAATTCTCTAAGCCAAAAGCAATCTGTCACAAGGGAGGTGGACGTTAAGCCACAAACTTAAACATTTAGCTACATGTAGTGTTTCTATTCTCCTAGTCAAACTACTGTTTCTCCATCCCAGCTGTGTTTCTAATCCCCTCTGAGGACAGATAACGAAGATCATTTTTTAATGTGTGTAAAATATTCAGTGCCGGGGGAAGCCCAGCCTCATTCAGCACTGGCTGACAGCCTGAACAGAAGCTTCGGCGCTCCCCTAACAGATCTAACACAAAACATGGACTTTACACTGACAGTGAACTTCACAGGTGTGAAGGACAGGCAGAAACTGTTCCCAAATCACCAATGTTCTCCTCATTTGTACTGTACATGATTACATGAGCGCCTTTAGAAAAGCATTCAAGTATATCATCGTCCTTCAACGGTTCCCGTTTACCCTTTTATTTGCCCATTTAATGGCTCAGTTCCCCACAGGGCAGCTGGCAGGCACAATGAATTCAGGCCCACTGCTGTGTCATCATGCAGGATGATGCTCAGTTATTCAGTTCGGCATGGTCGGTTGGTATAAGCGAGCATCAGGCATTTAAAAACACCAAAAAAGGGCCTGATCTACCATCAGACTTTATTAATTCCTCAATGGCGATAGATTTAAATCAGTTTTACTGCTTCCAACAGCCAAAATATGCTCACTGAGCAAAGCTGCTCAGGAAAAACCAGTGCCAACACTTCCAAAACTATTCCAAATATGAAACAAAACCGCTTTTGTACGGCTGCCAACAAAACCGCGGAAATCTGCAAAAGAGACTTTGGCAGCATGTCGCTGCGCAGTTACCACAGGCTCTTTTTTCTCGCTATCTCTTTCCCTCCTTCTCTTTTAGAGGCAGCTGTGCAAGAGGCCTGCTGATCTGGCTGTCCTCAGTAATTTTCCTCTTTCTCTGGCTCAGACACAAGGAAAGGCATGCGGCTGCAGTCGACCACTCGCCGCTGATCACCTACAGACAGAATTAAGCAATGCAACTCTGCAACTCCCTCCACGTGGCACATGATTGAGGGCGAGGGACATGCTTGGACTCCTGTTGAAATCCAGCAGCTGGACAGACGTGTGTGTAAGACAAAAGCTCTTAATGTGATTCAATATTATGCAAAGAGGCATATGGGACAGAGGGACTGCTGCAAATGAGCAAGAATGCTAGAGAGAGAGACAGTATGTGCAAGATCCTCAACGTAGAGGGATTAATGGGCGAGGAAAACTCACCTCACTAACAGCTTAATCCCACAGGGATTAACGCTCTATTATGGACCTCATCAAACTGATACGTTGTGTAGAAGCTCTCATGTGCTTTAAATGTACAGAAACACAAGAGTAAATGCTTATGCACTCTGAATAACAGCAACCAATGGAAATAATTTACTTGTCAACAAATCAAACACTTTGCCAGTTACATGCATCTTACAAAGAAAACAACTTTCTGATAACACCATTTTTGTGGAAACTGTAATACAAAAGATTTCTATTTTTAATAAATTATGCTAATTTGAACTTTCTAGTCATCAACCAATCCTGAAATAAATGTAACATTACAAATGTCTTTACTGTAACTTTAAATTTAATGCATGCTTGATGATGAATAAAAGCATTCATTTCTTTAAAAAATCTTACTGACCCCAAACTTTAAACTCTTTGGTGCTGCTTTTTTTTTTTTTCAAAAAAAAAAAAAAAGAAAAGAGAAAGAAATTGATGTACTTTGTTTTAGTCTTATAATGTTTTTTATTTAATATATTTTGTATTTTTAGGGGATTTTATGGCACTAAATTATATTTATGCAGTAGTTATAATCCATTTGTTACATAATCCCTTTTTGAGCATAGACCTAAACATTAAATTCCCAACCTAAAATCTTGAAGACACTTGGCAGATTACTGCTGAAGTGAGAAAAAAAGCTTAAAAGTTAAATTAAAAGTTTAAATTTACTGTTATTAAAACTGTGCAAATATACTATTTTACTATTACTATACATACTATTAATAGTGTTTCACCTTTGTGTCTTCTTTACGCAGCAACAAATTGATATAGTAAGTGATGTATGCAGCTATGAATTCAAAGGCTCTCCTCTCAACAAAATCTGATCACAAGTGGCCACAGGAGACACATCTGAGATGCATGTCAATGCCAAGTGTAAACAGTAATGTGCCTCAGTCGACCACCTGTGATCGGATCAACCATGACAGATGTCAGCGGCCCAGTTTTTATCTGGTATCCTGTTGCTACAGGACAGTGAAAACAGTGTTGTTTGTTTTTGTTTTTTTGTTTTTTAAGAGTATTTTAGGTCTTCAGTGTAGCTTCTTTTTTTAAGTACAAATATTGCAACAATATGTGTCATGAAAGTAAGAAAAATATTGTAAAAAGTTTTAATAGTTTTGAAATACAGTATGTCAAGCGACAGAACAACGCCTAAATTCAACATCTTAAGGCATTGCTACAACATGGATGATGAAAATAAGACAAGACTTATTGCCAGAATTAGCTCTTTTGAGGTCAAGAGCCAAATGGCAGAAAACCTCTCATAAAACTGCACAAAATATACTCACTTTACACAATCAGCAGTTTTCTGCAAAATCCACACAACAGCATCCAAAAAGAGACTTTACGGTTCACTACCTTCATAATCCATTATAAACGGAGAGCGTAATTCCTGCGGTACACACAACAAACACTATGAGGTCTGTGCAACATACACAAATCAAAACTGTTTGAAAACAACATTCATCTTACAGTATCTCTTTGCTCTTTAGTGCTCTATGGTTTTATAAGCTGCTGCACACTCTAAGCAATATTGGACCCCTAACCACAAGTCCTTTACCACAGACCAAGCAGCAGGCCAGGACTGATTCTATCATTAGATAATGCTTTTTTAATCTCCGCCTTTGGCCAAAAACTCCATCCCCTACTGTACAACTGCAACTCATCTGACATTAGTCAAAGCGGCCCGAACAAGGACTTCAGTCTATCCTTACTCTTGCATTAATCACCTACAGGCAGTTTGCCCCTGAACTCCACATAAACAGATAAAGCAGCATTACGAAAATCAGCTGCTATTGTCATTTAAAAGTTGAGGAGTTTATACACTACCATTATTGTTTTCTGAATGTTTTTCAAAGTCTCTTATGCTCACCAAGGCTGCATTTATTTGATCACTTACACAGAAAAAAACAGTACTATTGTGAAATAACTAAAAAACTTTTCTATTTTAAAATGTGATTTATTCCTGTGATGGCAAAGCAGCTATTACTCCAGTCTTCAGTCTCACATGATCCTTCAGAAATCATTTTATTATGCGCATTTGGTTCTCATTTTACATTATTATCAATGCTGTAAACAAAAGTTCAAAAGAACAGCATTCATTTGAAACAGAAATCTTCTGTAACATTACAAGTGTCTTTACTGTCCCTTTGAACATATAATGCATCCCTGCTGAATAAAAGTTTTCATTTGCAGTATATTTACTGTGTATATTAATAGCAATACTAGAGTTACATATTGACACTGGAAAGATTTTAGCATGTTGCTATATTGTTTGGATGGTTGCTAGAGAACTGGCACAAGTCAAAAGAGCCCACCTCTGTCTACGTATTTATTTTGGTCACTAGAGACTCAGGCCCTTCTCCAACTTAAGACAAAGGGATTTCTGCCTGAAAACTAATTGCACACATCTGCCTTAGCAAACACAGCTAGAGAGAAGAGTCTTTTCTTTTTAAAATGGGGCCGCAGAAAGACCATTACCAAACAGAACATGATCATGCCTCCAAGACACACATGACACCATACAGCTGGTTCGAAGAATAGTTACATGATGTGTCCCATGTGTTGCGTAATTGTGCGAGCTCAAGGGCTTTGCACCAATATGTAAAGTTCTTCCGTATGTTTAAAACTCAAGCTCTTTGGCACTTCGAATTGAATTGACAGAGCAAATTTTTGCAGACAGCTTCATCAGTTGCAGACCAGCTCATAATGTGCGAATGGCCACTCCAACGGATCCTGTCAGGTAAAAATAACACACAAACACACAAAGCACCTCCCACACCCTGAACTACTGCACAAACAAAGTAGTTGTGTCATAATCTGGAACATGGTTCATGCTTTGACACAGAAACTTGGCTTACTTAACTGCAGCTGATCACCTGACTTGTTCCTTCTAGCATGGTTGCTGTTGGCTGTCTTTATTGCTGAAAGAAACCAGTGAATGTACTGCCAACACAGTCTGACACACACACACACACACACACACACACACACACACACGGAGAGCCCTGACAACTTTCCACTCACTTCTCAAAACATCTTGAGACTCTATGGTAATATAAATATTATTACCCTAATGCGCCAGTGAAAACGGAGATTTGAAACGATTATCTGACGATGAGTGGGAGGCGAAAACGAGTGGGATTCCTCTTGAGAGTGTAAATACATTGTGTGATGGTTTAAAAGCGCAAAACTAAATTAAAATGAAGTGCTTTAGGTTACATACTTCTCTGGCAATGCTTCTGGTTCCAGCAGCGCTCGCTGAAGTCCCCGTTGATGGTGGTGAGGGGGCAGGTTGTTTTGCCTTGAACCGTGCCGGGGCAGACGTCTCCACACTCTCGATCATTCTTATTGGCCACGATGTAATTGTCCTCCACCGAGTCAAGGATCATGGACCAGTCGAGGGTGGAGAGGTAGCAAAGGTCAGGGTTCTTCTCCACGCGCACGGCTCCACGGGTGATGTTCATCAGGCTGTGAAGGCCGATCTCTTTCAGCTGCAGCATCTCGAACAACACGAGCGCGTAGTTGAAGAAGAGATTATTGCCGCGCACCACTGTGAGGTTGGGAAATAGGTCACTGAGGCTCTCCAGACCATAAACGCGGAATAGGAGCAGGTAGTCTGTCACTACCGTCAGCTTGGGGTAACTCAGGCCACGAAAATCCTCCGGTTTGGTCGTGAACATAAGCAGGATCTTTAAGTGGCCTTCGATCACGGTGCAGTTCTCCAGCACCCGCAGGTTGGTCACGTTATTTCTGATGTCTTTACTTGAGCAAACTGCAACGACAAAAAAGACAGGAAAATGTTAATTGGTTAACCTACAGCAAAAATTGCTTACAGATGATGACCTTCAATTTAACAGGATTTTATTCCATAACAAGCATAAACAAACAAAAACAAAATACGAAAATGTATTCTATAGAAACCTATAAAGAAGATCATATACAGGACCATTAAAAATTATTAGAACTACATAAAGTTTTCTGTCGCACTGTTCAGTTTTCTCCCTTTGAGCTGATGCCTTCCATATGACATAACATGGTTAATGAAGATAATAAAAGCTCTTCCTGCAGCTTTTCACATTCCAGTGCTGCTTTACTAGGGTATGAGCTGGCGAGATGCTTCTCAAGTGAACCAAAATTGTATAGGACAATGCCTTTAAATAAATGGATACATAGATAGACAGTCAGAAGGATGTATAGATATATGGATAGATAGATTTATTTATTTATTATTTAATGCCATAACAGCATCAAAACATTTCAAACTTTGGCTTCAGGGTCCTGGACAGAGTCACTCTAGCTAAAACAAATAGATTAAAATTCTCATTTGTACCATGTGCTATTACCCTGCTCAATTCTAATGGGAAGAAGTAGCTTTTTAGACTTCTTGTTTTTATTATTTGTGTTTAATGTATTACTGATGTTTTGTATTTGTTGTTGTGTATGTGACTGTAATTCATGTAGCAGAACAAATTGCTCTCAAGGCAGAAAAAAGGTTAAAAAGGGCTATATTTATAGAATAATAAATAAAGATTTAAAATAACAATGCTTCAATGAATTGTATACAATAATGTAACAATATATATTGTTTTCACAAACAAATGAAAAATAAAAATAAATTAAAGCAATCTCGTACATTGATGTTTGACAAAAAATGTAATATATTATAGAAATATATTTTACTGTTTCACACAAATTCTTCACATTATAATCAACTAAAATGTTTTTTATCACAACTAAAATATATTTTTTTATCAACTAATCATATATGAATGAATATGACATTAAGAAATGTTGACATTAAGAAATTGACAGAAAACAATGAACACAAATGTGCAATTAAACAGTAGTTACAAAATCATAAACAATAAAATTACCATCTTATTAGAGACTATTGCATCCTGTTAGTGCCCTGGTCCCCTTTAAATGAAAAAGGCCCCTGCTGCTCATGACTTCCACAACGGTTTACATGAATTACACGCATACATGAACTCTGATGAGCGGTCAGCCCATGCATAACTGAGACCTTTCAAACACTGGGCAGTCACAGCACGAGGCACTGGGAAGGTCAAAAATACCTTGCGCTGGCTACTTGTTTACATTAGTTATAACAGTGGCCCCACCACAGGGATTCATAAATGTGGCAGTCCGGAAGTTTTGGAGCACGAGGAAGCTGAAACACGTAGTATAACCCTACTGACGTGTGTCCTCTCTCACTAGACACACACAATGTGCAATACATCTACACTTACACTTATTTTTAGCACCACACTCCTAATACACCATGTACAATTGGGGTGCCAGGCACTTGAAAAGAGTATCGTCGAAGCACATGAAAGTAACGGCAGCACAGTGAGATGAGATGTGTCCTGGCTGACTGTGTGTAGTCATTCACTTCATGCAATGAATCTCTGAATGACGCTCTAGCCAAATTTAAACTCTGAACATCTAACAATGAGTAATGTAAATTACAAGCATGCATTAAGAGACCGCTGCTTCAGTTTAGATGATTTTTTTTTTTTAAATCAAGATTTGCTAAAAGATCTACGGTGTAAAAAATTATTTAATTTGTTTTAAAGACAAAAGTAAAATAATTTAATGCATTTACATTTAAAGTGGAAATGAAGCAGTCAGTCAAGTTTACATTATTTAGGAAAATAACTTCCATTTTAATTAAAAAAAAATATAACAAACATGATTAATGTAACCATTTTAAAGAAAAAAGGTAGTTTTGTTATAGCTTTTGGAGCAAGGGCGCCGCCATCTTGCAGTACCATCGTGTGTGACGTCACAGGGTTGGTTCGCTCCGATGGCCAGTATAGTAATATAAGCATTTCTTTACATTTTGAGCACATGCATGTTTTGAAATGGAGCAAGATGACCATGAAAGCACTGTTGAGTCCATAATAAGCGCAACTGTCTATGCATCTGAGTCGATACGGCGATGGGACCGAGTAGTATTAGGGGTTGGAGAAGTCTTGAATCTGGTTTGGGGCAAAGCGCGGATTGGAAACAATACTCGTTTACGTGGATACTCCTCAAGACTGTCATTCCGACATGCTTTTGTGTGGATTTGCTGATGAAGGCGCGAAAGAAAGCTCAATTTGGTACTCACGTGCTGTCCGAGCCCAGCTGTGGCTTTTTGTGTGTGTGCGGTGCCGCCGGCGCGAACAGAAATAATCGATCACAATGCGTGAGTACCGCATTTAAATCTCTTTCAGAAAAGGTCCAGCACAGCGTATCACAGCGTGTAAGTAAAGCATTGAAATCTATTTCGTGCTGTCTCATGCTTGAATGGCTTAAAACACTTTAATATTTAAATTGACAAGGCTTAAAACACGTTAGAATGATAAACTTTGCTGAAGCAGCACTGGCTCGATCGTTCAGATAGGTGATTAGTTAAACACTACGTCCTGTTAACAGCAGGAAAGCTAATTGTATTCGCAGGTGAACTAAAATATGATACAACTGGTGAACCAGTCAATGTAATGCATATGTCTGAATAGTCTGAATAACAATAAAATGCGACATGAATGATACTGTATGAAGCGTTGTTTGTTTACATCAAGTTGCGCCTCGCATTATGAAAACAATGTTTGGGATACCACGATGATCAAAACTTAGCATATAGACAGTTTGATGCTGAATATTCATCCAAATGATGGTGAAAACCAAATTATTTGTGTGTTAAAATAACGTGTTCAAAATGTAAAGAAATGCTTATATTACTATACTGGCCATCGGAGCGAACCAACCCCCGTGACGTCACACGCGGTGGTACTGCAAGATGGCGGCGCCCTTGCTCCAAAAGCTATAACAAAACAACCTTTTTTCTTTAATGTAACCATTTTAATTATGTTTGTTACATATTTTTTAATTAAAGTGGAAATCCCTTTACTAAATAATGTAAACTTAACTGACTGCTTCACTTCCACTTTAAATTCAATTATTTAAAGGTCCCCTGAAATGCTTTGAAACACGCAGAGTTATTCTATGTGTTGACGTCATTTTAACTGAAACAGGAAGACAGGGCGGGACATATCAAGCAGACCTGTCCCTTTTTAAAATAGCCAATAGCGTTCGTTTATATCCCAGCTTGGGCTAAAGCCGTTCAGAGCCATTGAGCTCCGTAAAGCCGCATTTGACAGGGTATTACAGCCACAATCTCATCCATATTGATATAAAATATAGCATTCTGTGTAGAATTCAAATATGTTCGATATGTTTTGTGGTCTGCGCCGGCTCGCGCATGTGATCCGCTCCACGTATCGTGTCTCTGGACCGGAACAGAGTGTATGTGCGGTGCGGTGGTTAGCGTGACAGCGCGAAACCAGACTTCTTTTTCTCCTCAATCGAAAGCATATTTACAATGTCTGAATCGTTCCCTGTCCCCTATATAGTGTACTACGTGCCATTCACCGTACAGAAAATACAAATTCTGTGAACAAGTGACCTATTTCAGCCGCGGCTCCAGAGTCTATTTATAGTGTAGGGGGCGGGCACTTCGCATTCTAGAGAGCATTTGATTGGACAGAAAGTTTGATGAGAAGATGAAGTACGATGTGACATCAAAAAAATCATTGAGCCATTTTGGCAGAAGTGACGAACTGCAAGCTTTGAACGCTTATATCTTATAAATGCGAATTTTGTCACTGTTTTGGAGCACACTGGAATACAGATAACCTTAAAACTAACATATTGATACTAACACCCAACAAACTTCAATTTTAATTTCATGGGACCTTTAATACTCAATATACTCAATAATCAATATTAAAAGCAAGTTTTAGAAAGGTGTTATTTTATACAGGTTACACATTATTGGTTTATGTAAGTTAAAATAAGTAAAAAGCATTTTTCATTTGTAAACGATCAAAACATAAATCATAACTTTAAAGGGGAGGTTGATTGCGATTTCACTTTTTTAACGTTAGTTAGTGTGTAATGTTGCTGTTTGAGCATAAACAATATCTGCAAAGTTGCAGCGCTGAAAGTTCAATGCAAACAGAGATATCGTCTTTTAAAATTCTGGCATTTTAATGCCTAAAAAAACGGCTGGTAAGGGACTACAACGAGTTGCTTCCTGGGTCCGTTACGTCACAAACCCAGATAAACCCCGCCCTCGGGAACATGTAACGAAGGGGTGCACATAAAAATCTATTCATATATGAATTCGCGATTCTGTCTTCTAACGATTCTAATGTATTCACAAGTTTCAAAATCAATGTTCTAAAACAGCAGTTCTTAATACTGTTGCTCGCGTCGCCCTGCTCTGCATCTCTCTCTCTCTCTCTCATTCAGATCGTCAGATCAGCTCCAACAAACTGTTCCAATTATACACTTATTTTCACACAGTAATGAGAAGCGTTATACATGGACGCGTGTGCAGTTGCTGTGCTGTATTAAAGCTTTAATCAGGATAAAACTGTATATTAAAAGCTAACAGAAGCAGTAGCATTTACAAACAACAGCGTATCTAAAATATGAGACAACAGCAAACAAACATACCATTAAGAGCCGTGCTTGCACAGGTTCTGCATGATCCTCTTCACTAATATCCTCTGCGTCTCAATCGGGGTCAAATTGATAAGCAATATAGAGGACGCCACTGTTTACAATACAACCGGAGCACATGCCGCTGAGCTGAGGGGTGGGACGTTCAGACGCGCAGTAGAGGCGGTTTAGCCAATCACAACACACTGAGCCAGCTAACCACTCTCAGCCCATCTCGTATTTCTGAGGGAGGGGCTTCATAAAAACAGGGAATAATCGAGGCATTTGTCAGAGAAGGGACAGAGCGGTGTGGAATAAAGGTAAATTATGTGAAAAATAATGCGTTTTTTAAAAAAATGAAGCATGAACATGTTAGACTGCACCCCATAAACACAATCATGCCTAGAAAAAACAGTCAACCACCCCTTTAACAAGTTAAGCTTAAAGTAAACTGCAGGTTTAAGAAGAAGAAAAGAAAATGTCCAAAGAAGAAAAGGCATGTAATTGAGGTAGTGATTTATGGCAATGCTGATTTCTCTGACTTTCTCTGCAGCTAGTCCTGCTTTGTTACAGACCTGAAAAATATATTTCGACCTGACATATTGATTGAAATCTGCATTCAATCTGCATAAGTGTGTTTGCCTTCACAGCCACCATTAAGAGATCAAAATAAATCTTGCGTCAATGCAATGCAAATAATCTTGAATGAAAAACAAATAAATAAATGTGGCAAACGGCCAAACCACACAAAGTACTCACTTTCCTCTGAAACAAGACAAACAATAGCAAACATATCAACCAGGACACAGGAAGGAACTGTATGACCATGTAAAAGCAGAAGTCTTAAAAAGAGGCGTATCCCCACACCTCTCGTCCCACTTCCTCTTTGAGGTTTCGCTGGTTTGTAGTCATCTGCTTTTTGGGTTTTACCCATTAAACCGAATTGTAATTGAACAATATGGCTTTGTAAGAAAGCGACTTACACATGAACATACATTCAATAATAATAATAATAATAATAATAATAATAATAATAATAACAATAATAATAATATCAAGCAATCTCATTATTACTTTAACAATCATGGATTTCCTCCAGACATGCTTTGTGCATTGGGACAAGCTTCCATTATGAACATCCTTCATATCTTTATACTTAAAAACATATTACAGCATCTTTAGGCAATTTATGTGAACATATTTGGAGCATAAATGTGACACCCCTCACCCTGTGAAAAAAAAGACTGCAACAAAGGTTACAGGAAATAAATTTAGCATACAGAATGATTGGGCAACCAATAACAGTGAGCAGAGAGGAGAGTCTAGACACGGGATGATTTATAGATGCACCTGCACACCAGCTGCTGTGGTGTCCTCAAACTGAGTGAGAAGAACAATATTACTGGGCGGATTTCCACTGATAAACTGTGTTAGCCCCTGCCCACACACTTGAAATCAGAAGAAAAGCAGGTCTAGAAGTTGTTGCACAAGAATTTGCATGAGCAGAATAAGTTCTGATTTGAGTCTGCAACTAGCTGAATCTATTTTAAAACGTGCGACAGACAAACTGCATGTGAATGTGAAATCACAACAACTCGAAGGTTGGGGTTTTTTTATAAGAAATTTTTTTTTGTGGACAAAATGACTCATAAATGTGGTATAAAAATAAATATGCTGTGTCATTTTCATAACATGAATAGCTGAACCAGTAACAGATTCTTAATTATTTCAAAGCAATAATGAATACAAGCACTGAATGCAAACAATGAATAAATATACAGAAGATTAAACACAGTGTGACACAATCAGACTTATTGTTAACAAATATCCAGTAAACCACTCACAATGATATAGCAGTATGTGAATTACTTAGTAACCTCCTTGTGAGACAATAAAACCACCTGAAGATGACGAACTTCAAAACAGAACAAATAACAGGCTCTTAAGGGGAAGCTTATAATCGTCAGTTTGAATGAAGTGATCACAAGGGGGATCGTAATAGAAACTGACAATGTATACAATCAGGAAGCACAATGAGCCGCAAGATCTGAGAACGCATGGATTGACGTGGACAAACGGTGTGGCAAATACATTTGAAATGATTTCTCACACCTTCAATGGTCATGCCATGTCAGCCAATACTTGACAAAGTTGAACATAGCAATTACGAAATTATAGATCACCTGTTTTTTGGATATTAGCAATGTAACCAAGCAGGTGATTCAGTCAAAGTTTCGGGTTCTAGTCTGCAGAGGTATAAATTATGTTGTCATGTGCTGTCCGTGTCTGTAAAGACACACGACTGATAGAAGAATGTTAAGAGTGACAGCTGTACTATTACTTTGACCAAATAAAAACTTACAGACTAGCTGACTGACTGCAAAGAAAACAGAGTAAAACTAGACGTACAGACGGCATTTGTTAATTATGAGTAAATTTATACACTAAAGCAATTAAACATGAAAAAGCAAAATGTGTAAACCAATAAGGATAGTTTTATTAATAATACAGTCAAAGGGACCATATTGAAAATCAGGGATTTAAAGTACAATTTTGGAAATAAACAAGGTTAATGAAATAAATGAAGTATTTTGATATTGAAAACTTTCATATGTAGAAATATTTTGACAATCTGAATCAAAGAAACTTGGAAAGATCTTGCATTATTTCTAAGTCAATAATCAAACAAGGAAATTTGCGATATTGAGCAAGTGTACTCCTTTGTACAAAAGGTCAGATGTCCTTGTTTCCATTTATGAACAAGATGCTCTTTGGATCATTCTCAGATGAAGCTTGAAAACATGATCATCAGGTTTGAATTCACAGAGCTTATGTGGTGCTGACATTGCAGCAAAAGGGTGACAAACAAAACACTAAAACAATTTTGTTAATTTTTTCACTTCAATTGTTACACTGGGATTATAATTCGTAATGGATAAAAATGTATTAAATCAAAATAAAAGCACAATATAGTGGTCTCAAACTTTTCAACCCCACCGTAAAATAGAATCTGAACTTTGCATTAATAAATTTTCCAAGATGAGCTGGGCTCTCTAAGCAGATTTCCAGTCCTGACGAGGCTGAACTGAGGCCCTAAAATAGTTTCACTCTTCCCTACAGTTGTTCACTACAAGCCTGAGAGGAACAAGAAGGGGCCAACTTAGCAATTACATAACTTGTTTATGTTCAATCTGCCCTTAAAATCTCGCACAAACTGGTTTCACAATATTACTCAATCTTTTATTTTCAGTTTTAATAAAAAGGTGGCATACAAACACCCTCAGGTGTTAACTTATCTACTGCTGAAAACTATGCTGTGACAAAACACAAAGATGCAACACACTCCAAATATGTTCTTTTCATATTACCTGGGAACAAGCCAAGCATATCTTACAGATTTTATTGCAGATAATTTTTTTTTTTGCCAAGTAACATTTTAAATAACAAACAGGAATTCAATTCAGTATAAAAAGAGTATATTTTCTAGGCCTAGAGTGTAATAAGAATTAAAAGGCTGATTAAAGCCACATCAGATTATTACAGACAGAGACGGCCAACAGCCTGTTCATTTGTAACTTTCCATGCAGTGCTTGTTATTAGTTTTTCTAACATTTGTAAGTCTTAAACAGAGTTTTTAAACATACTGTTCTGACATACAGTAGCTTAACCGTGAGACACATGGAAGAGAGTCCCAAAATGGAAACTGGCAGAACTTTGAATGCATAAATTTCATCCAAACCAATGCTATATTTAGAAATCTGCAGAGCAACAAGATAAGAAAAATGCGCATGGGGTTTAACACAGCTCACAAATCAACAGATAAGGCCCGAAATTATCTGAAATTCTCCTTGTGATATAGCGTGCAACTTGGAGCATTTAATTTGATTTTCTCCCAAATATAAAAAAAACCCTTAATGACAAAAATACTAAAGTATTTTTTAACTTTCCAAAAAATATGTTAAAACTCATTTGTTGGGTGAACTGAAGATAAGCCAATGTTTTGTTTGGAGCTGAATACAGCCAAGTGTGTCAAAAGCATGCTTATGTTTATTTAGCTGTTGCAGGAAGTCTTCCAAGATCACTAAAAAACAAGAAGTGGTACCTAATTACACAATCATTTAAATGACTACTGCCTAAATAAAACCAGTTACCAGCATGTATATGGCATGTGTTTAGTAATTCTTTCTATGCTGAGTGTTTTATATAAAGTATTACTACAAATATATTAAACATTTACATAAGACACTATACTTTGAGAATATACTCTGTATAATCAAGCACACAGATAAACTTAGTAATCTAATATTCAGCATTAAATTCAACATTTTCTATTCATACAACGAGTCTTCAAAGTCCACTGCCTTGAGTTGACATAAAATAAGTGACTGATAAATAAAGACCTATTGATCAGATGTTCCGCTGCTCCAGTGTTTACTGACAATTTCTGAGTAGTTTGCTAATAAAATTTGTGGCCCGGTGATATCAATCTACAATAGTTTTATTGTGCTGAAAGATACATTTTAAAAGGACATCTGCAAGCGCTAGTACTACTTTGCTGCCAAAGTAAAGCACTTTCCAAACTCATAATGATCGGATCACAGACCTCCAGTCAGGTTTCATGACTTCTTTGAAGAATAAATAAAAACACAGCCCTATAGGTCTGGACTGATCTGATTAGGATTTAAAATCCTCTTGCAACTCTGTAAACGCAGCAAATGGCTGCATGAAACAGGGGCCTGGCTGAACTTGAAAACCATTTCCGAGCCTTACTAGCGGTTCGAGCTACAAACAGATCAATGCTGTCCTCAAACGATCAATAATCTGGCTTTAGGGTCAAGGCGCGCACACCATATAATCGATCGTACCATTAAAGCCCGTTTGAAACGATTTGTCCAAATCAAAACGACCCGATATTTGATTTATTCGCCCCTTGCCCTGCAATGTCCTTCTGTCTGGCTCTGCTTTACCAAATGTGTCACAGTGGTCAAGAACTACGATCCCCTTTTCCCTTTCAGAGCGCTCGATAACGTTTTTTGTAGATTAACATTTAACGTAAACAGACAAGACTCCTATACTATTAAATCCGTATCCATGTGAAAGACAAAACAAAGCCGTTAAGTTACACTTACTTTCTCCATTTGTTTGTTGACAGTTGCAAACAGTGTAGACAGACGCAACCAAAACAATCAAAGTCCGCAGCCGCATTTTGACTCCGGGGAAACTGAAAATCTGTCCAGAAATCCCCTCCGAATACATCTCGGTGTGGGTAACGATCTGTTTTAATAGTCCAGTGTTGTTTCTGGAAGATAAAAATTAAAAAAGAAAAGAAAAATGCCCTCTGTCACCCCCCTCAGAAAAAAAAAATGGGCGGAGAGGAAAGTTCAACGTGTTCAATCCGCTCTGCTGTCGCGCGCACTGACTGATGCTGATATGAACGTACGCACGAGCGCTAAACTAATGACAGCGCGTCCTGCGACTTTCATTCACTATAAAACAATCCACACGTATAAAGCATGCGGACTGCATCATCTACAATGAGCAGCCGAATCATTTCCGATCGATTGCATATATTTGTCCAGCACTTGCGCAGACTGCTACAAGCCTGGCGGAAAAAAAGGAAAAACTGGCGAAGCACGGGGAGGAATGGCTGCGCGCAGGCCGAAATAATCAATTGAGCGTCTGCACGACACTTTTTTGTTGCCGTGTTTCGATTTATTTTTCAGTTGAAAAGATCTTACAGTTATAATAAACTGTTTACAGACTTATGCGTTGCAAATAGTGCTCCTGCGAAACGTCCAAGATCCCTGAGTTCGTAACGGGCAGATTTCAGTACTTTTTCCAGGTTCCTGCTGACTGCGAGCTCTCGCTGTAGTGTGTTTACGGGTCACACACGCGGTAGTTTCTCCCTACTATTCCTCACGGCGAGCCTTAAGCCGACAGTTTAGTAAATCGTATCAGTTCTGGAGGCGTCTGCTGAAAACACTGCAGCTGCTGAGATTTCCGCAAGACTTCCAGCACAAATGCTCCACAAGCAGTCTTTCTGCGTCGCTTTGCTGGTGAGAGGTTGCCTGGCTTCACAGATCAATTCAACGAAGTGAAGCTGATTCCGCGAAGCTCGTCTTTAACTCTCTCGCGGAGAAGAAGAGGAGAATAAAAATGCAGGCTTTTTTTTAAAAAAATTAATTTTTTATCCCCACGCTGGTTGTAACTAGTGCATTGATATATCCCCTCTCTCCAAGGATCCCCTTTCCTGTCTTTGCGCCAGTAAACAAGACCTGCCAGAGAGGCTGTTAGAGCACAGGGGAAATATGGACTGGAACGATGGACCGAGACAGCGTGCGCTCACTAAACATTGGCGTGCACTTTCCGTATTATAAAACTTCTAGGCAATGCATTGACGCTGAATTATATGGTATCCAGAGCATAGAAAAAAAAAACTTATTTACTTCTGTTTTTCGCTGTGAATCTCGTCCTGGTAAATATACCATTGTAAAACACTGTAAATCTGCATTACAGTGAGGCCATCAATGGAGGTGAATTGGGCAGATCTGTAAACTTTAAAATACTCAGTTTCAAACGAATAGCCACAAGACATACAATATGCATGTTAACATTTTTAGTGTGAAAAAATCGCTTACTAACCTTCTGTGTGAAGTTATAAATTTTACAACCTCACTGTCATTATAACATAAAGCCATAAACCATAAAATCGCTGTAAAAATGACGAGAAGAACTGTACAGCTAATTATACGCAGGTTTTAACAGAAGTATACATGTAAGTGGTTTTATAAAATGATAAACATCACATTTCTGCTTTTAAGTACTCTGAAAACTGGCTCCATAACATCGATTTTTGTTTTCTAAGAAAAAAAGACACGCAAGTTTAAATATTTTTTTTTTGTGGTAATCAATATTTTTAGCTACTTCAAATTTATGTTCAATCTATAACTGTGTAATTTAATGTTAAGTACAAAGAGTACTGAACTTAACTTGATTGAATTCAGTGATCCTGGATGCTCTGTGGTCTCTTTACTTTCACATAATAAAATCATTTCAGCTCAAATCAATATTTCATGTTCATTTACTTATGTATTTGGTAAGCACTCATGTTAAAAGCGAGATAATGTATACAGCCAGCCGGTCATTATCAGGCCTCTAGACTCATTCTTCCCACTGGTCGCTCTTTTGCGGCTTTCTCAGTTGGTCGCACGAGCACATAATTTGGTCGCAATTTTTATTTATTTATTTATTTTCTCTACAACATTTGATTAATCATGATGAACTTTTATCATAGTTCATAGTTGTTAAACATTCAACCCGTTCTTTTTCATCAGTATTTATGATTTAAATTTTGTGAACAGGAAATCCTCTTTTCGTGCGCTTTCACTTTCACTTTCAAATTCGCGATCTTGGTGTCACGTTTTACAAGAAAAGATAATTGTCTGTTTTGCTTATATATCTATACACTTTTCACTTTTTAGGACTAAAACAAAAGATGGATTCATTGTTATTCTTAATTAAAAAGCACAACAACAATAAAACAGTAGGCTACGATGACAAACTATAGCTTACATAACCTTTATTAACATAAAGGAATAAGACGAGGCATGGCAGCCTACATCACATGCTGTATTATATACCGACTAATAAATTACAGAATGTTTAGCAAACACTGAGGAATCAAGTAAATAATAATAATAATAATAAATAAGGAAAGCCTCCATAACGTAACGTTAGGTAAAAGTAAAGATAACAAGCTTTTCGAAACGAAAACAAAAAGAAAATTAAACTAAACTGGCTGTTGCTGACAAGACTTGCGTGTTTTTTTTTCCACAAGAATACCAACATGTTCACCATCTCTGGTTTAAGAAGCAGTCTTCTACTTTAATTTGAAAACCAAATCCTCCCTTGCGCTCCGTCCGTGGCACGCACCTTCGCGCTCGTGCTGACGCTGCGAGTATAAACCAGGCTCTACACCTGAAGCGCTCGCGCTGAAAGCGCCTCTCTTCAGGTGATCAGTGAAATCTGACTCCTGCTACAATGTGCCGCGGCTCTGCAGCGCGCGCTGTATGAAGCAGATGCTTTGGAGCAGCGCAGACCATGCACTCGCACAAATGCGACCACGTCAAATTTGAACTCGCACATTCTCAAAAAATGGTCGCAAATGCCTTGACTTTCACTCGCAGCCTCACACTGTCTATAGCAGTGATATCTGTAATTATGCACTGGCAACAGCTGAATTTGAGAAAAACATGCATACCATAAGAATATCCATATTGTTATGTATTAGTAATGCATGATTTTGCCAAATAGATGCAGTATAAACCAAACATGAGAGTGATAAGCTGATGTTGTATATGCCAAAGACTCAGTCTGATCCAAGTTACCTTCTAAGTTCCTCGTTTGTATTAAAACTTACTGGTTATAAATATGTATTTTAGGACTGTCACGATTATGAAATTTGGCTGACGATTAATTGTCTAAGAAATAATTGCGATTATGTCGATTAATTGCCTGGTTTAGGGGATTGACGATTATAGCGATTAATTGTCTGTTTTATGGCTTTGACATGCATTTTTTATGCACATTGTTCATTGAATTGTTACAAAGGATTGTGATTAATTGAATGCCTTCTAAGTTGTTGCTTTGCACCTTTAAATACTGAAGTAATTATATATATTGAATCACGATACAGATAGATGTAGCATGAGCAGTTTTTGATTTAAATTTGATTGTATAATTCCATAAAACATCTGCACAAAATAAAAACAGCAGAGAACGCAAATTCACTCTCTGACAGCAGGTGGCACTGTATACATATCTATGGGTGGCACTTAACGATATAGTGTTATAGTTATAGCAGCGATATAGTGTTTCCCTTGTTACCGCTACAAGCAAAGCAGCGCTGCGCTTTCAAACACTACTTTTATAGGCTTATGCTTTACATACGGAAGGAAGAGGGACAAAATAACATCTAAAATAACATGATAACCGCATTAACTCCCAAAAAATACAGGTAGTGACAACAACCGCATTTACAGAAATGCTATTCAGTGTGTACGGAACCGAACTGAATGTGTCTCTCTTCTGTATGTGCGGTGAATCATAAGGAAAGCAGTACCAGAGCAGCACGAGCCTTGACTCGTTCGTGTTGCCAGATCTTGCTAGAAAAATCAGCGAACAAGAACAAAACCATAAAAAACCTAAGTAAATCCAAATGCTTTATGCTGAAAATAAGACCAAAATATAGCGACTCGTTTCTGCTCACTTTGATAACTCCATAACCCGACTGTTTTATGATCCGAGCTTAAACAAAAAGCCCGAAAAGCGCTTGTAATGAGTGCTCATGGCAACACAGACAACACGCACTCTGTGAACCAGTCTGTACAAGTATAAACAAAACACAATGCCTCCGTCCACTGTACTTCGGTTAAACTGCCAAATTTACTTTTGTCACAAAACCGGATACTAAACGCGCTAGACAGCAAAACGTTGCTATGGTTTCCAAGCTGTCAATCATCACAGTTTCGAGAGTGAGTCCTACTCTGTACATACACATAAAGATAATTTAGGGGATTCACTCCCGCATTTAAATGCGGTTGTCACTCCTGAAACTTACAGTGTGGCCGTATGAATGCGCTGCCTTCTTGTGGCTGCTAAAGGAGCGCAATGATCGCGGTTGTCTGAATTAACCGCGATTAGATAAAATAACCGCGATAACGGTTATTTAATAATCGCGACAGGCCTAATATTTGAGACTTGCTGAGGAAGTAGTATGAGTTCTAAGACCAAGGAAAGTCTTTCAGAGAAAAAAGGGAAAATATAGGCTGGTGTGTAGTTCTGTTGAACTTATACGCCTCTAAGATGGAAAGAGATCATCATAGAAAAACAACGTAGACTATGTCAATAAACATACACATCCTGGCCATCAGTGAGAACGGTGTTGGTAAGAAACAGGACTGTGTTGTACAAGGTGATAAATATGTTTATGCTGCCGCACATTCCTTACAGCTCCGATAAGTCCCCCAACTGCCTATTTTTAGAAATGTTAGAAAGGTAATGTCACAATGTTGATTAGAACAAAAAATTATTTTGACTTGTCTCTTAAAAAAAGCAGAAATGTGGGTTACAGTGAGGTATTTACAGTCGGACTGATCTGTAAATGTTAAAATACTCTGTTTCAAAAGTAAAGCCACAAGACATAAACAACATACATGTTAACATGATTTTAGTTTAAAAAATGGCTAGGCTTTTCTGTGTAAAGTCACAAGCATTTTTACAACTTTGGTGCCATGACAACAAAACACCATAATCTGTAAAATCATTGTTAAAATTATGAGAACAACTTTACATCTCAAATAATACACATGTAAACATTAGAATTAATATAATTGCTTTCAAATTTCTGTTTTAGGTCCTCCAAAAAATCAGCTCCATTTGCTTCCACTGTAAACGCTCCTCAATTTTTGCTTTTTTTAATACACAAGTCAAAATTAGTTTTTGTGGTAATCGACATTTACATTTCTTTAACACACCCATTTCTCTGTAGAACAATACAGAAAATCAATCCATAATCCCTGGGGCCATGTAAATTCATATTACATTTGAAGACGCTATTTTGCCAATTTAATTGTGATCTGGTATAGAAGGATGGTTTGTTTCCATCTCTGTGTGTACACAGCCACAGGCCGTGTCTTAAAACTAATCACGCAATGCGTAGTCTGGCTGATGCCTTCCCTTCCTGATGAACATGAGAAAGAGGAGGAGGCACAATAACATCCCCAATCCCTCTTGCCCTACAACCTGTTTACATCCTCTGTTCTAAGAACCGCCACCATTATGTGTGGGAACACCATGTTAAACCCTTCCAAATGTCAGGTACACAGAGAGAAAACAGTCTTTATCACCACTGGAAGTGAAAACCAACGCCTTTGCAATTTAAAATACATAAAAGCTTTTAGAAATTTGTTATGGAGTGAAACATAATAGACTGAATTTCATAATGGACTGAATCCGAATGATTCATCTAAAGGGGATCTGTGACACTGAAATTGTTTAGTTGTTATTATTTATTTATTTATTTGCCTAATATATATATATATATATATATATGTTAGATGGACAGTTGGCAAGGACAGGATGATTATTCAGTCTGTAAGCCAATGACAATAACCCTCATGATTTATATGAGGATGTATAAATCTGATGTAATAGTGATTACACCATATAGTGGAACTACTTAAATGCTATCATCAACAGTCTGCTGAGTCTGACCACTCATAACATGATATTCATAATCTCAGACTACTTGAAGGATACTAATAAATTCTGTGGTAAAAATAAATAAATAAATAAATAAATGCACCAAAGCAGGGTCAGAAATGAACTTTTTCAGTAAGTCTGGCTGATATTTTTTACCTTTAAGGGCAATTTTCTAATTACCTTATTGAATGTATCTGTTTTATAATATCAAATGCTTAGATTTAACTAGTTATTTTAATCAGTAACAATACTGTTACCAATAATTTTTTCAGCATCAACAAAAGCCATCTGAAGCTGCAATATCATGACAAATTATTGTTGATTATTGCTCTGGATACTGTAATAATGATTATTAATGTCGAATAATGGAATTATTTATTTATATTTTTATTTGTTTATTTGCTTGTTTGTTTGTGGGGATAAAGCAAGTCATATTCTGGCTACAGGCGAAACCACCTAAGAGCCATTTATGAATTTATTACATTTTTACGGATTAGAAAACCAAGACTTCACATTGATTATTTCAGTAGCATGAAAAATAAAACGGTTATTCAACCTGAGAGTTAATTATAAAGAAAGCAAGCCAACAACACTCAAGCGGTCATGACTTTAGTCTTAAGTGAGTTATGCAGTTTCGTAATAGATCTAGCTTAATTATGCAGGGGTAATTTTTTTGCCCCTTATCTCGAATTTTGGGAGAATTTTTGGTCAGAGAAAATATGGAGGTGATGGTCATATATGGTTAAAAATTCAACAAGGACTAGTAGACATCTAGGTCACTGGCTGTCTGTGCTATTTGGTCTGATTTAATACCTTAATTTCCTCTCAAATTACTCTCTCGGTTTTACAAACATTTATATTAGGAGCAAATAAGCATGAATGAGAAAGAAATCGTGAGTAAATTGCTTAAGCTCACTAATCACTTTACAATATTTGGTATAAGGTCACAATGACAACATGCTTTTAAATTTGAGGACTGTGTATTGTGTTCCTGGGATTGGTGGATTGGTTAAATGATGGTGGAAGTGTGCTGGAAAGGTCAGTGATAATAACTCGAAAACTTTAAACGCTTTTAGAGATGGGCTAAAAATGAACACAAAATAGGACAGGATGTTATTTCTCTGGTCACATATCATAAGAACACAGGATGTCCTATTAATTGCTTTATTAAATTTGCTGCCTTTTCATGTGGTTTTGGACTAAAATGAGAACATGAAGTATTATCAAAATTACACGTGAGTGATTTTTATTTTCTTTCTTATTTAATGAAATGTTGTTGGGAACTTCTCACGTCTGACATCAGATCCGAGCTTCCCTGGGGGAACTAAGCCCCTCAGATCTCTCACTTAATGCATGGCATTACTGCAGTGATGTAACTGCAAACAATATTTTCAGTTAAGAGCTTAATCAACAACATATACAAGCAAGTGGGATAATTATGACAGAGTAAAGTAAAAGATTGGATTTACTTTTTGTGGGGACTCTTAGCTAAAACAGGCTTCGCTTTAGCAGGAATTGTATGTAGTTGTAGGAAGACCTGATGATTTTCACATGGTAAAGAAGTCACAGGTACGTCAAAAGTCCAACTGCATTAAGTTTTTAGCAAAGATTTTGGTTATGTTCATATACACTACCAATTTTTTTAATTTATAATAAAAAATACTTTTGTTCAGCAATGACGCAATAAATTGACAAAAAGCAAACTCTTTTAAAATGTTACAAAATATTTCTGTTTCAAATATGTTGGTCTTATCTTTTCTATTAACCAAAAAATCCTGGGGGGGAAAAATGTATCCCAGTTTCCATAAAAATATATAAGGACCCAACTATTTTAAAAATCGATAATAATGAGAAATGTTTCTTGAGCACCAAATCAGCATATTAAAATGATTTCTGAAGGATCATGTGACACTGAAGAATAAATTACATTTTAAAATATATTACATTAGAGAAGATATTTTAAATTGTAATACTATTTTACAATATTATAGTTTTACTGTATTTTTATCAAATAAATGCAGCCTTGGTGAGTATAAGAACTTTCAAAAACATTTTAAAATTCTTACCGACTTCAATACATACATATTAGAATAATTTTAAATGTCCAGCTGGGACAGTTTTGGTTTAAATAGACTTTTTTCATGTTGCTGTAATGTTTACAGTTTGCTGAAAACTTTTAAAAATATATTTATACATTATAAATAAACATATGTGTTTATCTACCTCTGCCTCTATATCTACATTTATGCCTTTAAGGCAATGTGCTGAACGATTTCTTGATCGATTTCATGATGTATGGAACATTTAGCTTAAATTCAGTTCAGATAAGAAGCCCTTTACCTACGAATAACCTTTTCATTGCTGCTATCTTCAGGAAGCATTCAGTGCTGAGTAACTGTGTTGATATGTTAACTCTAGGCCTTTCATTATTCAATTACAGATATAGCTTGAAACAGTTATTATGCAACTTCCTCATCACCTCAAGAGGAAATGAGGCCAGCTATAGGGGGAATAAAAAGGACAACACATAAATATCAGCAGCACTCGTCACCTATGTAAAAAATGTTTGCTGTTCCAGAGATGTAGTCATTCAGGCTAATTGAATTATTCCTGTGTGTATTCAGCACACTAACTGATAAAATAAACTCACTCAATGCAGTTCAATCCACTTGCACGTACTGTGACACATCATGCTGGCATTCGCAACCCAAATATGACCTGACAGCACAGTCCCATAAACTTCTTTTGTTTAGCAGAATACACACCCGCTGAGGGTTAATGCTCAACCTCTGCCCTTAGTTAGCAAAGGGAAAAGGCAGAAATCTATACATATCTGCTTATAGAATGGGAAAGGAAACAGAACAGGAGCCATGCGGACTCCCATACTGGATGCCTGTCAGGAATGAATTTCAACAGAGATTCACCCCAAAGGTTCCTCGGTGCATTGATATCTAATGTAAATATATATGTTGGGGCCGATGCTGATTGAGTTTTTATCAGTCCTCCGTCTTTACCCTTCCTACGTTTCCTCTTCAGAGCCACTCCAGTTGACAGTTGTGTCCTTCTGAAAACAGAATGTATCCTGTTTCTGACCCCGTCCCTGTTGCACTGACCCTATAGCACTCTAATAGGTCTAATAGGATTACATGTGCTGAGGCTGCTTTGAAAAACAGTCCTGAGCCACTGTATCTTCTGTGTGAAACAGTTGCAGAGGCAATAGTTGCAGAGACAGTGAATTTAAAAGAATCTTGCAGATAAATGAAAGACAAATAGCAGTGTTCTTTTAGTACCATTGAGATATATTTATTTATATGAATACTTATGTTTAATGTTTTAATTTTTTTGTTTTATTTCAGTTTACATTTAAGGAACAAAAATATTTTTAGTTTTTCAGTTTTAGTTGACTATAGTATATATATATATATATATATATATATATATATATATATATATATATATATATATATATATATATATATATATATATATATATATATATATATTATAGTCAAAAAATATATATATATATTAGTTATTCACAATGTAATATATACTTAGAGTTAACTATAATTTTATATTTTTAGTTTTAGTTAACTATAATAACCCTGATAGGCAGCCGTTATTGACCTGACTCTTAAAAATTCTGTTGGTGCAATCTAGTCAGATTTATGTCAAATTAAATTAGACTTTTACTTGTCTAAACAAGTTAATTTGACATTTCTCTCTTGTATTGCACATGCTTGAAAATCTTGTACTTAGATTGAAAATATGCGCGAATTAAGTGCAAGAAGAGCCTATATTATTACATGTGGTGTAACTCTGGTGTTACATTGTGAAACTCTGACTCAGCTCTTCAAACTGTTTCTCACTTCTCATGTGTGATTCCACCTCGTTAGCCGCATTTCTGACACATACTGCCGTTGGTGGCACAATTACGCCAACTACTGACTTTATATGTAGTCCAGTAACCAATCTGCATCACGAAAAGGCCAAAGAAACTTGTTCTAGAGCAGTGCTTCCCAAACCTGTCCTGGAGGACCCCTAGCCCTGCACAGTTTGTATGTCTCTCTCATCTAACACACCTGATTCAACTCATCAGCTCGTTAGTAGAGACTGCAAGACATAAATTGGGTGTGTCTGATAAGGGAGACATACAAAACGTGCAGGGCTAGGGGTCCTCCAGGACAGGTTTGGGAAGCACTGTTCTAGAGAGTAAAATCACAAACGTCTTCAGCGGCATCACGTCTAGTTAACAAATACACTGTACATGTTGGCTATTATACTGCCCACTGCTGCCCTCTGGTGGATTAACTTTGCAATTTCTTTTTCAAAGCAGTTCAGATAGTGTCTTTGGACATTTGAGTTATCAAAAGCAGGTAGACTATAATTACCCTAATGCAGCACACTTTTTTACAGAAAGGTCTGACTTTGCTACTGTCCCAACATTTCAAATATATTAGTCTGAATACATTGAGCCTAGAATAATAGTCTCAAGAATAATACTTTTAGCTGACATTAAAAACAAAATCAACCAAACAAAAAAAATATTCACATTAAACCATTTTTTTTTGAAGAAAACACGAAGACTTCAATATCAATAAACTTTTAATAAATAGTTTCTCATTAGTTCCTAATATTTACAGCCGGTTCACAATTCACATATAATGTTTCTATTCTTTTAGAGCACATTTTAGGCACAAATTAATTGGCTTTTTTCTGAGGCAAACACCAGATTTCTTTGCAAGTTAGTGGCTAGTGGAGAGAAGTAAATGTGCAGGTATAAAACAGGATAATAACCATTGTCTCTGTTGCTTGCTAGGATACATGAAGAGTTTCATTCAAGTTTGGTCATACAGATCAATGCAAAATAAAGGAAAAACTTTTCAGTCCATTTTAAATAACATTTACATGGTTTCAATGCTGTAAGAGAACATAAAATGGTCCAAAATGATAGCTAAAAACAAGTTACAATGACTAAGCCTGTGGAACATCTTGTTGATTTGTCTTGAAAAAAAAAAAAAGTAAAAGAAAACCATACAAATACCAGAAAGTCAAACACGAATGAAAAAAACCCACAAAGACAGAAATAAAGTCATAGGTATGGCACCTAAAACCAAATAAACAAAACCTAGACATTGGTTAAAAAAAAAAAAAAAAGAAAAAAAAAAAAAAAAGAAACGGCGATCTGAATGCACTTGAGGTTTTCTCTGAAAAATCAAAAGTTCATGTTGAGATCTGATAAAAGTATTCAAAGTTTGTCTCACCAGAAAAAAAACAAAAAAGCACCACAATTAGAAATCGGCCACAAAATTTGGGGTCTAAAATTACAACGACGTGCCCAGAAAGCTCAGCTCTAATAGAAATACCACGTTTAGAGTCTAGTATAATACCACAGAACTTGTAACCTTGTACATCCTAAAGTAGCAGCATGTGTGATATTAATTCACTGGATCTAACGACGCTCATCCAATAACATGTAAGCTATTCCACTCACATCGGTGCTTGCAGTAATATGAAAACTACGTATGCAGTCAGTAAGCTCGTAACCCTGCTAGCCTGTTGTATCATGGCAGTGCTGACATTCGCAGGGAGTTCTGGCGGCGAAGCGGGCGATAAACGAGAACGAAATATGCGCAGGCTCCAACAGGAGCGATACGATTGACCCTTCTCAGAACGAAGTCTTCATCTGGGTTTGGTAATTGCAATAGAAAGTCACTTAAAGGCATCTTTTACTTCCTCTGCATGAATTTTGACATACCTCTCATGATAGCAAAGGAGAGGAAGTACAAACCACTTTAGCTGATGTACAAGAACAGAAACTGTAGGCTGAAGGGGCATGATACTACAGCAATGACTGCGTGAAATGACGCTGATGACCTTCTTTCTTACATTTCTTGGTTGCGTTTCCTCTAGGACTCGAAGAGAAGACGCTCAATCTGTTGTATCTGTAGTACAAAACCAAGAAGAACCAGTAGAAAGCAGCACATCAAAAGTTAGCCTGTAACGTCACGACAGACACGTTCCCTATTGTTACAGTTACCAGGTCTTTGGACAAGGAACATTTATATAATTTATGTTGAAATTCTGAAAGAGAGAAGAAGAAAACACAAAAAACTACGTAACAGTAAAAATGAGGAAAACCATCACCAAGTCTGCATTGGCACACAACTGTGTCTGCTTGCATTTCCCTCACTTGTGCAAGGCAAAATGTCTTTAACTCCACGTCCTGTTCCTCAAGGCCAAGGTCAGCTCCCGGTTGGCCCAGTTACGCACTTGTAATATCTGCACCAGTTCCCACAGCTCATTCTGTGAGGGAACAAGAGAGGACAGTGATGTCATCTTGTGCACTGCACGTGTGCGTTTGGGGAGGTTGGGGTGGTGATTGTGAGGGGGTTTGGGGTCCGTTGCCTGTCCCCCTCGTCAGTGGGGTTATACGCTGCTGTCCTCCAGTAGAGGCTCCTTGCCCTCGCAGGGTACGCCCTGTGAACTGTGTAAGTGGCTCTGTGCGCCATTGTTGTGCTTCTTGTAGCTGCCGGGCCGCAGGTTGAGGGCATTGTGCTCTGGGATGAAGAGAGCAACCAGCAGGGACAGCAACACGGAGCAGGCTCCAAACAGGAAGGGAGGGCCGGGGATGATGGCACTCTGAAGAGGCACGAATAGAGAGAGATTTGTGGGTGGGAGCATGTTTTGTAATACAGAGAGATTTCTTAATGCTTATTGTCACTCACCTCATCTGTAGGGTTGGCCATGTTGGGTTTGGCACCCTTCTCTGGGCTCTCTACAGGGTCCATCTCACTGAGCTCCACGTGAAACAGGTAGAAGACGAAGCCGTAGAGCGCTGGACCCAGACCGTTACACAGACCTCGGATTCCCGTGATCATCCCCTGCACCACACCTGACAGAAAAACAGGACAAACTGAATAAGAGGGCATTTTTCCAATCACAAAAGTTAACAGGTTACTTAAATATACATTATAATGTTATAATACACTACCATTCAAAATTTAGCACAATTTATTTTGAAAGAAAATTCAGCAAGGATACATTAAAATGATCAAAACTAACAGAAAAGACTTACAAAATGTAACAAAAAAAAATCTCAATGTTCTTCTTCAGAATTTTTTATTCATCAAAGAATCCTGAATCCTTTTTTTTTTACAAAAACATTAAGTAGAACAACTGTTCTCAACATTGATAATAATAATAATAATAATAATAATAATAATGTTTCTTGAGCACCGAAGCACATTAGAATGATTTCTGAAGAATCATGTGACACTGCAGACTGTAATAATGGCTGTAGTAATGGCTCCAATTCTATATTAAAACAGAAATCAGTTGTTTTGAATTGTAATAATTTCACAATATTACTGTTTTACCGTATTTTAGAAAGGCCTAATAATAAATGCTACCTTTGTAAGAATAAGAGACTTCTTTCATAAACATAAAAAAACCTTACAAAGCCAAAGATTTTAAACTGTAGTGTATTCAATTAAAAATATTTTGTGTATTACTCTACAGTCCCCCAAGGTTCTGTCCTAGGTCCTCTGTTGTTCCTAATCCATCTTCTCCCACTTGGTAATATCTTCTCTAAATTTGGTATTAAATTTCACTGTTACGCTGATGATACAAAACTTTATGCATCTACTAAGCCTGATTCCATTCTTCCACCTGTCTGCCTTACTGTCTTCACGAAATAAAAAACTGGTTCTCTGCCAATTTTCTTAAACTTAATGGCAATAAGACTGAAGTACTCCTTGTAGGCACTAACTCAATACTCTCTAGGTCCTGTAGTTTTTCTTTATCCATTGATGGTTCCTCCGTTTCTCCTTCTCGCCAGGTTAAGAACTTGGGGGTCATCTTTGACAGCACTCTTTCATTTGAAGCTCACATTAATAGTATAATCCGGTCTTGTTACTTTCATCTCTGTAAAATTGCTCGCCTTCGTTCATCTCTCACCCCACACAGTACTGCCATTCTTGTTCACTCACTTGTCACCTCTCGCATCGACTACTGTAATTCTCTTTTATTTGGTTTACCACACAAGCTTCTCCATAAACTCCAGTTGATTCAGAATTCAGCTGCTCGTATCATAACCCGCACTCCATCTATACAACACATTACTCCATCTCTTCAACAGCTTCATTGGCTTCCCATCAAGTTTCGCATTGAATTTAAAATTCTTCTTCTCACGTATAAAAATGAATGAATGAATGAATGAATGATGCATTTATATAGCGCTTTTGTGTATTGCTGTACACCCAAAGCGCTTTACAATCATGTGGGGGGTCTCTCCTCAACCACCACCAGTGTGCAGCATCCACCTGGATGATGCGACGGCAGCCACAGGACAACAGCGCCAGTGCGCTCACCACACACCAGCTACAGGTGGAGAGGAGAGAGAGAGATAGAGCCAATCAAGTGGATTGGGATTATTAGGAGGCCATGATTGACAAGAGCCAGTGGTGGGAATTTGGCCAGGACACCGGGGTTACACCCCTACTCTTTACGAGAAGTGCCATGGGATTTTTAATGACCACAGAGAGTCAGGACCTCGGTTTAACGTCTCATCCAAAAGACAGTGCTTGTTGACAGTATAGTGTCCCCGTCACTATACTGGGGCATTAGGACCCACACAGACCACAGGGTGAGCACCCCCTGCTGGCCTCACTAACCCCTCTTCCAACAGCAACCTAGTTTTCCCAGGAGGTCTCCCATCCAGGTACTGACCAGGCTCAACCCTGCTTAGCTTCAGTGGGCAACCAGTCTTGGGCTGCAGGGTGATATGGCTGTGGCTTATAAAAATCTCCATAACCTCGCTCCAATTTACCTCTCAGATCTCATTCAGCCCTACACTCCTTCTCGAACCCTTCGTTCTTCCTCACTGGGTCTTCTCCATACACCCACAGCTCGTTTAAAAACCATGGGTCATAGAGCCTTTAGCCGTGCTGCTCCTCGCCTTTGGAATTCTCTCCCAGCTAACATCCGCAACTTAAGACTCGTTATCCCAATTCAAAGCTAAACTCAAAACTCAATTATTCAGAATAGCTTATCCTACATGAGTACTGTCTACACTTTTTTTTCGGTTCATTGATATTGCTATTTATTGTTATTTATTGCTGTTTTATTTATTGCTCCTTGATGTACAGTGACCTTGAGTGATTTGAAAGGTGCCTTAAATAAAATGTATTATTATTATTATTATTATTATTACTACTACTACTACTACTACATTTACACAAAATAAAATAAAATATAATATAATATAATGTAATATAATATAAAATGTAATAATGTAATATAATAATATAATGTAATATAATGTAATATAATGTGATATAATATAATATAATATAATTAACTATCAGCCATAACCTTAAAACAATTAATCGGCTTATTAGTATCAACCAAAATTCAGTGCATCCTCAATAATAATTCAACAAACCTCATAAGTTCAGACAGTCATTATTGAGTTAAAAGTAAACTGAACAGGTTTATTCTGCATTGGCTGATTGCATATTATCCTGTTTACCATGCAATAACAATGAACAGTGGCTTATCATAATTATTCTTTGGCTACGCTTAACTAAATGTGCCAGCCAGAGGATTTTGTTTGTGAATGTATTAAGATTGGACACTTTTTGTTACTGTGGTGTGGCTGCATATGTCTCACCTTGTTGGTCGGGGTCTGCGTTGCGGGATACTATGGCACTGATTGCTGGGAAGGTGATGCTGGACATGGCAGCAACAGCTCCAGCAGCCCACATCATCCTTAAGAGACAAATCAACTATCAGATTCAACACACACAGACTTTCAATCTGTTTTAGTTTACGTGCATGTGTAACTGGTTTGAGGAACATGCACTGATCCAAAACACATACTGCTAAGGTCATGTTTACTTGTCTATTTGAGTTCCAGCCAAGAGATACAGATAGATAACTTGATGATAGCTTTCCTATAGTTCAAAGAGTAAAGCATGGTGCTAGCAACGCCAAGGTCACATGTTTGATTCCCAGGGAAAGCAAGAACTGATAAAAAAAAATAAAATAAATGAGTACCCTGAATGCAATGTAAGTTGCTATGGATAAAATTGTCTGCTAAATGTAAATGATGCTTGTAATGGCATGATAAATGAGTCACATAAGCAGGACTGTAGTATCTAAGCTGTAAAACATCTAGTTCAAGTGCTTTAACTACACCACAATAATAAGTACTGATTTCAAGTAAAAATCCGATTACAAACTGAACTCTACCATGTCTAATGAAGAGTTTGCTGTCCTCTAGTGGGTTTCTAGATGCTCAACTCACCAGGGCTGGGAGCCAAAGCCGTACCAGGCCAGCTGTAGTATCTGAAAGCCAAGGCCTAACAAGATAGTGTTCTTATTCCCTATGGAACGCATCAGGATTCCCAGGACAACCGTCTGCACAGAGAGATGAACCATTACTCTGCAAATCTTCACTGGCTTCCATTTACAAACTAAAGCCTGACGCACTCGCACAGTGAGCAGATTAGTACGAATGAACACATGCTGTGCTGCTCAGAGTCAGGCAGTACAAACTTACAATGGAACGGATGGAAAAAAGCCTGGAAACCAACCTGAGCCAAAATGGACAGGATTCCCACCACTGCAATGAAGGCAGCAACTGTTTCTGATGTAAATCCAATGACCTGGGAATTAAAAACAAAAGTTGGGTAGTTGAAAATTTACACAGTTTAAGAAGATCTTATGATTTAGGTTCTAAACATTCAATAACAGTGAATTTAGGGTACAACAATCAAGTGAATGTAACTGTGGTAATAATTTTAGTATTAACTAATATAACTTTTAGTAGTATTTAGAATTGGCTTTTATTTTTACATTTTCAGTTTTCATTTTAATTTGACTAGTAATTTTGTTATGTGCCTTCATTTTTATTATTTTTTAAAGATTTTTAAATATTTTATCTTTTTATTTCTGTTTCAGTTTTAATTTACTTAATTGTTGTACTTAAAAGTAATTCAAAAATAATTTATATATTTATTTATTTGTTTTTTTCAGGTTTATTTAAAATTTATAAAAATGTGTTTTAATAGTTTTAGTTTATGATAACAACACCGTTGTGAAATAAACCTCTGATTTATTAATAGAAAAACACATTAACATCAACATCATACAGTGTCATTCATGCCGTTTCCTTATTTAGATCGATTTCCAGTTATTTAACTTTCCATTAACTGTTAGTCGGAAGGTGGAAAAAAAGTGTTACATGATGTTTCTAAGAACTGCAGTGATCAGATGCATCAGGCCTGTGGTATTGTATGCATGCATCTCACAAAACCACAACACTCTGCTCTGAAATATGGGCAAAATGGCTTCTGCAAAATAAATGCACTTTAAGGAAGATGAGTGAATAAAAAAAAAATTAAATAATAATAATAATAATAATAATAATAAAAAAAAAATATCACATGACTATCTCAAGCAGTTAGAACAGTTGCTTCTAACTATTTACTTGGAGGGTGAGGGAAGGTATGTGAAGTATGACTCATGGATACGTGACTCACATTTGGGTATTTGCTTAAGCTACAACAAGGTTTGAGTGTTTGCATAAACATCACTGTACATTCATGCTACCTGCAGTGAACAGCAGCTGCAACCGTCATGCCAATACAAAAGAGTTACAGATCTGTGTCTTTGTGGCATTGATACAAAAGGTGTGAACTGTACCTGTCTGAGATACAGGAAGAAACTGGAATACTGTCCAGCCTCAGGCAGGTAAGACAGAAAGACTGTGATGCAGATTAGGAGAACCGTGGAGTCCTGGCCCACCTTACGCAAGGACTGTGAACAAAAGAGTCACAGAGAGAACATGAGACGAAGGGAGGAGGACACTGAGAGAGAATGAGTGGGCAGCAGCACAGCAACATGATTCATTTAATAAGTGATAGACGACATCTTCGCTATTCTTCTTCAAATGCCTGCTGTTGTACAGCAGCTCAGAGGTTTTTTTCCCCCATCAAAATGGTATTGACACTGGTAGTGATTTAAGGCAACAAGGCAACCAGAGTGGGAACATGCAAAACATTTCAGATGGGAAAATATAAAATATTTTATTAAAATATTAATATTCAAATAACCATCATAATTTTTATCAATCAAAATTTAACATTAATAATGTAATATATATATATATATATATATATATATAGGGTTATACATTGTCTCAGAACCTTCACACCCCTGCCAGGTATATTTCCTTAAACTAGTTTGTCATGCATTTCTTTATTTCAACACATTTACAGGTAAATCCTAGTATTTTAAATTTGCGATTAATCAAAGTCCATGACTGTGATTAACGCGATTAAATTTTTTAATCGATTGACAGCACTAATATTATATATATATTTATTTATTTATTTATTTATTTATTATACACACACACATACATACATACACACACACTGTTTTTAAAAAAAGTGGGTTTGCTAATTTATTTATAGTCATTATTTATATTTTATTATTCATATTAAATGAATTGCTAAATTATTAATTATTCATAGCTGTCAATTGAATATTGTCTGCTTTCATTGACATCAGTGACTCACTGCAAAGGGGTCTGCCTGCTCCCATGAGATGGGGGCTCCCCATGAAGCCGGTCTCATCTTCTCAGGCAAGGACTCAGGAACTGCTACCAGGATAAAACAGATGTCTAGCAGGGCAATGGCAGTGGCAAGGATCACCACCAGAGTATCTCCATATGCCACTGACAGATAAGCACCGATCGCTGGGCTCGTCACCAGACTGGCTGCAAAAGTGGCCGATACCTGCGGGAGAGGACCGGAATCTTGAGATTAATCAACTGCACTGACCGCAAGGGAAATGTTCATCAATGCAATTAACACATTCATTTCTTATTTGCAGGGCAAAAACGGAAACCGCAGATGGCTGTCAAAACAACAGGAAACCAATATCTGCCAAAGCGCTACAAGAAAAGTAATTGCTGTTGCATGTATGCTGTGAAGTCGGTAACAGCACAACATCAAAAGGAAGTCATGAATCATGGTCCTCTGCTTACCAAGCCATATGCTGTGCTCCTTTCATGCTCCTGGGTGATATCGGCCACATATGCAAAGATCACAGAGAAAGTGACCGCAAACACACCAGACATGGAGATCACTGCAAAGTACCACCTGTAGGATCAGACAGAGAAAATGAGATCACCACCAGAAAAATGCTTGATAGTAATAAACATGACTTTAAAATAACTGTATATGACATTTACAATTCTGGCAAAAGCTTTCCAAAATGGCTTAAAATTAAGATGATGACATGAACAAACCAATTAAATGGCAATTAACAGCCAATAATAATAATAAGTTGTAATAAATAAATAAATAAATAATTAACACAATGAGCATGTCACTCACTGTAAGGTTAAAATCACAAGTGTGCTGTTATTGTTAACTAAAATTATTACAATGATCAAAAATAAGAAATACATATAGAATAATATATATATTAAACATATATATTTTGCATAACAAATATGAAATAATCAGAAAAAAAATTTATTCTACCCAGACACAATGACTTAAAAAAATATCTGCAAAACTGTAAATTATTACAACCATCATATATACTTTATCAACATATTATGTTTCACATATACATTAATTAGAATACATTTTTTAAATATATTTTTTGAATGGGTGTCAAAATGTCATGAAAACAGCCTTCTGAGAGGTGAACTGCTTTCTATTTGAGGCTAAGCACAATAATTTTCTTTATTCAAAATAATTTTTTCTTTTTCCACTTAATTTTTATTGAAATATACAACATTTCTTGATGATTTTTGTGAAATTAACTTATTAAACTAATATAGATCTCTGCAGAAGCATCCTGGAGGTTGCCTATAGAACTGCGATGTATAAGCCCTAGATAGGAGTCAAGAAAACAAGCATTTGTAATCTTAAGGTGTAGATGATCTAGGTTTTTTTAATGTGCAGTCAATATGAAGTCTATAGTGAGTGAGACTTGAGTCATACCATGGGCTGATCTTCATGAGAGGGATGGGAGCACAGGTGAAGAACACAGTGAGCAGCAAGAAGGACTTCCGGCCCCAAACATCTGACAGAGCACCGATTAATGGAGCACTCAGAAAAGACAGCAGGCCCTGAGTGAGTACAAAAGCACATTTACTTTTAAACTTATGAAAACAATTGCATGACATGACCAGAGCTTGTCAGGATGTGATGAACTTGATATTTCACGGTAACACTCACATCAGGCTGGATCACAGTTTTGGATTTTGTTTATTGATCAGATTTAAAAATGGTACATTATGTACCAACTTCACCATATTTAGGGGCATTACTCCCTGACCAGGGCTTATCATGAATAAACATGGCAACCGAAAGAGCAGCGAGCTTCAATCATGACTCTTATCTCTTCTCACAACAGAAAGAGAGAAGAGGAAAAAGCATGAGTAAAAGTGAATGCCTGGAGTCAATGTCCTACCTTGACACCATGAATAAGTCCGTTCATCAGGAATGTGTGCTGGGGGAATGTCTGATGTAACACCTGAAACGAAAACACAGATTGACCATAAATGTATGCTTTAAACAGATAATCTGTTGGCTACAATATAACCATGAGCTGGTAATTATTCACTAGATTTACTCTCTGACAGAACTCAAAGAAGCACTGCTACTGGCTAACAATAATGATTGGGTGATTCATCAAAATATATCTGCACAGACTTTGCTCACATCATGAAAATATGCAACATCACGAACATCACAATGACTTTAATGCACTTTTAGACTCATTTCAAGATTCCTTCGAGTATAAGAGCCAGAGATGCTTTAACAGGCTCTTATTTAAACTTCTGATTTGAATGAATATTTTTATGTATTGTTATATTGGTGCATATAAATAACATGATTACATATCTGTCAAAATATCAATAAATGTGTTTATGTAGTATACAACTGTAGAAAACTCACCTAATGTTTTACTTTATTTCATGCATAAAACATTTTGATTATACTTGGCAACAATAACCATGTTTGATTAAAAAGAAAACAAAAATAATAATTAGATAAATAAATTTCTGTATCGCTACTTATTTATTTGCTCTAAAAATTTCCACATTTCCATTTCCACATTACAAATTATTTGTAGGCTGGAAAGATGTCTGTAATCTTTCAAATACACAAGCAGTCCACAAGCCAAGTATCCTGCGTGATTCAAAAGGTCATTTGTTTTTCAAGATAAATGAAGAGTGTCATTTGTTATTGCTATTTTTCTTTGTGAAGGTTACAAAATAACCACCTTGAGTACAAAACATTGTTTTGACTGTGCATTGAAATGACCAACCTATAATAAAGTACAAGGCAAGGCTGTATTAAAACAGAAATGTTACTTGTGCAATCTGAGAGGTGAACTGCTTTCTATTTGAGGCTAAGTATCGTCATTGCCACTGATGGCAGGTGCAGGCCTCTACTGGAGCAATGATTCCCACAGCTTGATTAATCATTAAACTTACTGTATACAACACTGTCAATGTTTTACATATGTACATAAGTGTACAAAGGAGATCTGTTCTTTAATGACAGGGAAACAAATCAATTGACCTGTATACAAATTCAAAAACAAAGTCTTAAGTTACAAGAGGTCAAAGTCTAACGGAACATTAAGCTTTACTTATACAGCGGTATGGTCAATTCTTCATTCTGCTAGGGTAAAAGAAAACTAACAAGGCATTTATCAGCTATTTTCTATAACTGCACAGCTAAAACAGACTTAAAGGTGTAGTTCACTTTTAGAACAAAACTTTACAGATAATGTACTCACCCCCTTGTTATCCAAGATGTTTATGTCTTTATTTCTTCAGTCGTAAAGAAATTATGTTTTTTGAGGAAAACATTTAAGCATTTCTCTCCATATAATGGACTTTTATGGTGCACCCAAGTGTGAACTTCCAAAATGTAGTTTCAATGCAGCTTCAAACGGCTCTAAACGATCCCAGCCGAGGAAGAAGGGTCTTATCTAGCTAAACGATTGGTTATTTTCTAAAAAAAATTTACAATTTATATTCTTTTTAACCTCAAACGCTCATCTTGTCTAGCTTTGCATGAACTCTGTGTTTTCCGGTTCAAGACAGTTAGGGTATGTTGAAAAACTTCCATCTCATTTTCTCCTCCAACTTCAAAATCATCCTAAATCGTCCTACATCACTGCAGAAGTACTGACCCAGTGTTTACAAAGTGAACATGCAAAGAAGGACAAACATCCTTTACAAAAAAAGGTAAAACAGTGATGTAGGATGATTTTGAAGTTGGAGGAGAAAATGAGATGGGAGTTTTGACGTATCCTAACTGTCTTGAACCAGAAAACACAGAGTTCACGCAAAGCTAGACAAGATGAGCATTTGAGGTTAAAAAGTATATAAATTGTAATATTATTTTAGAAAATAACTGATCGTTTCGCTAGATAAGACCCTTCTTCCTCAGCTGGGACTGTTTAGAGCCGTTTGACGCTGCATTGGAACTGCATTTTGGAAGTTTAAACTCGGGTGCACCATAGAAGTCCATTATATGGAGAGAAATGCCGAAATGTTTTCCTCAAAAAACCATTTCTTTACGACTGAAAGAAAGCAAGAAAGAAAGATAGATATGAACATCTTGGATGACAAGGGGGTGAGTACATTATCTGTAATTTTTTGTTCTGAAAGTGAACTACTCCTTTAATAAAAAAGAAAACTAACTGGTTATGATAATTCAGTGTTGTTGGTTTGTTGTAAATGACTGATGTATTGTCCTGCAAACATGATTCTGAATTTATATAGGTCATATTCATACGAGCGAAAACAAAACCTGATACTTTTACTATTAACATCATGAAAATGTAAACAGTCTAACAAGCCCATAATGCGCCTTTGGGAAAAAAAACTGAAAAGAGAAATAAAGAGCATGTAAACCAAAGTTGAGATTTGTGCAATCTAAGAAATGGGAATTTACTGTGTTTCTTCACTTTCACTAATGTTTCAATTGTTTTTTACTCATTTAAGTAATGATGGGTGATTTTGAATTGTACTGAAATGCAATGGTAATTTTCCCCACTTTAAATGTCAGAATGAATGCTGTGAACAGACTGTTTCCATCGTTCTGTTGGGAGATGAAAACAAAGCATGTGAACACATTTCACCTGCTGTGTTAATTTGATATGGCACTCAGATTTTAGGGTGCACTGAAGCGGAGTTCAATTGCACTGTCTGAAAGAGCAAAACTGTGCCTCTCGCTGAGACATAAGACTTGTCAGTGCGGCGTTCAGCTGGAAGGGTTTGTTAGGCTCATTAGTGCTTCAGTATCAGAGGCTACTAATTAAATAAAAGGCCAGAGCAAAGAGCACTGAGGCGATTTTCTGGCTAAACTGCACCAACTAAATGCAAATCCTCCTCCCACATTAGGAAATGAGGACAATGAAGGGTCAATTTATTCATATACCAGACATTAAGCAACTAGGTGGTGTTTAAATTTCAGCCACTACCAATAGCCAGTAATATAACCTAAAAACTGACCACTAGTGAAAATACATTACATTATAATTGTTACATTCTTTTTCTATTTCAACACAATTTCCATTACAAATAATAAGCATAACATGTTCACATTTTGATTTAAATAGTGACAATTTTACATATTTCAAAATCCTATTTTAAACGATTAAATACAAAAAAGCAGATTTCAATTTGTTCTCAGACTTTTGTATGCTGTGGCTGATGAATGATATCAAGGCTGATATCATAAATCTATATGGTTTTGTGTTTATTCTGCTGAATTAACCACAGAACAGACAGTGGTTAATTCAGCAGAAAATGCCAATATTTGTAGACATTGATATGGTTACAGATACACTGTACAAGTACATCCCTAGAAACAACCCTACAAAACAAACACAAAGAAAACAAACCTGGAAATATTTGATACCTTAAGTTAATATCAAATCTTATATTTTTAGTCTTATATTTACACTATCAGGTCAGTAACTTTACAATGCAGTTAAGACATTTTCAGACAGAATTTTAAGACAGAATTCTATTTCTATTTTTCTTTCTTTTCATTCATTGAAAATCCTGAAAAAAGGTATCATGTTTGCACAAACATTAAGCAGCACAACACTTTTTAACACTGATAATAATTAGGAATATTTCTAAATCAGCATAATGGATTTATTTCTGAAGGATCATGTGACACTGAAGACTAGAGTAATGGCTGCTGAAAATTTTGCTTTGCTATCATAGGAATAAATTACATTTTAAATATATTAAATAATATAACACAATTCACATGAACTGTTTTACTGTACTTCTGATCAAATAAAATGCAGCCTTGATGAGAATAAGCCACTTTTTTCAAAAAAACAAAAAAAAACAAAACAAAACAAAAAAAAAATAATAAAAAAAAAAAAATACACCTTACTGACCCTAAACTTTTAGATGGTGCATATATGATCAAATATACATTTAAAAATGCATATTAATACATACTGTGCTTTGCCTGATTGGTCCAGATTTCACTCTAGGGGTTGCTGACTTGTACTGAGAGTTAAACCCAACACCTAACACTGCTTTCAACTCATGCATTATTCAAGAAAAGGAAACTGAAATTCCACTTTGCAAGCAGTGTAAATCACAAGGAAACACCAGTTGTACTAAGAGCCACGGATCACTTTGAGGCAAAAGTTTTTGCAAATAGCACGTTGTGTAGCATGCTGTGACTGTACTGGATATAGCATAAACAATAGTATCATGCTGACCGCTATAAAAAACAATTGGCACAACGTTACAAAGTAAATCACAGGTTCAGCTTCATTAACAACCATGTGGCCTGACAAACCCTCCAGTTAGCCTTCAGAAGAAAAAGGTCATTATTAGCATGACGCCGTTTGATGTTGTTTTAATATGGCTGGGTCCATTATACTCTGCCGACACAATCAACTAAAACTGAGTGCATCATTCTGCCCTCTCCATTTGATCAGGATTCATTTATTCAGAAATTTGTACAAGGCTCCTCAGATCCGGGCAATGGGAAATGTCACTCGTTGTTATGGATACAAAAGGAAGGAAGGATGAATGCAAACATTCATGGCTCATAATTCGCTCTAATCTGAAACTGTGAATGAGGGCGATGAAGCAAAACTGGTTTACCGTAAGCATGGGAGTGGTGAGCAGTCCCCAGGCGAAGAACTCCAGGAAGATAACCACCACCGCATGATAGACACTGGGCTCTCCAATCCCCTGTGGCTAAACAAGGAGGATTTACATTACTAATAATGTTACTACAAACAAAATACAGGGCATAATGTGAACAACATAGATAAAGGAAGCAATAAGGAGGAAGTTTGGACAAGAGAAATGGGAGAAGGTAAGATACATAAAAATATAATATATTTGACATAACAGATGCTTTAATCAAGTTTAATCAAGTCGAGCTTTATTGTCATTCTGCTACATGTGTGGACATATAGTGGAACGAAATCTCGTGTCTCAAAGGACCACGGTTCTACATACCAGTTAAACATAAATATAAACATACAACAATACAAGTATAAGAAAAACAATAGAGCTATACAACAGTTAACCATCTGACTATACATATACTATAAATACTACAACTACTATACATAGTTGACTACACCAGGGCTGGGCGATATATCTCATGCGATATGCATGCGCATCTCGTCAGTAAAGCCGGTTCCTTGATTAGCGGTAAATAACCAACACCTGTTTTCAAATGGAGCGGCATTTAATACATGGAGCCGTAGATCACTGACAAGCTACGCAATATCGCATTCATTATCGCAGATGAATCGCCTTCGATAATGAACGCGATATTGCCTAGCTTGTGAGTGAACTACGGCTCTGTGTATTAAATGCCGCTCCATTTGCAAACATATATACATATATATATATATATATCGCCCAGCCCTAGACTACACATACACAAACTGAGACTGTACAAAAACTTTACATAAACACTGTACATGAAATTGTGCAAAGGAGATATTTGTACCTGAAATTGTGCAAACAAAGATATTTTGTACATGAAATTGTTGTGCAGAAGAGAGATTTTGGGGGAAGCAGTGCATAGTGCAACATGATTTTGTAGTGCAATGCACAAGTAAACATTATCCAATTGAGTCTTTGTAGCAGGGAGTGTTTATAGAAAGTGTCTAGTGTACACATAGTGGGATAAGTGTGTTACTACAGGTGGTTTGTATAGCCCACTCACCTGTGTGTAGCACACTCAGAATTGCACTTAGGAAAATTGTCAACAGTTTTAATGAGTTGGGGCTGAGGTGTTCATGGTTTCAGAGGGGGACAGGGAGATTGGACAGAGATTTATTACCATTTATTATCACTAAATAAACAAGATCACAGTGTGCAATAACAGGGTCCAAAGGGCCAAATCCATTATCTCACACTTACTTGCTATTCATCTAGTACACTGCAAAACCTTTCACTTTAAAAAAACAAATATTGGATGGATGTTTCGCCCTAAACCAACCCCTAAAAGCCCAAAACTGCCTTGACATATCCTTATTGAAATTATGCACACTGAACATCGGAAGTGACTTAACGGTATGCAAGCAAGCCTGCACTCCTGTGTATAGCCTAATAGCCTGCAGGCTGAGCTCAATGCTACAGATCATTAGAAACGGGAAAGAAAGAGCCGTGGCCTGTGTCTGAGCGGCTAACTATGCAAACACAGCATGAATAGTTTGAATGTATTTGCAAAAGCTCTCAATAAAGTTTAGAAGATCACAATATTAACTGGTGAGTTTGAAGAGCTACTGTTGATACCTAGAGCTATTGTGTCAAATGTTTAAATCGATTTCCAGGAGTCTCAAGCGAATCACTTGTACAATAAGTCAATGATTAGAAAGCTCTTTTATGTACAACTTGTTCATGGTACAGTGTAAAATCATCTTACACTTCTGGGAAAACATGTAGTGTGTTCAAATTACATAGGACAGGTCAAAGAAAAAATATACACTTTTATAGCAAACATATAATTTTGTCTGGTGCAAACAGACCATTCATTTGCTCTTAACTATTAGACCTGAAGTTCAAAAAGTTGATGAAACTTTTGATGAAAACTTGATGAAGCTGAGATTTAATTGAAGTTTTGCATTTGGAAATGCGAAGCCAGGTGGTTCACTTTATTTACATTTACATCATTTCCAATATTTTTGTGGACAGAAGATCAGTGCTTTTTAGCAATTTTGCACAAAAACAAAAATTGACATGTTAAAAGCTTAAGGGTTTAAATGTTTTAAAGTGATAAGACGACATTATTCTGTAACTTGAACCCTGTATTAGACCATGCAAACAAGCACAGTTCGCAAATCCAGAATATACCATCAATCAACAAAACAAAATGAAACACCATGATTTCTAGGTGTATAACATAATTGAGTGTTACTTGATAATTAGTCTTAATGCTTGTTGTCTTTTCAGACATTTTTGAGTCTAGGGACCTTGAATAAAAAAATTGCATTGAGGAGTGTTTCTTTAATAGACACTGGTGTCATAGACTATACAGTATATCATAGGAATACATCCTACATGATTCACTAAAATTTGACAGCCCATTAGCAACTGTCTTGACATTTTAAAGCCAACTCGACTCTTTTTAAAACCAGTTTACAACCAAAAAACCATGATAAAATCATAAAAACACAATTCTTATAGAGAACACATCATGTGACAGAACATATGTCATAAAAGCATGTTGATTTCTATGCTGATGGGACACCCACTATGTATTTAGTGAGAGACTATTTCTCTCACTAAATTATTAATTACCCTAATCTCAAGCTTCCAGTTTCGTTTCCAGGTTTGTGCATAAGTTAACTCACTCGATCTCAAAACGCAAGCCATGATCGATGTGGTTGGCTTTCTCGCCAGCTGGCTTGTTGTTTTCACTGTTGGCTGTCTAATGAAACTATTGTCTCTTGTAATCTACTGTTCATATCTCCCCCTAAGTAAAGAGATATGAGTTTACATCACGAAATGCAATCGAAATGACACTCAGTGTAGAAGTGTTACAGCTCATCCTGTAAAAACACTTGCTTAGCTTGCTAGCGCTGACTAGCATCTGGCTAACTGCCGCAAAGAAATGTTTTACTCACAGTGCCTCCATCTTTAATGATGATTTTCTTGGCTAGAAGAATGCTGCGGTTCAGCCGCTTTTTCTTCTTTTTCTCTCCAGTCATTGTTAACTTATATCCATTCTTGTTTGTGGGAGATGGACCTGCGAGGTGTTGCTAAATATTACAGTTTACCGTTAGCATCCACGCTAAGATATGCGACTTCCTGTCCTCAGTCCTCGCTCTCGGGAGTCCAGCCCATGTTTTTCGATGCGGGCTTCTTATTGGTCAATGTCATCGGGAGTGGTTTTCCTCGCGATTTGATTGGCTGAGTATATAGTCCGTGCGAGCGAACCTGTTTTTATAGACTATGAAGCGAACCCAAAGTGCTTATTACCATAATCGGGTACACAAACCAATGAGGAATCCCTCTGTCTTGTAAACTGCTGACTGTTGTGCTGTTTTTATTGTGTTATCCTCACTAACAGACTGGGTTTTGCCAGGAAACAAAAACACTCTGGGATGTTATTTTGTTATTTTAGAAGAATAAATGACAGTTCACAATTATTTTGTTGGATCTTTATATTGGATGTCTTCAATGACAACAACAAATCTGAAATCATTTGATTTAAATTTCCATAACATAAAACTATTTACAATCATGATGTAGCAAGATTTCTAAAACAATATGTGTGTTCTAATTTATTCTAGTTTATAATCTGCAGCATTGACTCCCCAGTTTTAACACACCTGTTGTAACCATTTCTCCTCACTAGAGTGGAATATATCTGTACTATCTTTACATTACGAAACATCCGCCTTTATGACACTGACATTTTCTCACAGGTTTCTCCTTAATACAAATGTGAATTGACTGCTGATGAGTACATTTAAAAAAAAAAAAATACAATTTATATCTTGCAGCAGCTTCAAAAGTTCACTTCACACATGCATGCAAGAACAGCAATGACATTTCCAACATCTTCAAATCTTATCAAAAAAAAAAAAAAGAAGAAAAATTAACATTATAAAAACTCATTGGATTTGATTTAACTGAGAAAGCAGTGATTTTTACAGCACATAACGTAATTTCACAGAAAACTTAGAATAATGCATTAAGAGAACAGCTCTCTTGAGTTTCTTGTTTGCGTGAAGAATAAAGCACTACAACAAAAAATTAAAAAAAAAAAAACTGTTCAAATATTTTGAACAATTAAAATGTTGTCAAGATTACAAAGAATGCTTAAATAATCCAAGCAAAACATAACACAAAGTAATTGTAGCTTTTAAAAGCCTTTTGTTTTACAATTGTAATATATTAACACAACGGGACAACATGCTGTAAGACCACTTGCATGAACCCAGCATTTGATTTATTCCTCAAAACAAAATGAGAGCTAATATGGTCAGAAATGGGATACCGATTGTTGCTTGAAGCGTTGCAGGAAAGACAAACATTTGCATGGATTTTAGAATATGTTCTTTTTGGTGTAGCAATGTCAAACATCCTCATCTATAAAAGGAATGTCAAGGTCTGAAAATCGTCTCTTGCCCTGATTGCCTGCAGAAACAGAGGCGGCGAGGGATTCTGCGACGTCTTGGCTCTGGATGACATACATGGACTGGACTCCTCCTCGGCGTGAGGCGGAGTGGTTTTGGTTACGTTCCTCAGCAGGCTGTTTGCCTGCTGTTTTGGGATCACGTGTTGGATCAGGAGGTTTAGCAGGCTTCTCTGGCTTGGAGCTGTTCAGAGCAGTGTTTGCTGAAAGAGATGCTTTGGATTAGCCACTGGGTACCAAATATATTAATATAAAATTGTAAATTTTTTTATAAAAGCAGAAGTGCAAACCCGTGGTTAGAGAAACAGCTGGTTAAATAACTGAAGCTCAACAAACAGCTCACCACAAGAGCAGCGAATCCAAGCCCTCTTTAAAGCAGAGCATGCGTGGCGTCCAAGCATAATGTAATTAAAATGTCCTGTACCTCAGTACTGACCTTCCGAGTACAAACTCACAAGATGGTCTTCTAGCAGACTATCAGAGCTGACTAATGATTCGGAGTCCATGTTCTCAGCATCAGAGCTATCCTGGTCAAACTCGGGCAGTCTGAAGGCCAAATCGTTCCTAAATGACAAACAGAATACATTTTGTACCACAGAGGTACTAATAACTCTTAACATCAGCACAAACCTCATCTGTGCCCTTGGACAAAAAATGACTGAGGTTTGAACATAAAATCAAAATGCACGTGAAATTATACTACTTCACTGTAAATTAAGCATCTTTAAAACTGCACTAGAAGAAAAATTATTTGTTAAAATTATTTTCTCAAGAGCAAGAATAATTAATGAATGAAAAAATAAAATGTTAAACATTCATCTCAACTCACTTTTCCTTCTTAATGGACTTGATTCTCTTCAGTAGGTTCTTTTCGATTTCAAGGTCAGCTCCATCCACTGAGGAGGCATCGGAACCTAAATTTGGCCGCTCAAATATCTAATGGAAAATGAGATCATGAAATCATGATAGGTTAGAACCATGAGGTGCACGGCTAATTATTAAGACTAGAAATGGCACATACATTTAAGCAATGAGGTACTAAAGGCTTTACTACATTATGAATAGTTAGCCACAATGTGTCGCGGGTTGTCTACAGCTATGACAGTATTCAGAATAGCATGGTCTTGAATAGTTCACTGCTTTTGTAAAATGGTTACCACATACTATAAGTATTAATTACACAATACTTCAGGTCCATTAAAAAACACACAATCAAAATAAGTATCATCTTTCCACTAGAAGATTCGATCTCTAACATCTAAACTAAGGTTAACAGTTAGGGGTGCAGCATGGTGATTTAATGTATACAGGTAAAATAGGTAAACAGGTGTTTAGTGTTACTATATTGCATATTGAAATATTTTTAAAAGAACAACATTTATTTAAAATAGAAATTGTTTATAACATTATAAATGTCTTTACTCTCACCTGTTGATCAATTTAATGCTTGCTGATTATAAGCACTAATTCCAGAAAAAAATCATTTAAATGGTAGTGTCTTTTGCAACCTAGTGTGTGAAGCATTTCATACCGTGTGTTGCCTCCGGAGTCTGAGCTGTTTAATGGCCATAGCTTCTGCATTTTCCAACTCCTGAATTTCTTCCATTTTCTGATTATAGCGCCTTGTTTGCTCATTAATCAGAATCTCCACACAACTGCACATAAATGTTAACAAAATGTTGGCCTTTTTACAAAGTGTTGGCCAATTAACAATTAATTGGTAATAATTAATTTAGCTGCTTACAAGATGTTTTTTTTAATTGTATGTTTTCCTATTTTAACTATCAACCACCAGCACCAAGTCAAAGCAGATAAAAAAAATCTAGTCTTAAATGTAGAGCACAAATAAACCAAAATGATTCTCACAGAGTGGTCTTGTTTATATCTTTCATACTGAGAAGAGGGTCAGAAGAATCTGGGCAGCGTAGAATGCAGGGTGCAAACACGATAGCCAGAGCGTTAGCTGACATTCGATTGTGAGCTTCCACTTTTGCCACTCTAAATATAAAAAGAAATTAGGCAAGTGGTGAGGCAATGCACAGGATGTCTAATATTCACCTTAGTCATATACAATGCTTCCTTACTTAACAAGATGAAAAATAAGCCTTTCAAGAGTAGAGAAATTTGGGGGAGGTAGTTCATCCAACTTTCGGTAGATAGCTCGCAACCGCTCAGATGCTTCTGGCAGATCTGGAGGGGAAGAAAATGTGTCATTCTTTCTAACATATGTGGTATATATGTTTAGCCTTCAGACCCAAAATGGCATGTGGTGAAAAACCTACCCACAGCATACAGGAAGTCATTGTAGAGGCTGTATGTCATAAGTGGGTCGGGTAGCTCCCGTAACCACTGTTTGACCAGGCCAGTGATTGTGTGGATGGGGTAATTGTCAAAACTGACAGCCTGTGGATCTGGGGAGATAAAAAAAATGTTTTAATGCATAAAAGTTAAGCAGCTATTTTAAAGTAAAATAGATTTCAGTAAACAGTAAGCACATGACAAAGGTTGTAAAACCCAAAAATGATTATCTGCTGAAAATTAGAACAGATTTTGAGAAATTTATCATCACTTGCTCCTCAATGGATCCTCTGCAGTGAATGGGTGCCGTCAGAATGAGAGTCCTAACAACTGATCAAAACATCACAATAATCCACAAGCAATCCACACAACTCCAGTCCATCAATTAAAGTATTGTGAAAAGCTGCGCGTTTGTAAGAAACAAATCCAACATTAAGTCCATAATCCATAATAATGCTTTTTCCAGTGAAAAAGACCATTCTTTGTTATTACGTCAAAATCAAACTATTTTGTACTGTTTTTGCATGTAAACGGTGCTTGATCTGTGCATATTTCTCTCCTGATTCAGACAAGATGACTTTTTCACTGAACAAAGCAATATTATGGATAGAGGACTTATATTTTAACCAGAAGCACTGGTCTGAAGTTAAAATACATCTTAATGATGGATTTGTTTCTTACAAACATGCAGCTTTTCATTTCACAAGATGTTAATCGACTGATTGGATTACTATAATGTTCTCATCAGCTGTTTGGACTCTTATTCTGATGGCACCCATTCACTGCAGATCATCCATTAGTGGGCAAGCGATGTAATGATAAATTTCTCAAAATCTGTTCCAACTGAGAAACAAACTCATCTACATCTGAATCAGTTTTCAGTAATTTTTAATTTTTGAGTGAACTACTTGAAAAAAAATTAACTTGAAGGAAGTACCCTCTAATTTCTGATAATGAGGTGTTAAAGATCAATCAGATCACAGTATCACCTTTCTCTAGCAAGTGGTGAAGCTCTTTGGCTCTGGAGACTGAGCCAGACTTGCGGTAGATGCCCTCTGTGTACAGTCCGTTCATTTCAACATGTACCAGCATCTTCTCCATGACGAAGGGTACAGAGTCAGCTGCGCGGACCAGGGCACAGATAGATACACCAAAGTGGAGGGTCTGCTCACCCTCTTTCTAAATAATGCAAACGTACAAATAAACTGTGAACTGTATATGATCCAACACATCTTTTATTACAAATAGAAGTTAAACTTCTGTCACTATCTACACTATCATGTTAGTGAGGTTGAGTTGATGATGGCAAACTCACCTTCCTGTCACAGTGACCTGTGCAATTTACAGTTATCTTGGTCAGACACTTCTTATGACACACCATTTTACAAGCTGAAACAGAAAACACAACATAAAGTACCACTGAATCGTTGTCAATTTGCATTGTTTAAGGAAACAGATAATGGATACTTACAGCTGCACATGAAGGCCTTTTCCATTCCCCATATGTATGAGCTGCACTGGTCACATGATTGCATAATGGTCACCTGGTATGTGCTAAATAAGTGACCCAGTGGGCTGTCAGGCTTACAGACAAAACAAAAGGTTGTTTTGGAAGAGGTGCAATAAACATTCACATCCTATATTATAAATATAAATGTTTCTGTCACGAAAATAACTTACACATGTATCTCTTTTAGATGTTCTTCTATTCCTCTCCTTAACCTGAAAATTAGACAGAGGGGCACATAAGTTAAATTCAAGGATAAATGATAACTAGGCACAGCATTTGCATGCTGGCTCCATATTTTCTCACAATACCATCTAAAATTTTGGGCCATCTTAAGAAAAACAAAAATAAAACTTATTTAGCATTATATTGATTAAAAGTGACAGCAGATACATTTATAATGTTACAAAATATTTCTATTTCAAATAAATGCTGCTGTTTGATCTTTCTATTCATCAAAGAATCTTGAAAAAAAGTATCTTGTTTTCCACAAAAATATTAAGCAGCACAACCATTTTCATGTGATAAATGTTTCTTGAGCACCAAATTAGCATATTACAATGATTTCTTAACAATCATGTGACACTGAAGACTGAAGTAATGGTTGCTGAAAATTCAGCTTTGCCATCTCAGGAATAACTTCTTAAAACTACATTAAAATATATATTAAAATAAAAAAACAGTTATTTTAGATTGTAATAATATTTCATGATATTATAGTTTTACTCTTTTTGATCAAATAAATGTAACCTTGGTAAGTATAAGAAACACCTTTCAAAGATATTAGAAAATTCGCAAAATTGGAATTCTGCAGGCTCAGATTCTTTGAGGATCTGGTGATAACTTGTCTTCTCAAAAATATATTTAAGCACAGCTAAGCTTCTGTAGAAATCTTTACAACTTAAGTTACCTTACAAGGCTCTGTCTCCAGTCGTTTGAGCTCCCCCCTGATAAATCCATCCAGAACTGACTGAAAAAGATTTACCACCAGCGGCACCTCAGATGCTTTCTTCAGCCCTGCCAGACTGGCTACCCTCGTCTGGTAACCTGACATTAGGACCTTATAGCCGATATTGGGATTCTTTTGGGCACAGGAAACAGATCATTTCAAAAACTTGCCGAAAAATTGAACTTTTTTATCTGCTGCACTTATGTAAATATGATGAGAGTAAGGTTATACATTAGATGAGCGCAGATAAACTTACTGATATGGAGTACATGCTTTTGATGGTGTCTCTGAACTGCGTGGTGGCTAAAAAGAAGATTTTCTCCGTTTCAGAGAATTCCTTTGTGCGGGTGCTTAGATCGTTCATCTGGATTCAACACCACACCAACAGATTTAGTACTATCAGGAACTCAGGAAACAGCTTTTAACAGCTAGGGTGTCAAATCTACCTTTAAAATTAATATCAAAATGCCTTTCAAAAAGAAGACGAAGAACATAAATATCAACACAAACCTGATTTCCCAAGAACTCATCCAAATGGCGAAGTTCATTACTCTCAGTGATCTCTCTGTTCAGCGAAGCATTCCACTTCTCCTGGACACGAGTAGCTCGGCTGATTTTAATGGTGGGGTTGCGACGGGGTCCAGGAAAAGTGGCTGAGTTCTTGACACGTGGAGAATAGGAGTGAGAGCCACTGGCTTTTGGCCCAAAGAGACAGAGGTAAATGAGAGAAAAAGAGGTAAGTCATTGCAACTGAAACATTTACTCACAACTGGTCTACTAAATACATTTATTTATAGATTTATTTATTCATTCATTTATTCAAATATTTAGCTAATTCATAAATAAATACAATAAATTATTAATTTAAATATTTATGACTGAAGTGGGTCTGGGAGAATAATTCAACCTAGCTCCTCTTCTTCTGCCAGTGTCTTTGCCATAGTTATATTCCCATCCTGGGGTGTCAGACGCTTCTTAAAATATTTTAGGAATCCCCGCCTACAAGATATAAACAGAAAAATTTTATTAAATTGAAATGCAAGCAACACGCTTATATGTATTATAAAATATTAAAAACTGATAAACAACAAAAACAAAAAAACACATTACACATTAGCTTTGATATCTCATGCAAAAGCTAGAACAGCAAGGTACCATGCTGATGGAAAAGGACTGATCACCTTTCTGGTGTGCTGGACGGTGCAATTACTTCTTCACTTGTCCTCCTTTTGATACTAATGCACGCATCAGTTTCTACAGGTGACTGGATCTGAAAGACCACAGAATGTTGAGAGACTCCGTAAAAATGATTATCATGAAATTGCAGAAAAAAGAAGTGGTTTACTCATCCAAACTCTGAATGCCTGACAATAACTCCAATCAAAACTACACATAACAATGATGAGTTTTTAGAGTATACATCACTTTGTTACCCATACTCCCGTCATGCATTCCGATCAGCAAACCAGCCACAGACGGTTCAGGAAAAAGCAAGACAACATTCAAGCGGATGCAAAACAACAGTTTAGCTGACAACCATTTAGAGAAGAATGTTTTATAACCATAATGTTCACTGATAATGCAGATTGATTGGGTTTATTTCCTCCAATTAGTGCCACCACCAACCTCCCACACTGCATCCCAAGATCCATGTTGACCTTTTTTGCTATTATGGAATTTTAGCAGTATTTCATGTTTCTGGACAAAACGCATCTTGCTAAACCTGCACACGGCCTGACAAATATTAGTAAATTAATGAAAACTACTGTTAAATTAGTTGGAAAAGCTCTTCAGGGCCAAAGTACCCACCAATGTGAGATCATTCTATGTGGTAAATAAGTGAATAAATAAGACTGGAGCTGTTAAAGCTTAGAGTCAATTTTGAGGAAGTGAGCGTTACAAAAAAGTTAATATAAAGTAAAGGGATAGTTCACCCAAAAATGAAAATTATGTCATTAATTACTCACCCTCATGTCATTCGAAACCCGTAAGACCTTCGTTCATCTTTCAGTTCATCATGAGTAATTAATGAAAGAATTTTCATTTTTGGGTGAACTATCCCTTTAATATAAAATAGAATGTGTTTATGATTACAATTTTCTAGTATACAATGTTATTTAAGACCCAATCAGTACTATAAAAGATGATTAAATCACTTCTATAATGATACTAATTGTTGAAGACGTACAAACATCAAAAGCACTGGCCAGTTTTAGGTATACAGAGTTAAACATTTAAAATATCTGCGACTCAACAAACACAACATTATTCTTCTTGCATCTATTTACTATATTCTCTCATCAGCAGACCTAGCAGCAGCCTCAGCGTGTATGGTGTCAAATAAAACAAAAAAGGTCAGAAACCAGCTTCCAGTCAGAAACATCCAAGAACAGGATCAGCCTGGTTTCCAAAAAGAAGTCTTTGAAATGTTCTACATTGAGCTAATGCTGATTCTCATGGTATTAGCTGTTGCATGCAAAAGCAAGGCCCACAGCAGCTCGAATGGTCCCTTTGTAACTGTTGTAACTGGGTCAGTCTTTTACCACAGTCTCCAGTCCCATACTGGACTGGTTGGGAGTGGAGGGGCTTATGGGAGGAAGGGGAAAACTCCAGTACTCTGTATCGCTTAGATCCATGTGATCCCACCTCAGCCCGCTGCGGGGACGTGCTAGTCGGCGCTTGTGTCTGAAGCACTTACGGTTGTGAACCGTAACCTATGATACGTGAACCAGTTTAGATGAGGGGAAAAAAACATAACCTGTACCTGCTGATCCAGTTATCCATTAACACTGTAAAATAATCAGTACAGCATCTTTGAAATTCTCTCAACATACACTACCGTTCAGAGTTTTGCGGTTGGTAAGATTTTTAAAATGTTTTTAGAAGAAGTCTCTTACGCTTACCATGGCTACATTTATTTGATATTATTATAATATAAAATAAATGTCTTCTATTTTAATATATTTTATGTAATTTATTCCTGTGGTGGCAAAGCTTAATTTTTAGCAGCCATTACTCCAGTGTTTAGTGTCACATGATCCTTCAGAAATCATTCTGATATGCTGATTTGGTGCTCAAGAAACATTTCATATTATAAGAAAACTGCTGCTTAATATTTTTGTGTAAACCGTATGTATGTTTATTTTCAGGATTCTAATGATGAATAGGAAGTTTAAAAGAACAGCATTTATTTGAAATAGAAAACTTTTATAAAATTTATAAACATTATAAATTTCTTTAATGTCTCTTTTGATTGATTTAATGGGTCCTTGCTGAATAAAAGCATTCATTTTGTTCTTTAAAAAATCTTTAAAACCAAAACTTTTGAATGGTAGTGTATATGTTCGCATACATCTGTTTTTGGGGACAAGAAAAAATTAAAGTCAATTTTTTTTTGAAGCTCTCACAACATTTTTGATTTAATATATAGACCATAATTAGTTTTTAAACAGTACCTCATTTCTGGATGATGAAGTTGAACTGTCCGACTCTGAAGAACTCATTCTGGACACATTATCCAGGGACTGGGAAATACCACATTTCCTATCATATAAGAAATGGTAACAAACAAATGAGGATCAGTCATTACTGCCTGAAAAACTTTGGAAGAGTGAAAATTTGAGATAATGACCAAGAGAATATACATAATTACATGGCTGCTAAATGATAAATTATTAGACACAAAACACTGATGATAGTTTCAGGTACAACACTAAAATATACAGTTTAGTGGTTATACAAAAATAACTGATTACAGAATGACCAATCAGGATCAAGCATTCCAGAGAGTCACATAATAAAGAAAAGCAACATAAAATAAGTCTTTACTTATAAGTCTTTAATATAAAAAAATGACCAAAACTAAACTCTCACCGTAAACCCGATTTTCTCTGGCTTTTAAGTCGTAGTATCTCAGCACTGACGTTCTCCGTATGTGCTGCTTCACTGCTCCTCTCCTTCCATTTCTCAGGCTTCTCCTTCAACCTTGTTGTCCTGTTGTTGCGTTGTAGGTGTACAGCATTTTGAGTTTCATCAGAAGCACTTTGGCTCATGTTCAGTGGAAGCGACAAAGGCTGAGGAAGGCCTGCAGGAGATGGTTGTCTTTCTTTATTGTCAGTCTTAACTTTATCATCTTGAACGGGCCGGTCCTCACTGATGCTGAGTTGCTTTTTGATTCTAGTAGGTTGTATTGTGACCTTAGGCTTGGTCTCTGTGTTTGACCGTGGGCTCAATTCCTCTGTCTTCTTTCGTTCAGGTCTGCCGGATTCATCGGTCAGTGGAGGCTGTGGCTGACTTGGCTTCTTTTCCTCAGTCTTGTTCAAATGGCCCAGCTCTGTCTGAGATCTGAAAGAAAGATCAAAATGACTAATACTGTTTTACCTAGAAGTAAAAAAACATTGAAAGGTAACTTGGACTTACGTCTGCGCTTTGAATTTTTCTCGCTGCTTCAGATATTCAGCTCTCTCCTTGGATCTTCGCCATGCAGTCTGGATCACAATAGCTGCTCTGCATCGGTATGTCTCACGCACATAACGCCACGATCGCTGAGAGATGAGAGAGGAAAAATCTGCTCAGGTACATTATCTTTTATTGCAGAGTCTCCCAACCAGGTCCACAAACTGTCTGAGGCTCACGATGATTCAAAATTAAAATAAATTACGCAACAAATGTATAACAGCATTACATAAAATGGGAATATTTCATAGGAACATCTGAGTCTAGCACAAGATCAGTCTTAAATACTACTGGTTTCTTTACAAAGAACAGAAAGACTGTACATTTTAAATGCATACACAACTGTTTAAAAGTTTGGGATGGTAGGAGTATTTTAATGTTTTTGAATGAAGTCTCTCATGTTCACCAAGGATGCATTTATTTGATCAAATATACAGTAAAACAGTAATATTGTTAAATATTATTACAAAACAAAATTACTGTTTTCTATTTTAAAACGTAATTTATTCCTGAATATTCAGAAGCCATTTCTCTAGTCTTCAGTGTCACATGATCCTTCAGTAGTCATTCTAATATGCTAATTTGGTTCTCAAGAAGCATTTCTGATTATTATGAATGTTAAAAACAGTTGTGCTGTTTCATTGTTTTGTGGAAACCATTCTACATTTTTTTTCAGGATTCTATAATGAAAATAAAGCTAAAATGGAAAATGGAAGTCTTTTGTGACATTTTTGATCAATTTAATGTGTCCTTGCTGAATAAAGTATTAATTAATAATAAAAAAGTTGTGTTATATTAAAATAACACTTTACTATAGGGACCAATTCTCACTATCAACTAGTTGCTTAATTGGCTGTTTATTAGCACTTATAAAGCACATCTTCTACCATGACAATATTCTACATCCCTAATCCTACCCAATACCTAAACTTAACAACTACCTTACTAACTATTAATAAGCAGCAAATTAGGAGTTCATTGAGGCAAAAGTCATAGTTAATGGTTTGTTAGTAGCGAGAATTGGACCTTAAAATAAAGTGTAACCAAAAATTCTTACTGACCCCAGACTTTTGAAGGTTACATGATTTATTATATTTATTTAAAGTAAAGCAAATAAATGTATCTAGGGAGTAGGGTTTTAGCTGTTTTTTCCTTCCAGACAAGGTTATACAAGATTGCGTATAGTCCCTAGGCAACCCCTGGCCAACCAAACGAATAGTACCTGTATGGTTATAATTCCTTTCCTCTCACGCAAATATTGTTTCCTCATCAAACAGGCACGGAACCATCTCTGCAGGATGATGATGCGCCTCATCACTTCTTTATGAAGGGCTTCTTGAAGTATTTGTCTTTCTGACTCCTTCAAGAACACCTGTGTTCACAGATTGATGGTCAATTAAGGAAAGTTGGATCAGAATGACAAAATGCAGATTGTGAGTCTTTAGTGAAGAGTGTAAGTGAATGTAAACCTTGGTTCGGCCAATCTGAAAACTAGATCTGGGTAATCCCATTTTGGTCAGCAGGTTGGTGATATCCTGTTGAGGTGTTGATATTTCCTTAGGCAGCAGCACTCTGAACTGATCTGTAAAATCCTGCAGTGACATTGTAAAATAAGATGTTTGTATAAATCAAAATATTAAAGGCATTTGCATTCATGGTTTCAAAATGTATTATTTCACAATAAATAATCTTAAAGGGATAGTTCACTCTAAAATGATAATTTGCTGAATGGGTGCCATTAAATGAGAGCATAATGCAAGCAAAATGTGTGTCGATAATACATAATAATGCTTCCTCCAATGAAAAAGTCCATCCCCTGTTCTCTTAAATCAAAATCCTCCGACATATTTGTTTAGAATTGCTTTGGACAGTTTTCGCTGGTAAATAGTGCTTGATCTGTGTATATTTCTCTCCAGATTCTGACAATGACTTTTTCACTGGTGAAAGCAATATTATGGATAGAGGACTCGTATTTTAGCCTGAAGCAACTATTTAAAGTTAAAAAAGGTCTTGATGGATTTGTTTATTACAAACACAGCTTTTTGCTTTATAAGACATTAAAGGGGTCATATGATGCGATTTCAAGTTTTCCTTTGTCTTTGAAGTGTTACAAGCTGTTTGTGCATAGATAAGATCCCTGAAGTTGCAAAGACTAAAGTCTCAAAACCAAAGAGATATTCTTTATAAAAGTTAAGACTTGACCATGGCCACCTAAAATGGCTCATTCAAACACGCCCCGACATGTCTACGTCACGGTGTGGGGAGATTTGCAAAACACCACCCAAATGTTTACGCAAAGAAAGAGGGCGAGATTTTTATTCTCGCTGTAGTATTGTTGCTGCCGCAGACGCCATGCTGGAGACGCTGTGTTTCGTTGTGAAAGTGAAACTACTTTGTTTGGGCTTCCAAAAGAGGACACAACTACAAATCAGTGTATTTACAACACTGTTCCAGAACAGTTCAACCCAAATATTAGAGTGTGTGCAGCGGATTTTAACGGAGGACTATTTCCTGAACCTGGGAGTAGCCTACAATGCCAGCTATGCTCAAAGTCTGTTTCTATAAAGTGGGGCAATTCCAACTTTGTAAGGACAGTCTGGAGCTTCTGACTCACAGCCTGTAAGTATGTTTTCATATTTGAAGAATTTGCCACTGACTATTCAAACGTGAGTTTTGAGCAATGTAGAGTAGCGCTTGTTGTTTGTCGTTTCTTCAATCACAGATGCAGACATGGTAATGTTTACGCGGCGCGATGCAACGCGACACGTAAAAAGACCATATGAGTCATTATAATCAGTAATTATGTCCCCACTGGATGCAACAAATGCCTCGTTTATAATGGGTTTTATTGTTTTTTGCGTCGTCGTGCATCACAATACGCTAAGGGGCATAACATTTCCGTCTCAAGCTTGAGGTATTCGGCCAATCACAACACACTGGATAGCTGGCCAATCAGAGCACGCCTCGCTTCTCAGAATGATGAGCTTTGTAAAAATCGACGCGTTTCAGAAAGGCGGGGCATAGCGGAGCAATAATAATGTACAGTATGTGGAAAATAATGTGTTTTTTGAACCTTAAACCACATAAACACATTGCATTACACCAAATACACAAAATAATGTTCTTTTTAGCAATGTCGTATGACCCCTTTAATTGATGGACCGGAGTTGTGTCAATTAGTTGTTTTTATCAGCTGTTTGAACTCTCATTCTGATGGCACCCATTCACTGCAGAGGATCCACTGGTGAGCAAATGGTGTAATGCTACATTTCTCCAAATTTGTTCCGATACAGAAACAAACTCATCCACATCTTAGATGGCCTGAGGGTGAGTACATTTTAAGCAAATTTTTATTTTCGTGTGAACTTTTCCTTTAATAACAGGGTTATTAATCAATTAAAACAAAATAAGCAATCAAATTATCCTCCAGAAAATTGCAAACACACGTCTTCATATGAAAATGAAACTAAGAACATTATTTTATCAGATGAGTAAAGCATTGAATAGACATTAAAAAAATCAATATATACCTATTACTGGCATACAGTACACCGCAAAGCATTTTGTAATTGTTTGTTAATCTGTCCATTTTCAATGTTTTATTCATTTTTTGTCAATTAAATGCCATAGTAGCAAATTTATGTCAGCATCAAGGGGAATAAACAAATTGGTTATTCAGTTATTTAAAAATTACTTTAAACTTAACCTAAATTGAGAGCCCTAATTAATAATTATTAATCAGAAAACAGTCCATGTTACATTACCTTGAAGGTGAACTTGGCTCCATACCCAGACCTCCTTATCCGAACCGTCTGTAGCATGCCTGTGTACCTCAGCTGCTGAAGGACTAGAGCATCATCAAAGTGCATTTCCCTCTGTAAACACGTTCACCAACATATATATAAAGAACAGTGATCCTTGACCCAATACACAAAATGGATGAATCGCAAAATTTACAATAGCTCTCCACCATACCTTATCACCATTTGATCTGATACAGCGGACAAAGAACGGTTCTGCTTTCCTCAGGGTTTCCAACAGCTTGCTTAGAGATGCCTGGACAGTTTAAGACATGAAAGCATGTGACTCATTGATTCGTCCATCAGCATCCATTAAACCCCTGCAAATCATATCAAAACCTCCCCACAGCTTTGGGGGTCTGAACCTTTTATCTCATTTACAACTACCACAAAAGAGGCTTTCACACAGAGATGGAACAAACCGATCTATGAGCCCTCTGATGAAGGAGCTTATGCTTTCCACACTAAGATAACAATAATATTGAACCTGGAACTGCGCGCTGATGCTTGGAGGTTTCTTCTTGGTGTGCAGATGGAGCAGGGACCTGGTTGCCCGGTTGTGCTGCGTAAGGCCCATAATGAACTTAAGAGAGTGTGAATCTATGAGATTCTGTACAGAAAACAACACAATAACATTTAGTGCAATCACTCGTATTTTAAACCAAGGAAAACATATATTGCATAAAAGGATAATACACATATATTGCACAGTAGAAAACGTACATTTTCTTTTACATTTTCTGAAGTGATTCTCACCCATGTACAACTTTTGATATACCTGAACTGAATTTATTTCTTACAATTCTACAAAAATTCACATAATTCTTGTCATCTAAAACATCTTAAAATATTTTGTAATATATATATGTATATATATGTATGTATGTATGTATGTATATGTATATATATATATATATATATACACAGGTGCATCTCAATAAATTAGAATATCATGGAAAAGTTATGAAGAGACGAATTGTTGAATAAATGTCGTTATTTTTATTTTCTTTGCGTACAAAAAGTATTCTCGTCGCTTCATAAAATTCAGATTGAACCACTGATGGCAGATGGACTATTTTGATGATGTTTTTTATACTTTTCTGTGCCTTGACAGTGTAATTTACTTGGCAGTCAATGGGACAGTCACAAGCCTCCCGGTTTTCAACCAAAATATCTTAAATCGTGTTCCGAAGACGAACAAAGCTTTTACGGGTTTGGAACGACATGGGGGTAAGTGATTAATGAAAAAAAATTTCATTTTGGGATGGAGAATCCCTTCAACAAAAGCCACTACAACAGCAAGTTTTGATGAATGAATTTACCTTAGGAATTAGCTGCTTGTTTCTGTTTGGCCTGTTCTTCCTAAATAGTAGAAAGATACAATTAAGATTTTGATTGAAAATATTAAGATTTTGAAGAGAAAAAAAACAACAAAGAACAAAATATTCAATCAGATTTTTTCAAATGAAATTACACATAAGCACAAGCTGAAACAGAGAGCAGTGGTGCCGCCACAGACAGATGGTCACAGAACACGTGGCCCACTCACTGAGAGAAGAGACGAGACTTCCTCACAGAAATTGTGGATAGACGCAACTTTTGAGGAACTTCACCACCAAACTGCTTAAGGGATTGGAGGACTTTGGCATGCAATTCCCTGATTGACCCCAACCCCAAATCAGAAAAGTTTAGAAAGGTGATAAATACTACAAACACAATAAAATAAAGACAATAAACAGTAAACAGCTGAAATTAGTCATTCCAAACACCCATGTCACAGAAAATGAATCCAGTAAAAAAGGAAATCAGTTAGACTCTTAATTCACAGGAGAAAATCATAATCAGATGTAGAAGAACCCAAGCCTGGTATAAAGATTCTTGAGTGATGGTGAACTTACTTCTTATTTTCAAACGTTGCAAAAATGTCCTCAAATGCTTCGAGTGGACCCTCTTCAGACCGATCAAAAGAAAAGTCAATCAAAGACCCCTGGCTGTAGAGATCGAAAGGCATTTAGAAGCAGTTAAATGGCCATTTGTATAGATCAAATATAAAACAAACACCGTTATTTGCCATAAATCCACTGCTCCATCAAAAAGCCACGGATCTACAGGACCTAATAACAGTCCATTTACCTCTTTAGCGTCTCTATCATAGTGCTGGGTCTCCTCATTTCCCCAAGAGAGAATCTGGAGTAGCGCCTGACTTGATCTGATATGGAAACAAACATGTTAAAATCAATGGTAATCCACTTCTGTAAGCTGTAAGTAAAAAGGTGTTAGATGATCGCATAGATGTTACCTGGATGTTTTTCTGCCCAGCTTCGTCCAGCCTCGTTAAACACAGCAAGTGTACGTATGGTGGCCCTAAGGATGCCCCACCTGAACACAGCCACTGGATTAGCCCCGATCAGCTGCCGCAGGTAACTGCACTCACTACTACGAAGCAACGCAACAATATCCGGCCTCATGTGGTCCGTGTTCTTCTCTCTGAAGTCCTATAGGGCAGGAACACCCCAAACGCTGTTCAGTATTGTTTTCCCACCATAGACACATCATTTGTTTCACAACTACACTCTTGTGCAAAGGGGAAAAAATAGTTTCAGGGTCTGTTCCTTTACCTTTATCTGGTATTTGACCTTGCCAGCAAAATGCTGAATAACAAAAGCTGGTTCCCGCACTGGTGTCTGCACAAAGAACGGGTTGTCCTGGTGCTGCTGCTTAAACTTCTCTAGTAGAGTGCTATCTGTGGCTCGAGGAAAACTAGTGAGGGAATAACACATAATATTAACTACTGAACTACCAGAAACCACATAACAAAAGATGGTTCCTGCACTGACGTCTGCACAAAGAACGGGTTGTCCTGGTGCTGCTGCTTAAACTTCTCTAGTAGAGTGCTATCTGTGGCTCAAAGAAAACTAGTGAGGGAATAACACATAATATTAACTACTGAACTACTAGAAACCACATAACAAAAGATGGTTGCATAACATGGTTGCATAACAATTCATATTCTGTACGATCCTTCCAAACTTGCATGCAAGATAGAATTCAGGTAGTGGATCAGCAGATGATATACCTTTTCCAGTGGATTTTCACAGTGTATGCATGCATTTAACAGTATTTAATATATATCTGGATATTTTTTTGTATTTGTTAGAAAAACAAATCTTAAAAAGGGTAATTTTTCCCATTAAGAGGAACTAACATTCTATTAGTCTATTTGTCATTGTTGCACAGTAGGTTCAAAATGTTTAATTTAAGAACTAAAACACTGTAAAACCTAAGCAATTGCACTTTCCACTAAAGGAATATATTACAATATTACAATACAAACACAAGTAATAAGGGATTGAACTCACTTGCTCTCCTCATCCAGCAGATAAAACAGCCCGGTGGGTTTCTTGCTGAAGAGACTGATGCAGCCAATGTTGTCAGGGTAGTCAATATTGTGCCATGTGATTCCTTCTGCCATGTACTCTTCCTAAAACACAATGCAAGCATGAGGTGCACGCTGCAGAAATTCCAGTCCACCACAATTAGAGGAGACATCAATCAAAGTACAACTCAACTCACTTGTTCAAGCGTAAATATGTGCTGATTGCAGTAATACTGTAGTTGTTCATTGGCATAATTAATGCAGAACTGTTCGAAGCTGTTCGTCTTGAAATCTTCAAATCCAAAAATGTCCAGGACACCAATGGATAAACACTGTAAGGAAGAGAATATTTTATAAAATATAATGTCAAAGCAGATGCTTTTAGTTTGCCACTTTAGCTGAATGAATCAAGTCCTTCCATATAAACTGCGTATGTTATACAGAAATATAATATAGCATAGAAACAAATATATTAAATGTATAAATTAAGGATTCATACCGGGACAGACTCCTCCAAATCTCTCTTGTTGAGTAGAGCATGATTGATTCGAAGGACAATCCAGTCAAACAGGGCACTGTACAGAGACTTGGCCATAGAGTCTCTGGCAGTGATGGCCTGAAGACAAGAGTTTCATTATGAGGTCAGCAGATTCTTACAGTACAGAAATTAAGAAAGACAAATGGAGAGGATAGAGTTGCCTCTTCAAACAGATGACTTCATGCATGAAGTATGACAGATATGCATTTAACACATGACTAGTCAATGAATGGATGGCACATGGTAGACAAATGTCAATATATGTACCACCTAACACATAATAGATATATTTACCTCATTGAGGCTATAAGGCAGGATCAGCTTGTCATTAGCAGTCATTGCTTTCCTTGTAGTCAGTGCTTCCACAAGCAGCTCCACTTTAACCTGTAATTGAACAGGAATGATATAAAAAGAAGCATTCAAACAGAGAATGACAGGAATCTGTCATCTGATCTAAAAGACTTTCACAGATTGTGTAATCCTTTAAATGACAACTCAACAAGTGCAAAACAGGTAAGGGATTCTGACTGGAAAATCTGAAAGCCGAAAAGAAAATCTAAAAGAATCTAAAAGAAAAAAACCTGTTAAGAGTCTTCTAAAAATCATGATCCAATTAACTGAATCAAAATTATAAAAGTTTTTTTTGATTCTACTATTTGTACTGAATATGGTTTGTGAAAGCAATTTGGGTTTCGGTTAGTAATGATGATGGTATTTTTTTGCTATGTAGTTGTGGTGACCCAGTAAATGAATAGATGTCACTGCACGGTATTTCCAAAGAACTGGGTGAGGGTGGGGGGGGGGGGGGGGGGGGGATTGGTTACTGTTGAGTATTACTATTTAAAGCAATTCTGTTTATGTGTGGCGTACCACAATGAATAGAAAAAACTTTGAACCAGTAGAAGGGACTGAAATTCATACTCTTGTGATTAATTTATCTTGAACACTAAAGTAGCCAGTGGTACCTTGAGAAGGTCAGAGATAGCAGAAAGGACATGATCCGGCCCAACTTTAAGCCCCTCGCCAATATCTTTTGGCTCATACGTCACATTTCCCAGGTACAGTATGGCAGAGAGTACAGAAAATATCCTGAAAAAGACCATCAATCATTGAACTACAATAAACGAAGTATACGTCCTTGGAAGACAGCTCATAATGATCTAAATGTGTCAGGTCTGAGTTGCAGTATTGCATTCTGTCGTCATGGCAAAAAAACAGTGAATATTGAAAGGCTTGATATATTTTTCCATTTCGTAACAAGCACAGACTTGCACCAGAGCAGAATTCTTCATTTGTTAGTCACGGAAGCAGCTGGTAAATTTTCTGCAGTGTGACTATATCCCTCTTGGACAAACCTAATTGGACATCATAAATCTTATTTATACTGAAGTATTTTGTATATATATAGATATCTACTATTTTTGGGTAATTGTTAAAGTACAGTTCAGTGGTTCAAACAGAGCTAAATTAATATTACAGATTAAGCATAATCCAAAAATTAGGTTAGTGTTCATTATAAACATTATAATTTATTATAATTTAACCTCTAAGACAACTGTACTTATACAAATAATTTAATTGGGGAAAATAATTTAAGATTAATTAACTTAATTTCAGACTGAATCTAAATTTTTTTTTTTTAATCCTACATCACCATCATAATATTTATTTTACTTGAAATTGCTTCTCACTTACTGCTTTTTGGTCGGAGGCAGAAAACCAACCATCTCCATGGCCTGATGAAGTCTCCTGAATTCATGTTTCATTTCTGCTTGATCCTCCAAAATTGGGGTTTCCTGTGAGGGACAGAAAAGTGAAGAATTAATGTTAGGTATTAATAAACAGCTATACAAATAAAATGTACAGGTCAGCTCAGAAAATATTGTCTTGAAAGAATTTGATTACAGTGTTTTATCAGGATTTTAAAAAAACGGACAAGCTTAATAGTGGTGGGAGAAAAAAAATCGATTCTCCGATGCATCGCGATTCTCTCTTCAACGATTCTGAATATTTCCGTTGAAAACATATGCCGCGCCGCACCGCCCAGCAGTGTTCAGGATTCACTCTCATCACTGCGCCGCGTGACACGCCGTTCAACATTCTGCTCTATCAGTGTGCATTCTGCTCAGTTACTATGGACGTTTTTTCCTAACAAAATTACAATGAAAATTCAAAAGCCTTAAAAGATCAAATAATAAATCAAACTCTCAAAATAACTGCTCAAATGATTAATCAAATGCTCAAATTATCAAATAATAAATCTAACTCTCAAAATGGCTTCTCAAATGGGAAATCAAATGCTCAAATGTGATTTAATTTCCTCATTTGAGGAAGCATGAACTGTATCAAATCTAATTAAAAATCATTTGTATTTGATATTTAATTTTCATTATCAACTCAGTATAAACCTGTCGTAATTAAATCTATAATTCAGTGCTCAAATCATAAATCAAATGCCAACATGGACATTGCAAATGATAAATCAAATGCTCAAATTATAAATCAAATGCTCAAATTATAAATCAAATGCTCAAATTATAAATCAAATGCTCAAATTATAAATTAAATGCTCAAACCAACATCTCAAACGGCAGTAAAGGCTTATGTCATGCCTGAGCTGTATTTAGGCTGAAACTTTAAAAGTTAATTTGCACAATTTTTAGGTTTTATTATTATTTTTTTATTACTATTATTTAGATTTATCTCTTAGTTCTAGGTTGTACTATGTTTACCTTTTTTAAAGTAATTTGAAATTGATTTTTATATATTTGTATTTGGATTTTGAATGTTATATGGCAATTAAATGCACTAAATGGGTTTAGTTTTCACAGTTATTAATATATGCAATTTCAGCAATAAAAATGTTAATTTTTCTAAAAAGGAAACAAATTACTTGTTCATTTTAAGAGACCTGTCTTATTTTCTCTTGTATATTTAGTATTGCTCTTTAATAAAGAAAAAAGTTCTTCTTATCCGATTACTCGATTAATCTATGGAATTTTTTTGGTAGAATACTCGATTACTAAAATATTCGATAGCTACAGCCCTAAATTGAAACTAAAATGGCTTTGTTAGGGAACATTGATTCTCTGTGAAGGCTGTTCTGTGAGTTACTTCTTTGAGGTAGTGGTACTGTTCAGGACACAGGAGCTTGAACTCATCTTTCTCCTCTTCTGAGGCCCCAATCAAAAGGTAGTAAAAAACATGGTAATTCCTGAAGGTCAAATAACAAACAGACATGGAATGTATGTTGCTGTGATACACTTTTCATATCTCCAACACTATCAATTCAAATGTAAAATGGACATAGATAATGGATTTCCTTTTTACCTTTCAGTTTTTCCTCTGGACACTAGGCGGCACTTCTCTAGTAAGTATTTCTCAACAACAGCCCTAAAACATTGAGCAAACAGTATTAGGAATTTTAGATCAATTCAGATCATTTACATGTAATTTTGTTTTTTTTGTTTTTCTCCCATTTTCGGAAAATGTTTTGAATGAAATCAAATATTGTATGGTGGATATGAACATGAAATGGCAGTATTACATATAAATTAACATTATCCTCATAAGATAAAATACATTAGTATCAATTTCAGAAAATCTCTTATGTGACTGATGAGAAGCTGTGGGAGTTCTGGTGTGTGACATAGAATGGGCAGAAGAACACAGATGACTCACCCTCTCACAACGCCGCTCTCCAGATAATTCACTTGAATGAACTTCCCAAAGCGACTCGAGTTGTTGTTGTATGCTGTTTTGGCATTTCCAAAGGACTGAGGAAGCCGAAAAAGAATGCATCAGATAGGCAAATTGTTTTAAGCTCACAGAAAAATATTTCAGACTAAAAAAAAAAAAACACTGATATGATTTTCATGAATATTGACAGACAACTCTTGCGTTGAGACAAAGACGGTGGCTTAACTTATACAGTTCAACTAGCCTTTAAATCTTGTCGAACAGAGAAACTGAATCTGAAACCACAGTCAACAGCCTCACATTTCTGACATTATAATATTACTATTAATATTAGTTGTTTAAAGCCACAGCATGTAGGTTGCCATAGATCACAAAAAGGAAAAAAAAAATTAAATATCTAGTGGGCAGTACAGAACTACTTTTATATCACACACAGGCATCACAATCAAATGAACACATATATCCTAGATGGCTTTGTTGCCCTGTTTGAGTTGTTTGTTGATGTAGTTAATGCTGATATATGTGTAATTTTCCTCCTATTCCAGTTAAAAGCAATAGTTCATCCAAAAATGAAAAATCTGTCATCATTTATTCAACCATGTCATTTAAAACTCATTTAAAAATGACACTCAGTGAAACACAAATTAAGATGTTTTGAAGAATCTCTGAACCACTCTTTTTGATACAATGAAAAATTGTAGGGGCTATCAAGCTCCAAAATGGTCAAAAAATATAAAAGTACTCAGTATTACTTGTTTTCTACATTTAAGTCATATGATAGCTGTGTGAACAACAGACTAAAATTTAAGTCATTACTCAGTCAACAAATTGCTCTCTTTCTCTTTTTGCCAGAACAATGGCAGATAAGGGGAGTTTTTGAGAAATTATATCTGATATATTTTGTTTTGTGCCACAAAAAGTAAAGAAATACTGCAATTTTTAAACTAAATTTTCTTTAGACGGACTTTGACGTGTAACATGTAACGACAGGCTTACTCACTGCTCCCTATTGATTCTCAATATGTGCATACTTTCAAGACGATCTCTACCATCACCATCATTCAGGACTTTATCCTGTTGTAAACTTGTTTTTAAACATACAGTTTCCATGTTTCACTTCCATGTTCAAAGGAAAATGAATACTGATGAAACGCATGAATAGAAAGAAAACTGAATGAGAGGTTACAGCTGCCAGTTGTTCAAGTTTTTATCAGGTGGCCTGACAAAGCCTGTCATGACATGTACGCAGACTCGTTCTGGTATTCTGATGAAGCCAACGCCCAGGGCTTCCACATAAGAAACAGAAAAATTCAGAGTTAGAAGCTCAGCAACAAGGCCGAGATCAGGCCTAACACTGCTTTGCTTTCCCACAGAGCTCTCTCTTATCCCTTTCACACTGGAGAATTAAAAGGACACAGGTCACCAGCGCACTCCTCAGATGCCATAACAGAGCACTGGCACCTCTCATGACTATCAATTAAAAATGAAAACTGAATTGCAGAAACTCTTAACATCAAAGTTCAGTGAAAGTGAGAGTAAAAATTCAGTGCAAGCGCAACAAGTTTTATTCTCAAAACATGACATGACCCAGTTTTTTGTGACCCACATTTGTTTCTCAAAAACATCTGTTTAGTATGTTTTCAACATTACCCTATGAGTAGTTAAAAAAAATTATGCTTTCATTATAATGCCCATAACTTACATAATGTAAAATCAACCACAACATACATCCCACCTTACCTTTCTGGATCTTTTTCAGAAATATATCTCTTCTTATTTTGTTACAAAAAAGTGGCCAGTAAGAAGGACTATCTTTTTAAATACAGGACTAATTTAATAATTTCATAGAGTATTTGAATCTGTATGAATACCTAAAATTCTTACTGGATATCTAATGAAGAACTCTTTAGGTGAGGAAAGCCGTACAATTATCTGCTCAAGGGCTAAGCTCTATGAACCAAAACATAAAACACAATTATTGCAGTGGTGGAGTGTCTAGAACTGATGCATAATAGATAAACAGCACCATGTGTAAATAACACTACCAGACAAACAATGTGCATATTGTTGTGAGGGGTGCAAGTGAGCGCAACACACAAAGGTCTCTAAGAAAGAGTGAAGTGGGATACAAGGACAGGTGTTTTTAGTTCAACAAAACCAAAGGAGGATAACACAGAACTCAGTAATATGAAGCAACGCTTATTTGTACCAAAAAGTATCTATGCATTACCAAGTTTATGAAATTTTATATTTGTTCAATATTATATATATTGTACTTTTTTTCTGGATTTTTGGATGAATAGAAAGTTCAAAAGAACACTATTTTTTTCATATCATTGTCAAATAAATGTCTTAACTATGACTTTTTTTCAATTTAATGCATCCTTGCATAAAAGTATTCATTTCTTTCAAAAAAAAAATCTTACCGACCCCAGACTTTTAAACGAAAGTGTCATCTTGTTCCCAAATTAAATACTAGATATCACACTTTACAATAAAGTTAATGCATTAACTAAGTTTAACTAACAATGAGCAAGACACTTGTTACTGAACTTATTAATCTTTGTTTAGGTTAGTAAAAATACATCTGGTTATTGTTAGTTCATTGTCCATTAAATAATATTAACAGAAACAACTTTTGATTTTAGTAAAGCGTTAGTAAATGTTGAAATCAACTAAGATTAATAAATGCTTTAGAAGTATATTTCATTGTTAGTTCATGTTAACTAATGTTATCAAATTGAACCTTATTGTAAAGTGCTACCGAACATCTAATCTGGGAACAAGAAGACTTCAATGATTCATTTCAGGAGCATGTTTTATTTATCATTTACTAAGGCACATGAGATCCAATAATCATCTAATCTATTTATTTAAAAACGCATCAAATATTAAAGGGGTCCTATTATGCTTTTTCAATTTTTGAATTTTAGTCAGTGTGTAGTGTTAGATCTACAAAGTTACAAATCTCAAAGTCCACTCCAAATGGAGGTATTTCGTTTTTTAAAAAAAAAATTAAAAAAAATAAAATAAAATCCCTTTTCAAGAACTACAACGAACAGCTCGTTTGGACTACAAAGTTGTTTTCCTGTATTTGTGACATCACAAAAATAAGTACCGCCTACGAAAATTCGAATGATTACAAAGACTATAGAATACGGTTAACAGGTGAGGAGAACGCTTGGTTGAGCACTGCACGTTTCAAAATCGAAACCCGGTGCGGGTGTTTTTATATCACTGTATTTCTGATGGAAACCGACTGTTTTCAGAAAATTTTGGATATCATTTTCATTTCATCTTGCATATAATGTCTGATAAAGCAGTGTTTGTGAGAGGAGCTCTGCTTTGTGTACAGCGTTACCGGGGAAACCTCGCTCTCTCCCGCTCCAACAGCGCCTCCCGCTGGCAGAGAGTTAATTTGCATTATATATATTATATATGTAAGCAATAAAGCTTCGCGTCGTGCCTAACAACACCCTTCAGCCGTGATTTATTCACGATACAGCACGGTCTCGAGTACCTTATTGCTTTTATAAAACGGTTACCATACAATAAAACAATATTGAAACCAAACATTTATGTATTGAAATGTTACTTTTTTGAAGCAAGTTCGTTAAATGCTGTCCTTCCGCTAAAAAATAGTTCCTGACAGCAACAGTAAACTGAATGTTCCGAACATGCCTCATATCTAATGGAGTTTAATAAAAACAGAAAATACCATATATGATATTTTCTCACACACATAAATCTGCTTATCTCTCAGAATGAGAAAACGTCTGTTTTCCGTCTTTTAGTTTTAAAACAGACAGATTCGCAGCACAGAGTTTGCAAGCGTCATTGCAGTGTAAAATGATGGATATACAGACACAGAATCATACCTGAAACAGAAAACTAATAAATACAGTAATATTCCCTCCTCACGTCGGAAACTGCAGTCTTCTACACAGACGCGCCGCACACACATCAACACATCTCCGCATGAGAAGCGTTTATTAGACGGGGAAGGGCGGGGTCTCAAAATTAAAGATGAAAGACGCAACATAACGCCAGCAGGGGTCACTCATACTTCATTAAATAAATAGCAAACAGTCAATTCTGCCGAAATACATAATAAATGAAACAGTTTTGATGCTATATTATTGATTGTGTATGTTACTAAGGGTGGTTGCTAAGGGTCTTGCTCAGTGATACACAGAACCGTTGGGTGAAGCGGTCATAGCTGTGCTGTATCGTGAATAAAACACAGCTGCTGACTAATCAGAATCGAGGAATGGAACTAACCATTTTATTATATATATTTTTATATATATACAGTGGGGCAAAAAAAGTATTTAGTCAGCCACCAATTGTGCAAGTTCTCCCACTTAAAAAGATGAGAGAGGCCTGTAATTTTCATCATAGGTATACCTCAACTATGAGAGACAAAATGAGAAAAAAAAAATCCAGAAAATCACATTGTAGGATTTTTAAAGAATTAATTGGTAAATTCCTCGGTAAGATAAGTATTTGGTCACCTACAAACAAGCAAGATTTCTGGCTCTCACAGACCTGTAACTTCTTCTTTAAGAGGCTCCTCTGTCCTCCACTCGTTACCTGTATTAATGGCATCTGTTTGAACTCGTTATCAGTATAAAAGACACCTGTCCACAACCTCAAACAGTCCAACTCCAAACTCCACCATGGCCAAGACCAAAGAGCTGTCAAAGGACACCAGAAACAAAATTGTAGACCTGCACCAGGCTGGAAAGACTGAATCTGCAATAGGTAAGCAGCTTCGTGTGAAGAAATCAACTGTGGGAGCAATTATTAGAAAATGGAAGACATACAAGACCACTGATAATCTCCCTCGATCTGGGGCTCCACGCAAGATCTCACCCCGTGGGGTCAAAATGATCACAAGAACTGTGAGCAAAAATCCCAGAACCACACGGGGGGACCTAGTGAATGACCTGCAGAGAGCTGGGACCAAAGTAACAAAGGCTACCATCAGTAACACACTGCGCCGCCAGGGACTCAAATCCTGCAGTGCCAGACGTGTCCCCCTGCTTAAGCCAGTACATGTCCGGGCCCGACTGAAGTTTGCTAGAGAGCATGTGGATGATCCAGAAGAGGATTGGGAGAATGATGAAACCAAAATAGAACTTTTTGGTAAAAACTCAACTTGTCGTGTTTGGAGGAGAAAGAATGCTGAGTTGCATCCAAAGAACACCATACCTACTGTGAAGCATGGGGGTGGAAACATCATGCTTTGGGGCTGTTTTTCTGCAAAGGGACCAGGACGACTGATCTGTGTAAACGAAAGAATGAATGGGGCCATGTATCGTGAGATTTTGAGTGAAAACCTCCTTCCATCAGCAAGGGCATTGAAGATGAAACGTGGCTGGGTCTTTCAGCATGACAATGATCCCAAACACACCGCCCGGGCAACGAAGGAGTGGCTTCGTAAGAAGCATTTCAAGGCCCTGGAGTGGCCTAGCCAGTCTCCAGATCTCAACCCCATCGAAAATCTTTGGAGGGAGTTGAAAGTCCGTGTTGCCTAGCGACAGCCCCAAAACATTACTGCTCTAGAGGAGATCTGCATGCAGGAATGGGCCAAAATACCAGCAACAGTGTGTGAAAACCTTGTGAAGACTTACAGAAAACGTTTGACCTCTGTCATTGCCAACAAAGGGTATATAACAAAGTATTGAGATGAAATTTTGTTATTGACCAAATACTTATTTTCCACCATAATTTGCAAATAAATTCTTTAAAAATCCTACAATGTGATTTTCTGGATTTTTTTTTCTCATTTTGTCTCTCATAATTGAGGTATACCTATGATGAAAATTACAGGCCTCTCTCATCTTTTTAAGTGGGAGAACTTGCACAATTGGTGGCTGACTAAATACTTTTTTGCCCCACTGTATTTTATATATATATATATATATATACACACACACACACACACACACAGGTGCATCTCAATAAATTAGAATGTCGTGGAAAAGTTCATTTATTTCAGTAATTCAACTCAAATTGTGAAACTTGTGTATTAAATATATTCAATGCACACAGACCGAAGTAGTTTAAGTCTTTGTTTCTTTTAATTGTGATGATTTTGGCTCACATTTAACAAAAAACCCACCAATTCACTATCTCAACAAATTAGAATACTTCATAAGACCAATAAAAAAAAACTTTTTTAGTGAATTGTTGGCCTTCTGGAAAGTATGTTCATTTACTGTATATGTACTCAATACTTGGTAGGGGCTCCTTTTGCTTTAATTACTGCCTCAATTCGGCGTGGCATGGAGGTGATCAGTTTGTGGCACTGCTGAGGTGGTATGGAAGCCCAGGTTTCTTTGACAGTGGCCTTCAGCTCATCTGCATTTTTTTGGTCTCTTGTTTGTCATTTTCCTCTTGACAATACCCCATAGATTCTCTATGGTTCAGGTCTGGTGAGTTTGCTGGCCAGTCAAGCACACCAACACCATGGTCATTTAACCAACTTTTGGTGCTTTTGGCAGTGTGGGCAGGAGCCAAATCCTGCTGGAAAATGAAATCAGCATCTTTAAAAAGCTGGATGGCAAAATTACTTGGTAAATGGGTGCAGTGACTTTGGTTTTCAAAAAACACAATGGATCAACACCAGCAGATGACATTGCACCCCAAATCATCACAGAGTGTGGAAACTTAACACTGGACTTCAAGCAACTTGGGCTATGAGCTTCTCCACCCTTCCTCCAGACTCTAGGACCTTGGTTTCCAAATGAAATACAAAACTTGCTCTCATCTGAAAAGAGGACTTTGGACCACTGGGCAACAGTCCAGTTCTTCTTCTCCTTAGCCCAGGTAAGACGCCTCTGACATTGTCTGTGGTTCAGGCGTGGCTTAACAAGAGGAATACGACAACTGCAGCCAAATTCCTTGACACGTCTGTGTGTGGTGGCTCTTGATGCCTTGACCCCAGCCTCAGTCCATTCCTTGTGAAGTTCACCCAAATTCTTGAATCGATTTTGCTTGACAATCCTCATAAGGCTGCGGTTCTCTCGGTTGGTTGTGCATCTTTTTCTTCCACACTTTTTCCTTCCACTCAACTTTCTGTTAACATGCTTGGATACAGCACTCTGTGAACAGCCAGCTTCTTTGGCAATGAATGTTTGTGGCTTACCCTCCTTGTGAAGGGTGTCAATGATTGTCTTCTGGACAACTGTCAGATCAGCAGTCTTCCCCATGATTGTGTAACCTAGTGAACCAAACTGAGAGACCATTTTGAAGGCTCAGGAAACCTTTGCAGGTGTTTTGGGTTGACTAGCTGATTAGCATGTCACCATATTCTAATTTGTTGAGATAGTGAATTGGTGGGTTTTTGTTAAATGTGAGCCAAAATCATCACAATTAAAAGAACCAAAGACTTAAACTACTTCAGTCTGTGTGCACTGAATTTATTTAATACACGAGTTTCACAATTTGAGTTGAATTACTGAAATAAATGAACTTTTCCACGACATTCTAATTTATTGAAATGCACCTGTATATGCCGGTACAAATAGTATAACTCTGTGGGACTATGGTGTAAATAAATTCAACTGTATAACAGTTTCACTGCAATTCATGTTTTAATGTTAGAATTAAAGAACAATAAACATAATATATATTACCGTTGCACTTATCTGTACATGGTAAATGCAGTTATTTTTAAGCTGTTGTTGACATCCTATCTAAAACGTGATTTAGCCAAAAAAAAAAACAACAACAACAACAACAACAATAACGTTACCACTTTAATATGTCTTGCAATATCTGTGCGTGCACAGGTTCTGCACGATCCTCTTGTTCAATATTCTCGGGGTCTGAATTGATATGGCAATATTGACGAACTTGCTGTTTTGGCAAGGGGCGGGGCAGTACTGAAACACCATCTAACGCCCGTTTCACACTTCAAGCGTGAGCGTGACTACAGCGTCACTGCAGCTGCAGACACGCCAGAGTATTCACACTGGAAGCGTTTGTACAGCGTCACAGCAGTGGCTCCAAGCGACATATTTCTTTACAAAGACAACTATAAATTTGTTCTTAGAAGTTGGTCAGTTATAAACTTGAAAGTTTCGAAGTCTTGAAAGTTTATTAACATGGGGATTTGCATGTTAACACGGGGATTGCGTCATACTTAAATATAGAGCGTGCTGTTTATGCTGTGTTTTTTTTTTTTTTTGTTTGTTTTTTAATAATACACCATACTTTCACCCTTCGGGGCTTGAGCACCCACGGAAAAACCCCAGATACGTGCTATTAATTTGAACCAAGTTATAGCTTAGTGTGTGTCCATAATATTTCCTATACAAGCTGTCGATATGCTTTATGGCCTAATTTCTTGTGATTAAGCTCCGTTTTTGTAATTGATCGGGAGAAATGTGAATTATTCACTGGATTTTAAGTAATCGTTAGACTAAGTTAGAATGTCAAAATGTTTTAAGTTATTATTTATAGGCTAGAGCTGAATAAAAAAAAAAGTAGGCTATGCGTTTCTAGCCAATCGTAATTTAAAGCTTAGTATAGCCTACCTAATATTTTTCTTAGAAGCTGTCAATATGATTTATATGATTATTTGTGTCTGTGTCCGTCTTGTGTCCTTGTTTGTAATTTATGGCTTGTGTCCGTTTTTGTAGCCTAACTGGAGACCTGGAGCAATATAATTATTTGTTCCATTTTAGGTAATTGTCAAGTGAGAATATTATGTTTAAATAGCTTAATTATTTGTTTATATGGGCTAGAGATTCATTTTAAAAAATGAAAAGGTGTGTTTCTAACCAAACCCTAGGTGAACACGCTGAGCGTTCATAATATTTTTATTAGGCCGAATGTTGAAGATGTCAGTATGTTTCATGTGAATTTATTGTGTCTATAGCTCCGTTTCTGTAACTGAAGAACTGAAAATAAAAATGTTTTAAGTTATAATTTGCTTATAGCATGCTTGGGTCGGTGTGCTGCACCCACTGGCGGAAAAAGAAATAAAACTGAATAATTAAAAACAAGTTTAAATGGGTAAATCTTCTACATATTTTTGATTCTTCATTTTCTTTCCTGACATACTCAAATTCGTGATAAAACACATTAGACATGCTTATTCTGTGCATGTTTAGCACTTTTTGTGTGAAATCATATTTATTTTGTCAATCAAAAGTGTGCTGTCACTTTGATTGAGCGTGAGAGGGCGCAGCAAAAATAGACTCGGCGCCGAAACGATTGCTGCAGCTCACTCTTGCGGTGTGAAACGGACATAAGCTGTTTGCCAATCACAACTCACTGGGACAGCTAACCAATCACAACACATTTCGTTTTTCGGAAGGCGGGCCTTCATCAAACCCGTAACTAATCGAGCCGTTTGTGCCAGGCTGGGGAGGAGGGTATTGTAATAATGTAAATTATGTGAAAAATAATGCGATTTTCGAACCACCAAGCAGGAGAGCATGTTCTAGTACACCCCCAAAACAAAATCAAGACTTTGTAAAAGAGCATAATAGAACCCCTTTAATGTCACACAATCTCAGGCATTTGAAACTTTTACCAATCTCACTCTGTTTGCTTGTTCTGCTTCTTCTACCCATTACACACAACTACTTAAAACATAACCTATTTTTTTTTACCATCCCTCTTTATAAGAAATATACCCTCTTTTAAACCAACAAGGCATAACGCAAGCTGCTTGTTCCTCTTAACCATTTACTTTCTTTGTAAGCAATACTGCAGAACTGAGAGGGGCTGGGACATGCTGATAAAAGAAAGCTTTTACGAAAAACAGAGAACTTGCTCAACCTGTTTAGGATCAGATTGAGAATCCCAGTAGGTTAGTGCATGACTGACAGCTATGTTTAAGGGGGCGGGACTTTAGGCCACAGTAAGGAAACCCAATGAATTAGGAGTTATTTCCTCAAGAGAACTTCTTTGGCACATTAGTAGCACTTCATGCTAAATCCTGAAGAGGAAATTTAGGAAGCCGCCTGTTCAGAGATATATACCATACTTGTATTGAATATATTGGATAAACAATGGAAAAACTCCTAAGAGTGTTGTGAACTAGTCATTCATTTCATTGTTTTGAGTGTTAACAATGGCAGCACCTATAAATATCAGAGTGTGTTGAAACTCTTAAACTGTGACTGAGAGTTTCATGATCTATAGCGTCTATTTATAGTGTACAAGGAGACAGAAGTCTCCACTTTTCCCTGGGAGAAGCAGGGGAAGCAGTGTGAAAGTGCCCTGGCCATGTGATGAGGCCGAATGGTTTCTAGATCCTAGCTTGGCCATGCTTAATGGAGAAAAGGGGAAACCATTCTCACACAATCTGTTGCACCATTTAAGGGCAGTATCACATTTTTCATAGTTATCTTGCACTGTTAATAGTCCTCAACATGAAGAGCTCAAAGCGTGCTAAATACTATGATAGGGCAAGCCACTTCCTGCACAGAGGTCATCGTTTCCATCCTGAACGTGACTATCAGTACATCAAAAAGTAGAGATGAGTCAAGCAACCCAAAAATAAATGAGACTACAGTTACAGACAAGATACAGAGTGTAACTAAAAGAAAATAAAAATCTAGACCCATGTTTGTTTCAGTGTTCAGTGTTTTGATAATTGGTTTTGATAATTGAAATAGAATAATATTACAAATATTAAAAAATTCAATTACAAAACAAAAAAACAAAAATGATAAATAAATAACTGAAATAAATTCAAGCCATAAAATTACTAAAACTAAAGCTGAATATATATATATATATATATATATATATATATATATATATAACAAAAGAACATTATATAAAAATATGAAAATATAAATTCTAAATGAAAAGTGAAATATTAATAATACTATAATGGTATATCAATAATACTCAAATAAAACTGACTTGGACACTAAAAATATTATTTAATATTGTGTTCTGAGGATATAAAAATGCTAGCTGTGAAATGAGTGCTAGCAAGACAAAGGAGACTGTCTTGAGTCCAAGACGATTTTCATGGTCTTGGTCTTGTCATGGACTCTGGACCATTTGGACTAAAACTCAGACTTGACCTTCTTCTGGTCTTGGTCTTGACTTGAACTCAGCTTACTCAGGTCTTAGCCTGAACTCGAAGTCAAATGAGTTCACAGGGCTCTCAAGTTATAGCAAAAGTTTGGAGTGAGATTAGGGGCGGGGCCACACAAAGGGGAGGAGTCACTGGAAGGGGAGGAGCGTGTCAAATATTTGCAGCACCAAAGATTTTGCTAGCAGTTCAATTTTACCTATTGTTCATAATTGACCAGCAAAATTAGAAATGATAACATCTGGTAAACCTGATGAAAGACAAATTTATTCTAATAAAATAAAAAGATTTATGTATGTCAAGCTCTGTGTGTGTGTGCGTGTGTGTGAGAAAGAGAGAGAGAGAGAGAGAGAGAGAGAGAGAGAGAGAGAGAGAGAGAGACAGACAGACAGACAAAGAGAGTACACATTTCGGTTTAAGGTTTTTTTTGTTTTGCTTTTTTGTTGTAAATGTTTGTTGCACATTTTGATGCCTGATGACAGGGGTAGAGGGCTCCCACATAAAGCACTGTCATGATAGGTAATAGCGTTCCATCCAGAGCCAAACTGTTTCCAGTTTTGGTTTTGTTCAAACCCACCATGGAAAACACACTGCATCTGAATTTGAGTGGGGAAGCCACAGTGCTTCATATGGGAGCCCCCTACCCCTGTCATCATGGCATCAAAATGTACAACAAACACAACAGAAAAAATAAATAAATAAAAATTCATAAGCTGAAATGTGTACTCTCTCTCTCTTTCTCTCTCTCTCTCTCTCTCACACACACAGCTTGACATACATACTCAGGGTAAGTTCTGTAATCCTACTGTGTGTACAGTATGTACATTGAGCACTGCTGTTCAGTTGGCATGTTTGGGGTCAAATTTCTTTGTATTTTTGATACTTTTTAAATATATAAAACAATTTATTTTATTTGGATGAATTTGTCTGTCTTTTATCACATTTACCAACTGTTACAACATCTCTAGTACTTTCCTTAGTTTCAGGAAGCCAAAGCTAAGTTAAAGCTTCTGGTTGCAAAGCAGTTGGAGAGTATTTTTGACTGCATCAATAATACTTTAGCACGAATTTGGCTATATTCCCCAACATTAGCTCTCACTATCTTTTCACAGGCAAGTGATTTCATCCAGGAAAAAAAAAAAAAAATACCAAAGGGTTATCTACAGCTTTCATCGGATCTTTCTCTTCCAATTTAAACGGAAACAACATCCTAAATTCTGATTGGCTGATTTAACTCTGTATAACTCGAGACAGAGCTATGAACTCGGCAGAGAACTTACTTCCGTATCCCCTTGTCTATTAACTGTATAAATAGCGGGACAAGTTATCCCTTCTCAGCGTGAGAAATCCAAGGTGTGGCGTGAGAGCGTGTGAACTGGTTGAAATGCATGTGTCTCACGGTGAATGCGTGAGACTTGAGAGCCCTGAGTTCATCACACCTACAACACTAACACCATCGTCATTTCCACTGCAGAAATGCTGTTAAAACCAATACATCATTTGAAATGTGTTGGAAAAACCTCTAAATGTCCAAACAAATAAATTAATTTAAGTTGAAGAAACAAGATTTATTGCTGAACCCTGAACAAGGCTACAGATGCCATTCATTCAATGGGCATTATCTTTGTAAAACATCAGGGTCTCAACATAACTTGCTGTTTTGCATCCTTTCTTGGTTTCCTATTACAACTAGAGCGCTATCAGACTTCAAAGTAGAAAATGAAATCTGATAAACCTCAAACCCACAGCAGAACTCACCTCAAGCACAGGGCCTGCCCCCAGGATGGTTCGTTCCACTCCACTAGTGTAGCCCTTCTGGCTGAGGGCAGTCAGGCAGTGGATAAGGAAGTTGGTGCTTTGCGTCTTACCAGAACCACTCTCACCGGAGATGACAATGCACTGGTTGACCTGTTTGTTCAGCATTTTGTGGAAGGCAGCATCCGCGATGGCAAAGACATGAGGTTCTAGCTTGCCCAGCGTGTGGTTCTCATACATCTTGACATATCTGGGATTGTAGATGGGGAGAAACTTGAAGGGGTTGACCGCGATAAGAATGTTGCTCGCAAACGTATAGATCTTCTGCTTGTGGAAGCGATGCCGCAGGGTTCCCAAGATGCTCTGCTCCGTCAGCTCGGGGAGGTTACATAAATCGTTGTATTCCTGAGGCTGCTGCGTGACAAAACCCCGATTCACAAGTCCCTGAGCTACTTTCTCTTGTCGGACAGATGTCATAACGTCATACTGGATGGATCCATCATCGTAGCTTCCCTCTTGAAGGGCGAAAAAGTATCCATCACTTTGAGGGTGCTTGTCTTGGGCCTTTCTAGGCCAGAGAAGGACTCTTTGAACAGGCTGATCGCTGGCTTGAAGGACCCACTCCTCTCCGCCGTACTCCTGGACCTCCACGAGGACGTAAGACTTAGATGTGTCCAAGCCCAGTGTGGCGAGAGCGGTCTTGATGACAGTGGCTGCCGTTGCCTCTTTTGGGACCCTGAGGATGCAGCCTTGCCCAGGTTTGATGGACAGCCTGGGGTAAATTTGCAGAGTGCAGACCGTTTCATCCTGGCAGTTTGTCGTCTTGCCGTTTCTGACATTCATTCTCACAGACATGCATCAGCATACCGCACTGCAAAGTACAGCATGACAAGGATCTGGAGACAAAAGAGAAGAAAGAATGTGAGCTGAAGTGGGAAACAGCAGTCAGACCACCAGTGTATGCATGTACACACTTGTCTAATGTGGGAACTGCAGCATAAACTATGTGCCACAAACTGTTTTTTTGTTTTTTTTTTAAATAATAAAAATGTACAAATTTTAAATTAATAAAGTCATTTTCACTTTCAATGCTGAAGAACCGCTGTTTATATTTATTTATTTATCTATTTATTCTTTACTATTTTTCTCTTTCAGCTAGGCTGACTTTTCTTTCTGTGTGATTACATGTAAACCTTGTTAAAACATAATGTGAAAAATAATACTCTCCTAAATGTTCACAACATGGTCAGAACGTACAAAAACAGATTTTTGTTTTTAAAACATTTTTGACATTTACAGAAAAAATATAAATATACCAATTCCATCCTAGCACAGCTTAAAAATTTATTTAATTTTATATACAAATGCACAATGTAATAAAAACGCAATAATCAACAAACACGAAACGTCATGACGTGTTTTAACAACCGAGACAAACTATCTATTTAGAGTTTAGAAAATCTGGCAATAGTTATGGACTGCCAATAAAAAAAAACTAAAGTACATTAAAATAATACCAATAAATATACCTGTTTCAAAACACACTCGTTGTGTTCCAGAGCGGAGTCATTTCCAACTTGGAAAAAATCCTTTCCAGATAAAACTTCCAGTTCTTCAACTGCTAATAAAAGCCGTCCACCTGCATTACTGCCAAACCGGACACGATAAACCGACATGTACTGCACAGGTAAACAGTTAAGAATCTGTAAACAGCATAAGTGACTGACACCGAGAAATGTTCAACGAGAAATAAGGAAGAATACTGACTCGCCTCCAGAATGTTGACGACACTGACGGCTTGTTACTTCCTGACATCGCAGCGTGATTTTAATTGCAGTTAAAGTGTGATGACACGCCGCCCTCGCCTGCATTCACACCGCCACTGCACTTGCCCCAAGATCACGCAGGTATAAACACCTGCGAGTTTAAAACTTGAATACCCACTGGAATACAGATCCAGTACCCCTCTCAAAAGTCATTGATATATTTGTGATTATGATCGTGGAAAAATGTGTGTGTGCGTGTTTAGTATTTATTTATTTGAATTTAAAAAGAGTTTTAAACAGGAAAAGTAAACATAGTGGCCATGAGTAACTCCACAATGCATGTTTGGGTCTCGCCAGGAGGTGGCAGCATACAAAACCAATTTCTTCACTTCAGCGAGGTCAGTAAGGCTCCTTCACTATTATTTCAATGAGAGAAAAAGCTATAAAAGTTCGATGTTCTCGGTACTCTACAACAGCTTTCATTAACAATGTAAACAAACATTATTACCAACTACAATGCCATTTTTAATGTTATTATTAACCCTTATGTGCTGTTCAGTGTCATTTGAGGCCCCAAATGACATTTGCTGAAATTAAAAAAAAAAAAGTTACCTTCATCTAAATGGCATGAGACTTCAAGACTTTGAATAAAAACATAAAAACATTAATAAAATTAATAAAATCAATAAAAACATAATTCTTCCGACAAACAATGTAGGCCTAGTTCCTCAGAAACGGTTGGGGTTGCAGGCAGAGCCATTGTTTCTCAACGGCTATTGTTGCAACAAAGTGGTTGCCGAGCAACACACAGACGTAAACAAAGGTGTATGTTTGTAGAGTAATTTACAACAGCTTCAAACAATCAGAATCAAAGACCGGAACCATCCGTTTTATAAAAATTCACTAAATCAGTCACAACGCAGAACACAAATAGAGAAATGAAGTTGCAGTACTTCCACACATCCACAATGCAGAACACTGGCGCTCACACACACACACGTACACACACACACACACACACACACACACACCGATAGAAATCAATGGGAGACTATCAAAAATGTTACAATGTAGAAAATACACAAAAAATGAAAAGTTGACACAACAACACATCCAAGAAGGAGAACAAATGCGAACACACACACATACACACACACACACACACACACACACACACATATACATACACACACACACACACACACACACACACATTACACACATTTGACTTCTGTTTATATAAATTCTGGTTTGACTGTAATAATGTCATAAAAAAAAAAGATACTTCAGTACACAAAACTGCTAAACTATGACACCTTAACAAAATGCAATGAAGGGCAAATTTCAAAATACAAATAAAGTACCTGTAAAAATAAAGAAAGAAAACTGCTTCATTTTAATAGTATATTGTATCATCCAAATGTCCTATTTAATCCATATATATTTTTAAGTTAAAAGTGTTTGTTTTCCAGTAGATGGCAGCAATTTTCCATTACACCATGGCACGTTGGCCATGTTATCTCCAAGAATGAAAGTTAGAAATGTGGATCTTTTTAAAGTGAATTTTACATAGAAGTTGTTACTTAAACAAATTTAAATGTATTTGTATAAATTAAAAAAATACTAAATATCCTCACAATAATGCACAAATGTAGAGGAACATTAATTAATAAAGTTAATTTAATTTTAAACATTAATAAAGTGAGAGATATTACATTTATTTAGAAAAATTACAATATTATGTTACAAAATCAATTTTTACTGTCTGAGCTCTGGGGAGATCCCAAACGTCCTGGGTGTACATGAACAGTGCAAAAGGGTTAATGTTAAGATTATTTATGTATTTAGAAACACATTTTGAAATGTATATTATTTATTTTTATTTGATTATTTATTTTATTTATATTTATTTATTTATTTTTGCTTTTTTTAAAGAAAATCACAGAGGTTTTATAAATTTACTAGTTTACAAATCTGTCACTCTCCCTGGTAGAAAATTGCATTAATCTCATCTGGAGGCAAATGTAAATGACATTTGAGTTGGATTAATTAGCAGTAATTAATTAATATTAATTAAAAGTTAAAATGATTATTAATACATTACTTTTTATAACTTACCAGTCAGAAGCAGCCTTTGAAAAATAATTTCATATAAAATAGACTAGTTGTGTCATCTTTTGATTACTGACAAGTAGTGATTTTTTATATTTTTATTTATTTATTTATTTATTTTATCAGTGGTGTTAACAATATTGGACTGATAATTACATAACCTATCTGTCAGTCTGACTAAACTATGCTGAACACTATATATAGATTTTTTTATATATATAATTTATATACATTTTACATACATTCTATTAAATATATACAATTTATTTATAAATATGATAGTTATGATAGTTTGCAGTATACTGTTATCAGCTCATCAATGCTTACAACATCACAGCAAACAGGATTATCAAATCAAAAGAGATGTGAATGCGAATGGGTAAATTTATTCCATCTTATTACATCTTCCTTCCTCATAAACACTTATGCTCTCACTATAGTTTCTCTCTCTCTTTTCTGTGTGTGGACATGGTGACAGCTTGTGAGGAAGGGAGTGGTTAGAAGCAAGAGGAGAATCACTGTTTCCGCTTTTTGCAGCAGTTCTCTCAGTGAGCTCCGAATCACACATCACTTTAACCACAAACAAACAGCTGGTTTCCATAGTAACATTCTCTGCATCCTAGCAACAGAAATAAATACCAAGAGGTAGATATTATTCTATGATATGCACTTTTGACTAGAGATCATATTTCTGGTGATATAAAATCTTGTGATTTTTTGGTTAAGGATGTTTAAATTAAGACATTATGGCATTTTTAAGAAACATGCAAAAATGAATATACAGTAGCTTTTTCACTATATCACCCTGCCTATATAAACCCTTTGGGACAATAATTTATTTCAGGATGCTTGTTGGTATTTCTAATGGCAAATGATATTTATCATCAATGTAGAGATAAGAACTCAAAATTACTTTTATCTTGACAAATCTCTCTTTAATATGCGTGACAAATGGCTTGCATTAAAAAACAATATAATTTTTTAAAATACTGTTTAATAACTTAAACTGCAGCTATTAAGCGGGAATCTAACACTTATATCCAGCTTGAACTCATGATAAAAAAAAGTAAATAAAAATAAAGAAATAATATGCTAACATCTCTCTGAAAGTCTCTTTTTAAAAGTTTCTAGTGTCTTCTCCTGATCAGCGTCCACTTGAGATACTTGTAGTGCTTGATGATGTAAAATAACAATAGTTACACAACCAAGAGGCTGGACATGGACCAATTAGAGTTTTTTACCAGTATCTCTATTTGCACCACTTTTTTAAAGACATTTTAGATGCTTTAATCTGTACCATTGACTTAGCTTTCAGGTTTTCGTACTCTCGATATTAATACACAGCCTTTTAGGTTTAACCTGTTACAGTTTGTGGGTTAGTCTTTCCTCACAAGCCATTCATAGTAGCACCACATACTGATATTTCCTGCCTGACATTCATTTTCAGCACGCGTTACAGCAGTAATACATCCAGACAATTTTATGCTTGAGAAGAAAGGTAGCTGTGAATTTTAGTTTTGGTTAATTCAGTTAGCTAAGTTTAGTCAATAAAACAGTAAAAGACACTGAATACACTCTCTAGGTCTTTTTCTTTGGCTGTGATTGAATTCAGTATGAATGAGAAAGTAAATTCATGGTCAGACATTCTTGTGAGGAGCATTTGCAGTTTATGAGGGCTGAAGAAAGAGCAGAAGAGAGTGTGTGAGAGAGAACATATGACCTAATTTGGCATGTAATGGGCGGATTGGGGGGTGGGTGGAGGGTATCCCTCATAAACTTGGGTTAAAGTGTCCTCACTGATTGAAAAGTCAGATCCAAGACCGCGCCTACTTGTTTCAGACTGAGCACGTCGAGAGAAAGAAACGGGACAAGCCGGTAAGAAACAGGCAGAGAGAGTTTACATATTTTCATCTTTTTGAAAGCAGACGCTTCTTGCATCCAGCACCGTTATATTTACCTTCGAATACTGACACGTGTTCTTTATATTAGGCTACTACTGATTGTTTTTGCGTTCTGGGTTCTGATAGAGATACAATTCTTTGAACTAATTCGTTCAGACGTTCACTTTGGCAGAGTGTGTATCCGTAGCGATCAATCTGACAGATAAAATTAAATAAAATTGAAAATATTTCTATTATATTTGCACCCGTCACGTGTTGCGCTCGTGTAAAAATGATATATTGCGTCTGGAATAATGCCGGAAACAGAAATCTAAGAATTTGCTAAGACATTTGGAACGTAATTTTTCAATATGCGTTCTTTTTTATTATTTTTAATAAACTTGATACTGTATTATGGGTGCGGCACGTGGAGAGGCACGCCCACAGCGGCCAGTGTCTGTTAGGATGATGAGCTCAAATCGAGATAAATGTCATTTTCACGTCCTGTCGTTTTGGCTGTTTCATTCAGTTGATCAGTTCATTTTAAACAAATTGTTTACATTTATTGCTTCCATCATACATTAAACAAATTTTATATTGTGTTTTCCATTTAAGCTCAGTTTAGGGCGGCTAGTGTTTCTGTTTACATTCTGGTCTTTTACATAAGACCAAACTTGTTTTCTGTTAGCCTACACAAAGTGAATTTTTCCACTAAAAATATATTGGCAATCAATAAAGGGTACCTTTCTTTATTTCTTAGTGTGCCAGGTAAAACGGATTTAAAGATGTTGTTTTTTTCTGCACAGAAAAGTGACTGCACTGTAACCAGATTAAGGGAGAAAATTGAGTTATGTCTCATGTCTCAGACATCCGCGTGACCTCCTCTATAGCTCTGTCTCCAGCTCTCCAACCTCATGTCATGTCCTGTTTTCTACTTGGGTCTATTTTCAGATTTTTTTCCTTGACATGGGCAACTTCTGTTGCATAAGAAGGAGTAATCGTATATTACATTGAATTCGGCAACGTTTAATCTCATTTTAAATAGCTGTGAGTGGATGACAAAAGCAAGGAGTTTCCTTCCACTGTTAGTGTTCTGTTTCTTTAGTAACCAATTCTGAATGGGAATGAAGGAAGAATAAAAAGAGAAAGGCTTTGAAAGGTGGGCGTGGGGTGGAACAGCAAGTGAGGAAAGAGAGGATGGGGGAATTCAGTGTGGAAAACACCAGGGCACATCCCTCTCTTTTTGCAGTTTGATGGGATGCAGAACATCTGGAATAGATCAGCAAGTTGGAAAATCTGACACTAGGCAGAGAAAGAGTGTAAGAGAGGCAGAGCGGGGAAAAAATGGGGGAGCGAGGGATAAATGACTCACAGCTATGCTATTCCTGCCTATGTTTAAAATATGACTTGTCGTGAGGTGAAAGGACATGCTTTTTCAAACCCCTTGGCTGTCTGTCCATATGTGGCTCTGAATTCATCTGCCTGGCGTCTTGCTTCTTTTGCCATTTCTTTAATGCTTTTTGTCCCTATTTCCTAACCATGTTCTCTTCCATCTACTTAACCCAAAAATGTAAACACGCATGCCTCCATTGTTTACTTGAACCTCTCCAACAAGATGAAGGAGGTATTCCTGGCTGTTACAGAACTGTGTAGGAGGGCTAGGAGAGGGTCTCAATGCTCCAATTGTTAGCCTATCTGGCTCCTCCCACAGAGGTCGATGACAGATGGACTGTAGGGTTGAGTAAAGGTCTCGCTTGTGCCGCATTCGTCTAAATAGCTCGAATACATTACAGAGATAATTTCACTGACTCCCAGTCTGGAATCCCGAAAGACACTCAGAGATGTTTTGTTGTAGAGTACAAATTTATTCAGTATGTGACCATTTTGATTTGCATGACTATATGGCTTATTATTCTACAAGTTTCAGTTGGACATTCTGAGGAATTTAACTACCCATGTGACCAAAATGAAATTATTGTCATCACAGATTAACGTCTGCATATATTACTCAGTAAACAACCTCACTCAGCCTTGATATTAAAGTGATAGAAATGACAAATCTGTCATCATTTACTCATTTTGTTGCAAACCTGCATGATACATGCACAGATGACTTTTATAATCTGAAGAGATTTAAAACACTAGATGTTATAAACTTGTAAATTATTACAGAAAAAACTGGGCATAAACAAATGAGGATCACTCTAGACTTTAGGTTTGCTCCGAGAGCAACAAACTCACATAGAAACATGTGCCTGGTTGCTAGGAGATGCACAACAAATGAAAACAATATGTGTTCTGAAATCGAATAGAATCATAGTCTGAAGCTGAAGTCTGTGCCCATCATACATTATGCAATTTAATATATATAATTTAATTATCATTTAATATAATATATCGTTTTATTATAATTTAATATTATTTTAATATTTTTGAGATTTTGAGCCAGTTTTAGTACATTTCTGCAAAGAGTATTAATGTTATAAAATTGGCACAAATTATCAAACATGTTTTGTATCCTCTGACCTGATGTAATCAAAGTCTGAAGCTAAAAAAAAAGTCATTTTCAGCAAAATCTGACAACTCTGACTGCCCAAACTGACTGTGACTATTGTCAACTATTGTCCGGAAGGCATATTGGGGCAAAAAAAAAAAAAAGGTTGAGTAGTGTATTCCAGTTTTTTTCCCCCTGCATTTTGTTTTGTTGTCTATACAATGTAAGTCAATGGGCTTCAGAACATCATTGCATGGAAACACACACAAACACACATACACACACAAACATTTGCCAAAATACAACTGTGTTCCAAAGAAGAAAGCAACTCATACAGGTTTACAACAACAGGAGTCTAAATAAGTAGTGACAGAATTGTCGTTTTTGGGTCAACTATTCCTTTAATCTGTGAAACATTTATGAGATATTTTGTTCATATTATATGAGTGTAAACAATTCTTTCTTATCACTGACTGATTACCTTTTCTTCATTTACTCCTAGACAACCAAGAAGCCCCCGAATAGAAGTAAACATCTATTCCTGTTACTCACAGCTGACATTAATTGCTCTGTAAATCTTCTTTTGTGAGCCCATCATGCCGGTGGTGTTGCGTTCCTCACCTCTCCTGTGGGCCCGTGTGGCTGCCATGGTTTTCGCCTGTGTAGCGTTCAGCGTAGCTCTTTATGGAGCGAGTCTAACCCACGGCACGGGTGACTGGTGTGTTTTCTGCTGGAGTTTTAGTTTTGTTGGAACTCTTCTGATAATCTTAGTGGAAATGTTTGGCCTGCAGACTCGCGCCCCTGTCTCGTGGAAGAACTTTCCGATCACGTTCGCCTGCTACGCCTCCCTCCTCTGCCTCTCCGCCTCAATCATATTCCCCCTTTACTTCCTGAAGGGCTACGCTGGTCGCAACGAGATGATCAACTGCCGCATCGTGTCTACCGTATTTTCTTGCCTGGCGACCATCGCGTACTTAAGCGAGGTGAGTCTGAGTAAGGCTCGTCCAGGAGAAGTAGCCGGCTACATGGCCACGGCACCAGGGCTGCTCAAGGTGTGCGAGACCTTCGTAGCCTGCATCATATTCGTCTTCATCAGCGAGCCCATTTCCTACAACCAGAACGGGGCGACCAAGTGGTGCCTGGCTGTGTACTGCATCTGCTTCATCTTGTCAGCAGCCGTTATAGTGATGTGCGTAGGAGAGTGCACAGGTTGCCTGCCCTTCTCCTTCGCCCGCTTCCTGTCCACATACGCCCTCCTGGCTGTGGGCTTGTATTTGTCTGCCACCATCATCTGGCCCATTTATAAGTTCGACAATAACCATGGAGGCCAGAGCCACAGACCCAACAGCTGTGGCTCCAGCATCGGCCTGTGTCCGTGGGACAAGCTGCTGGCCATTTCGGTCCTCAGCGCTCTCAACTTCATTCTTTATCTGGCTGATCTCATCTACTCAGCCAGGCTAGTGTTTGTTACTGTTTAAGGGGTTTAGCAGGAATTAAAAAGACAGAATAATACAAGAGGAAGGCAAAACAATAGAAGTCAGATAGAGGGAAGTGGGAGAGTAGCGATGTTGAAATGATAGGTCATAAACTATATTCACTGTTAGCTATATTTTTGTCATGCCTGTTTAGCAATCATGTGTACAGAAGGCAAAAAAAGTTACTTTGAAAGGTTTGCGCAAAAGTGTAAAATGTAACAAATGGACAAATGAATTATATACGTTAAAAAAATAATACAATAAAAAAGAATATTTATATATACACTACCATTCAAAAGTTTGGGGTCGGTAAGATTTTTTAGGTTTTTGAACGAAGTCTTAAGGTGAAGTATCATTAAAATGTTAAGTAACTGTTTGCTATTTTAATATATTTTTCAAATGTAATTTATTCCTGTGATGGCAAAGCTGAAATTTCAGCATCCATTACTCCAGTCTTCAGTGTCACATGCACATTCTTATTGTGTTGCCTAATATTTTTGTGGAAACCATGATACTTTTTCAGGATTTATTTGAAGTAGAAATATTTTGTGACAATGTAAAAGTCTTTACTGTCTTTTTTTATCAATGTAATGCATCCTTGCAGAATAAAAGTATTAACTAAAAAGAAGTATTAAAAAGGTCGAACTGGCCCCAAACTTTTGAACGGTAGTATATATATAAGTATATAATTGCCTTAATTTGCTTAACATATGCTTGAAAAAAATGGTTTCTTTTTTCTGTTAATATTATGTACGTTTCTCATATTACATTTTACTTTTTTGTATTATTTTTGCTCATTGTGCTTTATGTTGCTTTGCATGAAGAATTCTTTTACCAGCTACTATAACTTTGTAAGTATGAGTGAATATCAAAGTTCACAGTAACACCCTTCAGTTCATTCAGGAAATCAGCATCATAATAATTGTTTATGCTTAATATGTGTGATGTAATACTTGATATGTATCAGTACATAACACTGCTGTTTGTTGAATATATGTCAAACCATTTATATGGTGGACTGAAAAGTACAAAACTAATTCTTAAAATCTTCTGTCACATAAGACACGTTGATGTTGACGATGAAGGGAAATATAAATGTATGTTTGGACATATCATGAAGCATTGAAGACATTGAATATATTGTTATTCTTATAAACACATTGTACTGGATTTATATTTACAGGATATTATTGCTATATGTGTACACATGGATTTGCCAAGTATATGCAAATGCTATAGATGTTTTTCTTGTCAAATTTCTATAAAAACCATTGCTGTTCTCTTGTACACCAGCGGTAACAGTTACACAAACACCTCACGATTAGAAAGAAAATGAAATGTTTGCTGTGCTGTAAGTCTCTGGGATCTGCATGTGCCTGTCACAGGCTGTTACACAGTCCTCAATGCTTGAATGAGAATGTTTTCATTGTGTTATCAAAGAGCGAGAGAGCATTTGTGGCACTGTGTTTCCCTCTCTGTAAGTCCCTCTGTGCTAAGAGGAGAACAGCACACACCGCAGCGTTGTGTGAATGTGTAATCTAGCTCTGAATAAAGCCATGAAAAAGAAACAAGTGTGATATCTGCACATCTGCGCTCTTGCCTCATTTACTATTGTATATGGTGATTCAGACTTACCTACCATTTACTCATTCTTTGTTTAAAGTTACGCCTGTGTGAAAAGATACAGAACATCTGTTGACTCTCTGTCCTTGAACTAATGAATCACATTCTAAAACATTCACATACAGTATATGCACTCCCCCAGGGGAACATTTAATTGCCCAGAAGTCTTTCAAAGCTCAGGGGACTTGGATGGATTGTTGAATTGTGCTGAATTTATGAATCACCTTTGCCAGATGTGTTTCTCCTAAAATTAAATAGGAGAAATAAAAATCAAACAATTGTTGAGGTACAAAAAGTGTATAGAATATTAAATTGAAGTATCCATTTGCTGTCTGTTTATTTGGAAATCAATCTCATAAGTCTAAGTAAAAACATATGGGAGAATTTTGAAAATACAAACACATACAAACATGGCCATAGCCCTTGCGCATCTCTTAGCAACACACAAGATATGATGTTTCACATTCCTAAATGAATCTGGGTATATATTCATAGTGAAGTGTCATTTAAGCACATTGCAACATCTAGACTAGTCCACGTTCAGCTAAGTAACACATATTCAAAAATCTAATAAAACAAACCAATAAAACATTTTATTCATGGGGATGAAGACAGAGACTAGCCTCATTATGAAGCCTCTTATTAAATTGATGTCAACTTGTCTACAGTCTCTTAAGCCTGGAATACACTACATGATTTTTGCCCCGATTTTCCACCGATTCACAGTCTGGAGAAGTTGATGCTAGTTGCCAAAGGTCAGAGCCAGTCTGCAGATTTGAGTTGACATATCAAATAGAAAATCATGTAGTGTATGATGATCACAGACTCTGATTTTTTTGATGATCAAAGATTTTTTTAGCTTCAGACTTTAATTCCATCCAGTCGGAGGACATCAAACATGTTTGATATTTTCAGCAGATTTTAAAACCGATTGTTTTCATTTGTCATACATCTCCTAGCAACAATGCGCACATTTCTGTGTGAGTCTGTTGTGATCGGAAGGACTTTAAAGTCTGTTAGTGTGAGATCCTCAGTTGTTTAGTGTATGATGCCCAGTTTTCCTTTGTGACTATTTACAAAGTCTGTAACTGTACGATGTCTGGTGTTTTAAAAATCTGTTCAGATTTTAAAGTCATATAGGCCTTGTGCATTCCAGCCTTTAGTTGCTTTTTTCCTGGACAGATGCGACAGGTTTCTAATGGCTCCTTCTTTTTTTTCGACCGACATGCCTCTTTCATCTTTGGGCATAGTTACTTCTAGATGTTGTCATCTTAAAGATGTGAAAATAAGTTATTAACCATTTTATAAAGATTAACTTAAAGTGACAACCGTCAGTTAATATTTAAAGTCTGTTTATGAAGTATTTACATAGACATTCCAATGTGGAAGAGCTTAAAGAGAGCACACTGAGCTTAACTGGAGCAGCAACAATTTTTAATAAATTTAATGTAATATTTATTAAAATTACAGGATTTTGCTAAATAAGTACTCTAGGTCCTGTAATAAGTTCATACATATTTTAATATGAACAACTATTATTAACAATATCTATGAAATTATACTTTTTCTTATTGATGTCACACTGAAGCTGTGTGATTTTCATAGTAGTGTACCCTTTAACCTCACCTTACAATAATATGAAATCTTTAAAAATTATTTATTTAAGGATTTATGAATGGCAGTGGCACGCCGCAACTAACGCTGGAGAAGGTCATGTGACAATGACAGCATGGCGAATGCAGTATGTCCATGTTACACTCATACTATGTAGAACCAAAGACTATAGAATACCCAAGACCTGTGACTTTAGTTTTGAATGGGGAAAAATGCAACGCTCAATATGGCTGCTCTATCGAAGGAAGGAATTTTTAATGCTTTTTAGCAAAAGAAACAACATTTATAATACAGCTGTTGTCGTCAGATTACACTGGTGATTTCAAATATGAAATTTAATCATAAGCTGCTTGGTGAACAGTTTTGGAGAATTTGATATTTCCCCATTCAAAGAGATAGGAGCTGCACTTGCATGCCCGAGAGGCATTTCAAAGATGGTCGTCGAGTGAAATGACTTGAGAGGGTTGTGGCTAGAAGGGATACAGCTCTGACCGGATACTAACAATGAAATTTAATTTTCTACCTATTAGATTGTATTTTATTAACGTCTACACCTACACCTACCCCAAACCTAAACCTACCCCTTACAATAATTCAAAAATAGTAATTATTGTTGTACAGTGTGACAAAAATTGTGCTATATTGATGTGCATGCCCAGTAGCCATAGCTGTCTCCCTTCTAGCCTTGACCACTTGAGAGTATGCGATTTCAGCCGCAGCCAGTCACATTTTCATTTGTGAATGAATTAGCTATTTTGAATGAATCAATTCAATGAATGATTCAACGACTCATTCACAGTCACTTAATTTGTTTGTGAATGAATTGGCTATTTTTTAATGAATCGATTCAATGATTCAATTACTCACTTAAAATGAAAGTCACTTGGCACCACCTACTGAAATAAAAACATCTAGAGCAGATGTTATCAAACTTTTTGACTCCAAGCTCTATCAACCAATGAATTTACATGACTTTTCCAATCATTCATTGTTTATAAAGATTAGGAATTTTTAAAACTATATTTTACTTAGAATTTGTACCCGATAAAATTTTTTAGAGCTTGAAATATCTAGAAAAAAAATTAATTATTTATTTTAAAAATGCCCATAGCATTTCAAGATTTTATTCTTTTACATGACTTTTCAAGGTCTAGATATCATGGTTTTCCAAGACCATAAGAATCTTGGTTCCACAAAGAAAAAAAAAAGATTAATTCAAGATTTGGCTAATTTTAAAGATTTTTTGTCTTGTTTAAAATCATTTAGATTTTCTTGAGGCCCCCAAGAACCACTGACCTTGAGGGTCTCCATCATGTTCATCCAGCGTGGCAAACTGAGGAACCCTAAATGGTGTATCTTCATTTTATTTTATGTATTTTATTATATATATATATATATATATATATACACAGTGCAGCTGTATGTGCACTGTGCCTGTCTGTTGCACTGAATAAAAATGCCTTACAGTCCAGTATTTTTATTCAGTGCAACAGACAGGCACATTTATTTATCTGTCATCTAAACAGGATGAACTGAAAGGTGTGGCCCAGGAACATCCATGCAAAACTGGGAACTGCTTCTCAGTGACAGAACCTTTATCATTTCATACATTTTGCTACAGCAGACAACAACAAAATGGAAGGGCTCCTGGATACAGAAGAGTTTTGCTGTTCAATTTGCCTGGATTTGCTGAAAGATCCAGTGGCAATTCCATGTGGGCACAGCTACTGCATGGAATGCATTAATGATTATTGGAAGAAAAATGATCATTTGGGGGTCTTCAGCTGTCCTCAGTGCGGACAGACATTTAGCCCCAGGCCTGTTTTGAACAGAAATACCATACTGGCAGACATGGTGGACAAGCTGAAGAAACTGGAACTTCTGGGCAACTCTCACATTTACGACAACTGCATGCCAGGTGATGCGACCTGTGATTTCTGTACAAGTATCAAACAAAAAGCAGTGAAGAGTTGTTTGGTATGTTTGGCATCTTACTGTCAAAACCACCTTCAAGCACACTACAAATCTCCTGCCTTGAAGAGACACAAGCTGATCGAAGCCTCCGTGAACCTGCAGGAGCAGATCTGTCCTCATCATGACAAATATTTGGAGATGTATTGTCGAGCTGATCAACAATGCATATGTCTTTTGTGTGTGATGGCTGACCATAAAGGTCACGATACAGTACCAGCAGCTGTGGAAAGCACAAAGAAACAGGTAAAGAAAATAGCAATCATCTTTCTTGTTTTGCTTTGCATTGTTTAAGTGGTTTTATTCAATAAGAGACTTTTTCATGGTTCTTCACTCTATGGAAGATGCCGTAAATTACAGTATTTTCAGAATCCTTCAGTAGCCAAAGTTATTTTCCACTGAGGCAAAGCACATTTTCCAAAGTGCACTCCACCTCAATATGAACAGCTTTCATTGTACAGAAAAGTTCATGCAACAGAGTAATTGGGAAAAAATGTGAGAGAAAGGAGGCATTGAATTGATGTGATGAGGATGACGCTTGAGTTTCCAACCAAAAACAATAAAGTACCTGTAAATAAGTGTAACATTATAACAGAATAATATTACAAAAACAGTTTCCTGCGTCACATTCAAATTTCAACCTACGTACACAAAAAGATGTTCAGGAGAGCTTCCTTTTTCTAAAATAAGAGATAGAAATCTTTCACTGTCAACCAATCAGAGAGAGGCTTGGTCTGTTCACTTTGACTGTGTGGTCAGCTACTTTGAATAGTCCGGTAGATATCCTCATATATAAAGTGTATAAACTCATTTGTTAGTGACAAAGGTTATTCTTATGTAACTTCACAAATAATGCAGTGTGTCTATTTTGTGACATTAATCACATCACATTAATTCTCCAAAAAGCATTTTGGTTTTTACAATGAACACACTTGTGTTTATTCACAGAAAGAACTAGGCATGACACGACAGAAATACAAGCTCAAAATCCATACTAAAGAGAAGGACCTACTGGAGCTTCAACAGGCTGTAGATGCCATGAAAGTAAAACATTTCCAGAACGATTTGAACTTAACGAAATGAATGAAATATCAGGTGTTTTGATTTGAATAAAAAATAACTAACCTGAAAATGAAGCATCAAATAATTATTTATTTTGTATCAATAATAATAATTATTATTATTATTATTGTGTAATTTTAATATATATATATATATATATATATATATATATATATATATATATATATATATATATATATATATATATATATATATAATTTATTTTTATTTATTTATTTTTTTGCCTTAAAAGAGCTCTGCACAGACTGCTATGGAAAATGGTGAACAGATCTTCACTGAGTTGATGCAGTCTATTGAAAGGAGGAAGTGTAAATTCAGAGATCTGATAAGAGATCAAGAGAGAGCTGCAGAGAGCATGTTGCAGACACTGGAGCAAGAAATCACAGAGCTCAAACAGAGAGATCATGAAATTGAGATGCTTCTGAAGTCTGAAGATCATGTTCATGTTCTTCAGGTAAACCTCATCCCAGTGCTGATTGTGAAAAATACATCCCAAAAATGCTCTGAATGAGTCATTTGGCAAACTCTTGTCTCTCTCTCTTCACAGAACTGTCATTCCTTCTCTTCTGGCCTTCCTGACCCACCCTTCACAATAGCTACACTCTCAGATTTTGGCAAGGTGAATGATGCAGTATCTGCTCTAAAGAAGAAGCTTGAAGATGTCTTCAAAGGGGAATGGCTCAGGATCTATCAAGCAGGTGAGTAGAAACACCCTAAGCTGATCTTTCTGCCTAGGTGATTTGCAGATTGTTGTGTAATTCTGCCTTTTTGTTAAATCATTTCCTTGTAATGTACACATGCTTTCCATTTTCTCTCCAGCAAGATCAATGAAGATCCTTCATTGCACAGTGCCCAAAATTAGATCAGAGTTCCTGCACCGTAAGTCAGTCTACTGCACTAATGCAAAGTGCTATTGATTTTACAATGTTAGTTAGGATTTCTTATTAAGCAACACAATCAACAGTGCTAATGTTCCAATTTCCGAAAAAAGGAGATCACACCCATGCTGATATTCAGACCAACATTGCAATTATTAATGTGATGGCTATTGTTTTTACTGTTAAAAATCAGGAAATAAGAAGTTAAGAAACTTACATTTTGACCGAATTACTTCTGTGTGAATGGGCCCCTAACAAATTAGAAGCAGAATCAACCACTGAGTCTGTCATTTCTAAATGAAGAGTTTTGTTTAACGATTTGGTTGAGTGAATGATTAAATGATTCACTCATAAGAACAGTAATGATTTGTTCCTGAATGAATCTGTATTTTGAATGAATCGGTTGAGTGAATGATTAAATGATTCACTCATAAGAACAGTAATGATTTGTTCCTGAATGAATCTGTATTTTGAATGAATCGATTGAGTGAATGATTAAATGATTCACTCATAAGAACAGTAATGATTTGTTCCTGAATGAATCTGTATTTTGAATGAATCGGTTGAGTGAATGATTAAATGATTCACTCATAAGAACAGTAATGATTTGTTCCTGAATGAATCTGTATTTTGAATGAATCGGTTGAGTGAATGATTAAATGATTCACTCATAAGAACAGTAATGATTTGTTCCTGAATGAATCTGTATTTTGAATGAATCGGTTGAGTGAATGATTAAATGATTCACCCATGATGACAGTCACTTTTTTAATTTCTAAATGAATCTGTAATGTTTTGAACAAATCGATAAAGACGCTCACAAGTCAACACCTACTGGTGTAACAACTTAACCTACAGGAAAAGTCACAAACTAACTGTTATATAATATTACTGTTCAAAAGTTTTTAAAAGGAGTCTCTTAAGCTCACCAGGGCTGGATTTGTTTGATAAAAAGTAAAGTAAAACAGAAATATTGTGAAATATTATTACAATTTAAAGTAACTGTTTTATTGTAATACCTTTTAAAATTTAGTTTATTCCTTTGATGAAAAAACTGAATTTTCAGCAGCCATTATTTGAGTCTTCAGTGTCACATGATCTTTCAGAAATTATTCTAATATTCTGATTTGGTGCTCAAGAAACATTTTTGATTATTACCAGTGGTGGAAACAGTTGTGTTGCTTAAGTTTTTTTATGTAACAATGTAGACAGTCTTTACTGTCAATTTTGATCAATTTAATGCATCCCTGCTGAATGACGGTATTAACTTCTATCAAAACAATAAATCTTACTGACCCCAAAGTTTTGAATGGTAATGTAGATGTTAGTGTTCCTCAAGTTCTCAGCTGATATGTATTTATTTAATGATGGCTCAAGATGAATATGATACGAATATGATACACCATGAATAAACATCCTTGATCTCTTATCCTCTATCCATTACTCAGATTCCTGCCCACTGCAACTAAATCCTTTAACAGCCCACAAGGACCTTAGTTTGTCCAAGGGGAACAGAGAAGTGGCCGTTTGGAGCCGAGTGCAATCCTGTCCCGACCACCCGGAGCGCTTTGATTACTGGTGCCAGGTGCTGGGCACGGAGGGCCTGACAGGCTGCAGCTACTGGGAGGTGGAATGGAGTGGGATGGGAGTAAACATTGCAGTCGCATACAAAAACATTGCCAGGAAAGGGGAAAGCAGTGAAGCTCACTTTGGTCACAATGACAAATCCTGGAGTTTGTTCTGCTGCAGGAAAGGTTATGCTTTCTGGCACAACGGGATTGTCAGTAAGATCTCAGAGCCGGGCTCATCAAAGATAGGTGTTTATCTGGATCATAGGGCTGGGACACTAGCATTTTACAGCATTGATGACTCAGTGAACCTCCTCCACAGACTTCACACCACATTCACACAGCCTCTCTACCCTGGTTTTGAGTTTTCATGCTATGACGCCTCAATAAAGTTGTGTCAGTTGGAGTAAGGGAAAAAGGGTAGGCCCATTTGGTAGCCTCTTGGTAATTAAAGAATGGGTAATCTTAAATATATAAGATAAAAAATATACAATACACTGTGATACACCGTAAATATACAAGAAATACTCCTACTGTAATATTTGTAAAATTATAGTGGGTTTGCTTCTCCCACTGTTATTCTAGAATCACTGAGATACTAGTTTTTGTTAATATTTTGAATTAGATTTTATTTTCTGGTTTCATGTTAATCTTAGCCAAAGTTTTAGTAACAGTGTTGTGTTTATTTTTTGTCATTTTTATTAATTGTTTTAATATGTGTATATATAGTTAATATGAATTTTTATTTCAGTTTCAGTTTTAGTACATCAAGTTAAAGTAATTTAAAATTTGAAATGTTGCCTTGGAAAATAGCTGAAATAAAATTATATATATAAAATTATTATATATATATATATATATATATATATATATATATATATATATATATATATATATATATATATATATATGTATGCATGTATGTATGTATGTATGTATATATATATATATATATAGTTTTAGTTGACTATAATAAAATGCTAAAGACATGAGTAATACAAACAGTGAAACAAGATAAATTAAAAATCTCTAATATTATATAGTGTATAACTAATTGTACATTATGTAAAATAATCTCTCTTTTTCAGTCATCCAAACAATCCTGACACATTTATATCTTTAATAATCTCTTTCCATTTAAACTACACACAAAGTCAATTGCTGTTATTTCTGTCTGTGGAATGTCCCTTGAGGTTAATATTGCGTGAATGCCTTTACACTTTCATTCTCTGTCAGCTCTGATTTTAAAAAAAAGTGTAACAATCCAAATAAAATACATTGTTTACTATTATATTTGCCTTTAAGAGACAACCTTATGCTTCATGTCCTAGAGTCCTTCCTTTGGTTTTTGATGACATCTAGTATGTAACAGTACAAGCACTCAAATAAATGGTGCAAGACACTCGAATTGTAACCAAAGCCTTGGGACAAAATAACAAAAAGAGCGACCTCTGGTGGCTAAAATTGTTAAAACCAGGCCTTCAGAAGAAAAACAACAAAAGAGAAATATGTACTGCAGTATCAGATGATAAGAAATAAAAAGTGAACTATGAGCTAAACTGTTTAAAAATGACTGAAATACATTAACTAATCATTTAATTAATCATTTTTTTGTGTTACAGTGCCAAAAATAAGTAGACTACATTTCTTAGAGAAAGGCAGTGATAGGAGTGTGGATAAAAGACTTTGTGAATGAACAGTTAGAGGTTGATAATAAACTTAAGTGTTGTTTTTTTTTAATAATATGATATGACCGTGTAAATGTATAATGCACTAGTTTATCTAAGCTAATAAGAGAGGGTACTGATAGACTGAATGAATGATGTCTGAGATAACCATGAGATACTAACTTTGAGGAACAGATCCGGGTCCATACATAGGTTATAACCTCACCAGTGTGGTTTCAGACCATGTTACACTACCAGCGCCAGTTTCGTGCTGAAAATATGCTACTATTTGGCAGTGCACCAAGATGCAGTCCTGCTTATTTTGGAAACAACACAACATTCCCACAAGGCATATTTTCACATAGTTACTGAGGTGATTCAGATTAATTATACTGATTTACAACTGAGATGAAACTATCAGATACAACTTGGGCTTATTAAATCCAGATTTTTTAAAGGTCAGGTTTCATTGAATGCCACCATATATTTTTGCTAAATCTTTTGTTTATCTAAATCAAGTTCATTTTAGTCCAGCTCTCATCTGAACAGTCCCATGTCTGAACGCTTCACAACTACTGTAATGAAATGTTCCTGACTTACCCTCTCACCCATTGCCCTCTCTTACTGAAACATTCAAAGTAAACTTGGCCACTGTTAAGCATCTAAATGGCGTAATAAGATATCATGGGACTAAATGTATTTTACAAGACTTTATGAGAAGTCTCTCATCCAAACCCAAAGTAAACACGTCGTGGACAGTTCTTGTGTTAGAACACGCAAAAAATACCATTGTACGTGGCAATATCATGTATTTATGGATGACGAATTTAGATTTAAAATGCTTTAACTACCATGTAAATAATGTTTCATGAGTAAGCTAATATATTTAGAGTATCTCATACTCGCCTTCATTCAGTCACAGTATCGAGGTGCCGCAACAGTAGCCTACTTTTTATGGTTGAAATGGAACAAGCACCAACTAACAAGTATTGTTGTTGGTCATTTATGTATTAAAAACATGAATTTAATAAAAATGTTAAGCGAAAACACACTTTCCAGTAGCGGGCATAGATCCTCCTATTGTTCAAACAGGCAAGTATTCCACTTCCTTTACACTTGTCAACCAACCATGAGAGTTACTAAACTAGTCACTAATTACAATACATCCATATTGTTTTCTGACAGTTCACTGACTGTGATAATAACCTGTATTTAATTATTATAAATCTTGATATTCTGCTTTTACAAATGTTTAAATGTCTGAAAGGGCTGTAATATTTCCTGTGTGGGAGAAGGGGTGAAGTCACATTTAAACTACTAAGACACTGTGTACAAAGGACATGTCGAGTGATCCCACAAACAGACATTAAGTCAAGAATGAAGTCAGTTTCTCAGATAAAAGAGTGAATGTAGAAGAACATGCGGTTTTGATTATATTACCTGTTCATTAAACGACCAATTACACCCATAAATGCACATATTAGTGGATCAAAGCATAAAAATAATATAATGATAATTTATTTTGCATACAGATTAAAAATATTAGTTCCATTCAAAAATGCAGTCAGGAAGCAGTAACAGTTACATACTTACAACTGTATGCCTGCCTTCTGTTTTACCACAGATTCACCTCTTAAGTAGCACAGTCTTTATTATTGTTGCCATATTTTAGCAATATACCATAATTCAAATAAAAAATTATACATAAAATGTTGGTATGATATTAACTATATTATCATTGGACTATTACTGGGAGGATGTTGTCATCCAGGTCGACTATCCATGTGTGACCCCATCTGAAAGGATCTTATATCCTCTCCAATGAATTCAGTCACTGTGGGGATGAGAAATTGTGGTAGAAATAATTTAATTGATTGATACAGATCAGCAAGACTCTAGTTAAAGGAATAATTCACACAAAAAACGAAATTCTTTAGCAAATCTCACAATGAAAATCCATTTTCATACCTCACATTGTAATGTTGAAATGCCTAAATTCACTTGCAGCATTTAATTAAAAAAAATAATATATAATAATAAATATAGACAAAATAATTATATAGAATATTAAATAATTATTTGATGTTATTACACTGCCAATCGATAGTTTTGGAATCAGTAAGATTTTTAATGTTTTTGAAAAAGTCTCTCATGCTCACCAAGGTTGCATTTATTTGAATGAAAATACAGTAAAAACTGTAATATAGTAAAATATCATTATAATTTAAAATAACTCCTTCTCTGATGAAAAGATTTGAAAAAGATTTTTTAACAAAAACAATTTCAATAATAAAATAAAAAATATAAATAAAAATAATTTCTTTAAAAAATAGGAGGAAAAAAAACATTAGTTTTTTTGTGTTTTATTTTAATTTTTTTTTTTAGATAAACTAGTACAGGATTTTAATAAGAGCAATTTATTGGTTATCTGCCACAACATGAAAATAATTAATGGCTTATCATTCAGAATTTTAATATTGGTGCATGGCATTTAGAGTCAATCATACCCACCTTCCTCTAATGTGATATGCTGCATGGGTGAGGGGCCCGAGAAGTCTGGGGGTCCCTCCAGCTTCAGACCAGGGCCTGTGTCTCTTTCAGAGGGATGCATCTGGTGCTCCCAGCTCTCGTATTGGCCATATGCAGGTGGGCACAGGTCCTGATAGTGGCTAGTGTTTGACGGAGGTGAGGAGCACATCTCTTGGGGGCAAGGACAGTGTGGATATGGGGAGTGAGAGAGTGGAGGAAGGGGCGAGGTGGAGATCGGACTGCTGGCAGGGAATGGGCTCAGTGAGCAAGAGTGTGAGGGAGAAGGTGAGGAGGACAGATAGGGAGAGTCGAGCCACGGAGAGGGAGACGGGGAGGGGGAAAGAGGTTGTGAGGTTCTTGGGTACATGGGAGGAAGAAGCTCTGTGAAGCCCAGCTCCAGACTCTCAAAGCTGGGATGCCTTTCGGTCAGGGCACCTCGACCTCCACCGTCCTCGGGAACATCCGGTTTGCGGCAGTAGTCCTCCTGGTAGCCATGCGAGGAGTAAGAGTACTCATTGGGATATGGAGGCAGGTGGAAAGACATGCTTCTGTCATCTGCGGATAGGTCTGACCTCATGTCGACAGTGCTGCCGCTCCCCATGGGGCAAAGCGTCACCCCTTCCAGGGGCAAGATGGAGGGACGGGACAGCAGCGGATCTTCCTCTTTAAACATGACTAGAAAATGTAATAAGATGTATAACTTAACATCACAGATGTACCCTGACATTCAGAAAATAATCATATTGTATACATTTAATATGAAATGTGACAAGACATATTACCTAATATGAAATATCAAATTATTTAAATTAATTGTTTTACATTTAATTATATGTAATATTAAATAATTATTTTATAGTTATTGCACTACCATTCAAAAGTCTGGGATCGGTAAAATTTTTTAAAATTCTTAAAATCTCTTATGCTCATCAAGGCTGCATTTATTTGATTAAAAGAAATAAAAAAAAAACTAAGTAAAAACTAATATAATATTGTAAAATATTACTACAATTTAAAACTGTTTCCAATTTTAATAGACTTTTTAATAACGTCTTCAGTGTGATATGATGCTTTGGTGCTCAAGAAATATTTCATATTATTATCAACGTTGAAAACATGATTTTTTTCATTTTTGTAGAAACTGATGCATTTTTTCTGGATTATTTGATGAATAGAAAGTTCAAAAGAACTGCAATTTTTTGAATAAGAAATTTTGTAATATTATATGTCTTTACTTTTCCTTTACTTTCACTTTTGATCAATTTAATGCATCCTTAATAAAAAAAAATTATTTATTAAAAAACATAAGAGAATTTTTTTTTTTTAAACTGCTCTTCTGTGATGCTATTTGGAACATTTTATTGGAGATCAAAGCAGGATATGATACTTGAACTGAAAGTGCCTTTAGATTATGAAAGAGAATCTGTGCTTTATTACACACAACATGCAAAAGACATTTTGCATTTCTTGTCAACAGCACAGATAAATACCATGTGCAGAGTGATTCTCCCATATAAAGCATAGCTAATGGCCATCTGTGTAGCACTCACTGGGCAGATATTTAAAGCAGTGCGTGCTGCTCCTCTTCCTCTTCCCATTGGACACGTACAGGCAGACAGATACTGGGTGGTTCAGTGAAAGATCATTATAGGCTGGCACTCGTACGCACAGCAAATTCTGCACCATAAGAAAATACAGACATAATTAGTTAATTTATTTTCAATTTACACACAGTATAAATTAAAACAGTGAACTTTATATAGATACGGTTTATGGTTAATTTACCTCATTGCTTTTGTCCCTGTCCACATGTGCCTCCTCCTCCCACTGGACTTTGCCATCTAGAAATAAAAAATAATAAATACAACATCAGCACTGATTATGTGATATTATTTCAGTTCCTTCCTTTACATTCACCCAAGCTATAATGTACAGTACCGTTGGGTCAGTAAATTTTTTAATGTTTTTGAAAGAATGCTCACCAAGGCTGCATTTATTTAATTAAAAATACAGTAAAAAAAACCCTGTAATATTGTGAAATATTACTACATTTCTTAAAACAACTCTTTTCTATTTTAATATATGTACAGTAATTTATTCCTGTGATGGTAAAGGTGAATTTACTCTAGCCATTACTCCAGTCTTCAGTCTAACATGGTCCTTCAGAAATCATTCTAATATGCTGATCTGGTACTCAAGAAACATTTCTTATTATTATCAATTTTGAAAAGAGTTGCATTACTTAATAATTTTTGTGAAAACCATAATATATTTGTCCAGATTCTTTGAAGTTCAAAAGAACAGCATTAATGTAAGCATTAATGTAAGCCTACTACAATACCTGATCCTCTCTCCATAAAGAAAACTCTGGAGGCGGGCAGAAAGTTGGTCCCACCAAGAAGTAGTTCCTCGCCTCCCTCTGTTGAACAGGAAGTAAGACTGATAGACTCCACTACAGGAAGCTCCTGTGCAGAGCGCTGTGCTGCAGGCAGAAATTTAAGCTTAAATTTAAGTGAAGTGTACAGGACAAAATTAAAAAGCGAAAAAGAGACAAATTACAAATTATAAGTTAAACAGGCATAATTGTGATTTGCCAACACTCACAGCATTCAATGGGTAAAGAGGCCACCTGCAGGGCTAAGACTCGTCCTGGAGGGACGATGGGTAGAGACAGAGGAAGGTGTGTGCGGAACACCAAACGCACTCGAGTGTTCTTTCTCCCTACATCGGTCTCTCCTTTCCGGAGTTCAATGTCAGAGTTCCTCAGCTTTAGAATACCTGCACAATCAATGCTGAGAGGGAAACACAGGAATTCACGTATGATCACTTACTGAGGTGTCTATGACATACAGTCAGGGCTCAAGTGTCTTACAGGGCAGTCATGTTGTTCTCTGGGTTGAGTGGGATGTCCAGGAGTTTGGTGCCAGCTTGGATGCTCTCCTGACTAGCTGTGCCTACCATCTTCCCTGTTACTCTGCATGGAGAGAAGTATTTCACGTTAAGCCATGGATCTACCAAAAACACGTTGCACAATGTCATACGAGAGTTTTACCTGTGTATTTGATAAAAAGGATGAGGACGTATTGATCTGTCATCGGCAGTTCCTACAAACACCTGTAAGGAGAGCGGCTGTCTTTCAGTGTAACCCACGAGCTGGACAACAGAAAGAAAAAGCAAAAAATGAACATCAATTCAATTAGCTGAAGAACTTATTTTACTTTAAGTAATTTCAGTGTTTTTTCATTTCTCTTTTTAAATAGTGGCTGTTTTCAAATATGTGAGCGTCCACAGAGGTCATGCCTTTTTTACTGATTTATTTATTTGACATATTTATTCATAGATTGTTTATTTTACTACAGACCAACAAACAATCTAAAATTCAAATTAGTAATACAAGTAAGCAATACAGTAAGTCACACAATTGACCCTTTGCAGGGAGCTTGATTGACAGGCGATCTGACCAATCATAACGCAGAATCTGACATTTTGTCCGACAAACAAACCAGACAGGAGAGTAGATTAACGCTGATGGACTTGAACTTGAAAAATGGTGTGTATTGATGTCTTTGCTGACGTCAGTTGAAATAAGAGTCCTTCTGAAGTTCATTCATGTTTATTTTGTGCTATAACTAGTAAAGAGGAAGAGATGATAGGTTCACGTACTGCTTGAGGCACTACAGCGATCTGTCACGACACATTAAAGAGCCACAAAATGGTATTTATTGTTTGAATTTCTTACAAAATGACAAAATTTGAAAGCTGAGACTTTGTTTCATAACAAAAGTAACATGCTATGTCTTGTCTGTTGGCAAGTTGTAAGTTTCCTCTTTGCTCCGCAATGTATTTTTCACTGTGTGAGAACATGATGTGTGGTGTGAGAGCGCCATGGCTTGTCGGACATAGCAACAATAACTAAGGGGGTGGGCGGGTCTTTGCGAAGGGTCAGTTATTAAGTAACAGCACCTACTGTACAGGACTGTACATTATAGCTTATGAGCATCACCTTCACTACTGGATGGCCTCCAGGTGATGCCTTTACTGCTCCTCGACTTCCTTCAGTTTCATAATGAGCACGATGGTGTGGTCTTGGCTGTACCTCTATGCGCAGTTCATACTGGTCGAACTGTGAAGGCAGCGGCCAGTCAAGTGGCGGCAGTGCATTAGATCTGGAGCAGGATTAAGGAAGCAGAGAAAATGTGAGGTAAGAGGTCAAAGATCAACATTATTCTGATTTCTATCAGAATCTAAAACTAGTTTAGTGAGCAAAACAGCATGCTTTATTCCATTAGTGTTTCAAACTGTAGTATGCTACATTTTTATCACATGACCTCCGAATATTACGTTTAACTCAGAAAATGGCGTATATGTATCATTTTGGAAATAAAAATGGTTATTTTCTGTAAAAAATGTCATACCTTTTAGTCTTGTCAAACAATCAGTAAAGGAGTATATAGTAGAGTATAGAGTATATAGTAATTTGTTTTTTTTTGCACATACTATTTTAATGCTGTTTTAATTTTTAGGCAGTATTCAGTGCATAGTTATAATAAGAAGTGTGTGTGCAAACCTAAAGAGAGGACTGTGAGCGCTGGCCCTGGTTCTGCCCCAGCCCAAAGCAGGAGGCACAGACAGGTAGTCCATCCCTATTGTGGGGGGCTCCCTTCTCAGCTGAGCAACCTCTGGGAGGGGGCAGGGAGAGGTCTGAACGGGGGTCAGCTCTGGTTCGATATCTCTTGAAGACATCTGGATTAGGAGCACCCATAAACACACCAAGATGGCAAAATCTGAATGAATTCTTCATTTGATTACCAAGAAGTGAGTTTAACAGCCATATTTCAAAAGGATCACCTGTTCCAGAGAGGTCTTTCTGGTCTTCTGTGGGATGTTGAGCTCACAGCTCGCTGGAGCCTGAGACTGAGCCGAGGTTTCTCCCGTGTCTGGGAGGGAGGAGAGATCCTCGGAGTAGCTGCTTCTGCGGGAGGTGCTGGGGGAGGCCAGTGGAGAGTTCCTGCGCTTTTTGCCCCCAGGAGACGTGGGGCGTGAGGAGGGCGATAGGCAGAAGTGGGCAGCAGCTTCATTGAGCTCGTCCTCCTCCACCAGGAGAGAATCACAGCTGGAAGCTGGACTCAGCCATCCACGAGATGAGGAACTGGAAGCAGGGCTGGGGCTGGGACTGAGGGAACCTGCCCCTGTCATGACGTCACGGTAAGAGTCCAGCAGGGGCAGGTATAGACGCTCCCTATCCCAGCCACCCCCGCCGTCCCAGTAACTTCCCCCCGCTGGACCTGAGTCATCTTCAGGGGAAATAGTGGTGATCTGGATGCTGGGGCACTCAAGCACTCTAGACTCTGATACCTAGAACAGAAAAAGAAGAGGGTGCGATATCATTGTGAGCTAAAAGGAAAATAATGTGATATCACTGAACTTTTACAGCAGCACTGCAACATGACAAATTAATCTACAGCATGACTGAAACACACAGCAGTGTTTTTTATGAATGAAAGATTCTTGTCAGGCAGTTCTTTTTAGTGAATCAAAAACATACAGCACAATTATTGTAGTCTGACACCTGAACAAAACACTCTTATCAGTCAAACATAAATCTTACAACTACCTGTAAATTTTAAATCGATATAGTCACTGACTGGTGATTCATATACAGTGTTATTTATTTATATACTATTGAAGAATTTATTAATATTTTGAATTAGCTTTTATTTTTAATTCTAATTTTAGTTTAAGTTTTAATCATTCTGTTATATGCTTTTGTCATTTTCGTTAGTTAAAATTTTTCTATTAAATTATTTAAATTATTATTTACTTATTTAAACTTTTTTTAGTTTAGGTTCTTCCTCTAATGTTTATATTTTTTAATTTCAGCTTTTTTTAATTAATGAGAACTATTTTTTAAACGTTTTAGTTTTGGTTAACAATACTTTTAAAGTTAAATAAATAAATATATAAATTATATTTATGCATCATGTATGACAATGCGTAGTTTAATATTAGTTAAAAATAAGACTTTTCTTTTCAGAAGTACACGTTTATATAGAATTGAGAATATTAACTTGCTCACACACCATTATTAATGATTATGGGATTGCGTTTTTGCTGTCTTTAAAACGTGAATATCAATAAAAAAAAGTCACACATCTTTTGCAAGAACTGTTTTAAATTTACTCATTATTTTAAGAAATAAAAAAAATAATAATTATAACTTTTCTCATCACTTGGCATTTGGCAATGGACTTGCATTTTTTTTTCTCCAAATACTTTTTCCAAGTATTGAAAAGAACCATTAATGGAACCATTAAGGAACCGGAATTGTTCAAATCAAAAGAATCAAAAGAAAAACAGAAATCATTATATTTTTTTTTACAATTCCACACTCTATTCGAGACTCTGTTCACTTCTGTAGTTTTTGAGTGAAACAAGACATTCAAAGAGAAAGGACTTGATCTTATCCTTCATAGTGAGATTACAAAGACAATCATGTTTTTCTTTGGAATAATTTACAGATGAATGGTGTACAATATGGCAAAAAACATGTATTAAATAAATATGGTCACTTTTGGTTTGATTTTGGTTGACTTTAAATGCTAAAGGATACTTAAATTTAATAGAACTCTAACATTTATTTGCAGCACTTTTGTGCCAAAACAAAATATGCACAACAGCTCATGGCAACCGATTCTGTTCACAATAAACATTTCTGGGCAACAAAAACGAACTCCTGAAATTAAAACCAGACCTCTGGATTTATTTCACCATAATTAATAACAATGAGTAACATGATCTTTGTATCAGGATGATCTAGATATCTACAATTTAGGCAAATGTGCCTCCCACCTGTATTGATCTTGCTGGCAAACTCTCATAAGTCCCACTGAACTCCCTGACTAATGCCCGTCTCGGGGGTGGGGAATGCATCCCAGCCCTGCGACCGGCTGACAGTGGGATACCCACAGGTTGGCCACCCTGTGCGGAAGTCAAGTGGGTATCTGTGACAAAAAAAAAAAAAATAAAAATAAAAAAAGATTATTGTACATGGCAAATCACAAGCTTTCCAAGCTGCAATCATATGCATATGGGATAAACAATTGCTGAAACATGAGACACGAGGCCTCTCATTGGAAAATCATAACAAACACAGGGAAGCCTTTGTGGAGACGTCATTTATTATTTCCACAAGTACACACAGACTTGTTTACCTCAGAAAACATCCACAAGGTTTTCCAAATGGGCTGATTTCTGAAATCTCAACTCTCAAAACTACAATCTGACACACCAAAATATTAGCATAGCAATGACAGTTTCCACAAAAATGCTAGGTTCTTTAGTTAATGTTTCTATAAAAAAAAAAAAAAAAAAAAACCTTGGGTAACTCTAAACAAGCTACCAACAATCGAGTAATTTTATTTAATTTTTGTTCTTAGTTTATTTACTTTTTTTGTCATGAGGATTTTTGAGCTCACTTGTTTGCTTTACATTCCTTCTTGCTCTAATAGCAAATATGCACATTTTAATGAAAAACATAACTATGATTATTATTATTTTAATTACAATAATATTTAACCCAACATAGTCATAAAACATAATTAATTTTGCTAATTATGAATTTAATACGTTTCTTACCATTTAAAAAGCAATATTTATCTGATAGAATGTTACAGATATTACAAAATCTACTTTAAAGAGGTCATATGACATTGCTAAAAAGAACATTATTTTGTGTATTTGGTGTAATGCAATGCCTTTTAAGGTTCAAAAAACACATTATTTTCCACATACTGTACATTATTGTTGCTTTTCTATGCCCCGCCTTTCTGAAACGCGTCGATTTTTACAAAGCTCATCGTTCTGAGAAGCGAGGTGTGCACTGATTGGCCAGCTATCCAATGTGTTGTGATTGACCAAATACCTCAAGCGTGAGACGGAAATGTTACGCCCCTTACCGTATTGTGATGCGCGACGACACAAAAACAATAAAACCCATTACAAACGAGGCATTTGTTGCATCAAGTGGGGACATAATTACTGATTATAATGACTTATACTGTCTTTTTACGTGTCGCGTTGCATCGCACCGCGTAAACATTACCATGTCTGCATTTGTGATCGGAGAAACGACAAACAACAATCACTACTCTACACTGCTCAAAACTTGCGTTTGAATAGTCAGTGGCAAATTCTTTAAATATGAAAACATACTTACAGGCTGTGAGTCAGAGGCGCCAGACTGTCCTTGCAAAGTTGGAATTGCCCCACTTTATAGAAACAGCCTTTGTGCAAGCCAGCATTGTAGGCTACTCTCTCCCAGGTTCAGGAAATAGTCCTCCGTAAAATGTGCTGCACACACTCTAATATTTGCGTTGAACTGTTCTGGAACAGTGTTGTAAATATAACTTAACCACTGATTTCTAGTTGTGTCCTCTTTTGGAAGCCCAAACAAAGTAGTTTCGCTTTCACAACGAAACACAGCGTCTCCAGGACATGGCGCCGGCGGCAGCAACAATACTACAGCGAGAATAAAAGTTACGCCTTCTTTCTTTGCGTATACATTTGGGCGGTGTTATGCAAATCTCCCCACACCGTGACGTAGAGATGTGGGGGCGTGTTTGAACGAGCCGTTTTAGGGGGTCATGGCAGAGTCTTAACTTTTATAAAGAATATCTCTTTGGTTTTGAGACTTTAGTCTTTGCATCTTCAGGGATCTTATCTATGCACAAACAGCTTGTAACACTCCAAAGAGAAAGGAAAACTTGAAATTGCATCATATGACCCCTTTAAAATCAATGTTTCACTGGAAAAGTCTCTATTGTTGTGGTAAACTATGGTTACCATGGTATATGTTTGAAGCGCAATTCTAAAGTAGTTCAGGACCTACATAGCAAGTTCTAATCCCTAAATTTGTTGATATGATAAAGGGCAAAAGTTAATAATTAATTAAATATAGCAATGCTTAAGAACATAGTAAACATCTCAAGAAAGCACTTGTGGTAAAAGGCAGCAAAGTGATGCAGAGTGGACAGAAACCTGAAGTGCATGTTTCTACAACTTCACACCAGAATGAAGGCGGAGGGTGTGTGTACAACAGAATGTGTGCCAGGAGGGGAAAACATGGCAGAGAAAAGGAGGGAATATTGGAGGGAGGTATCTAAATGCATGCTCAGTAAACAGAGATTGAGGGTTCGGGTCCAGATGGCAGCTGTTAACTCTGCTCACACGCACTGCTGATTAAAAACACATTGCACTGTGCTCCACACTTACCCATAAACACACGCACACTTCAGCGGATAAAACTTAGTTACATGGGCAGTGAGTCAGACTACATGAACATGTAAGCATTCTTTAGAGACATTAAAAATTGTGCCCCTTTAGACATTCAAGGTAAAGACATTCAAAGTCTCCTAAAATATGCACAGTGTACTGCCTTTGGGTCAAAATAAAGATATAAGAAGGATGTCCAAGATGAGACAAAAGTGAAATCCTTTAAAAAGCAAGCTCAAAACACAAGATCGACTTCTTTGAATTTATATCGGTTTCATATATGTTTAAAAACATTTCTACAAAAATCTAATAACTACAGAAATGTCACGTGGTGCAACTATCATCAGACAAAACCTTTCCACCTTGAATAAACTAGTGTCCACAACTTATTATTTTATAAATAATTCAAACATATTTGTCAATGTAAACATTTTTTGACCCATTAATATAAAGAGGTGTCCTTAAGAGGCCTCAGTAATCGTTCTTTATCATTAAAGGTGAAAATGTGTGATTTTACTTCGACTTAATGACCTAGAGCCAGGGGTGTCAAACTCAGCCCTGCAGAGTTTAGTTCCAACCCTGCTCCAACACACACAAACCATGTAGCTTTCAATTGAGCCTGACGGACTTGATTAGCTGGATCAGGTGTGTTTAATTGGGGTTGGAGCTAAACTGTGCAGGGCTGCAGCCCTCCAGGAATTGAGTTTGTCACCCGTGACCTAGACAGACCATGAATGTCTTTTCTGTTTATGTTTTTTGGTCACGTGACAACAAAATGGCTTCAATTGCTGATTTGCTAGATTTTTTTTTTTTAATGTAAATAATACTGTAAAGCAAAATTGCTCAACTGCACATTTTAAAGAAATAATAATGAGCCAAAATATGGCAACTTAAAAAAAAAAATCTGAAAAATATCAGAAATTACTTTTAATTCAGAAAACTAAAACAGTCGCTTTTTGTCTGAATTGCTGTGTATTCCGGAGAAGAAAAAGAAAATATTCGTCGTTGACTTAGATACTTTTAAAATATATTTATATTTATTTATAATGTGCATGTTCTGTAGGATTCTGATATAAATAATGAATCGCTAATTATTTATCCAAAGCTACTTGTTCTAAATACACTCCCCTAAGCAAACTAACTGCTCAAGGGGACAACAGTAATCATTTATATGTTACGCTTCGCGGTTTTTAGACCTAGAACATCGGTTACCAGCCCAGACCTGTGGGCACCATCCCCGTATGTATAGCTTCGCCACCCTTTCCATCTTTCCTCGGACCGGCGCTCATACCGGCAGGCTCACGGTGCGTCTGGCCGCTCTCGGTGTCTTCTGGGCCGCAGCGGCTCTGGCGCGGCGGATCCTCCTCAAACACGAGCTTGAACTCGAACTCTCCCTCCTCCCATCCCGAGCCCGGAGCGGCCCCCATCTCTCACTCCGAGAAAAGTACGACCGAGACCGGCTACAGATATATCACTGACCCTCTCTCACTTCTCAACTTCGGCTCCGTTTAAAACTCATGGGAGTCATACAGCTTTTCCAGAATGTCACTGAGCACGATCCGCTTTCTCCTTCGTGCGCCTTCCTTTTATTACACTAAAGAATTAAAAGTTATCCTCAAGCTGAAGTATCACATTTGCATGGATCATTTTCTTATCTCCGCATCGCTCTTGCAGCTGCTCATCTCTTCTTGAACTTTTTTTCTTCCCAGTAGATTCGCTTGCGATTTCCGTGACAGTCGGTTATTATAACTTCATCTCACGAACTTCCATCGTCCAGAACCGGCCATGTTCACAGCCTCAAGTCCCACAAACGTTCACGTTCAATAACAAATATCCGTTGGATTTACATTCATACCATAACTCCTCCACCGCCATAGAACAAAAAAGTTATATCAAGCTCTTTTTCGTTCTTTACCCTTAATTGCCTTTGGGCGGGTTCTTAAATACCGTTACTCTCTCCCTATTGGCTATCTGAACTGTCAATCAACAGAGCCCCTCTTTCTTAGCTTTACATGCCCGCTTTTGCTGTGAAGTGTGTTGATTGGCCAGTGAGCGCAACTACATATTTTAGAGTGAAGTATAACTTTATGATACCCACAAGAATCTATTCCAACACACATTTTTTAAAGCAGAAACACTTTCTCATCTATCCAATAGAGAATTCCCTGGACAGGCACCAGTGAGAGCCTTGTCTGGCAAACAGGTTCTGAGAAAAACATATTTCATTCCTTTTCCACATGCTTAACACAGTGGCTATTTTTGTTTCAGACAAGACACTGATGCTGAAGGCTAATCCATCCGTGACGCCATAAAGACAGTCATCCCTCTCTCTCTTCCCATCATACTTTCCCCCTACTTTGTCCCTCCCCTTCCTTCTCCCCAACTCTCTATCCCAGTTCTCCCTCCTTTCCCTCCCCCTGTAAGATCTGTTTCTCATTATCCTCTGTAGTCTGCACTCTGTCTGAGACGGGAGATGAAAAACTTAAATAAACATGCTCTCTCTCTCCCTCTTTCTCCTGCTCTCTGACAATTCTCACAATAATTATCTTTTGTCTTATTTTAAAGCTCGTCTCATGTTTGATGCTTGGATGTGAGCTTTCCATGGCATGTGTTGCTTGATAAAGTTGATTCGCAAAGGCATCCGTCTGGCATTCATCAGTGCTGGAATTACACTCCCATTTAATTTAGGAATTTGAATAGCCATAATTCTGGAAGAGAATAGAGCATATAAAGAATATGAGGCTTTTTGAAATTGGATCTCATGGTCTTAAGCACAGGGCTTGATTGTGAGGCGGCAGATTTAATCAAGTTATAAAAATATCAGAGCTTCTCATCAGCAGCAATCTCTGCTGTCTTTATATACACTAACTAGACCGAAAGCATATTTATAGGAGAATGTTGCCATCCTGTGGACAGCAAAGATAGCTAATATGTTTAGTTCCCACACAGCCTCCAGTCACGTCACAATGACATATATGCACATCTGAGTTACTATAAACTTCATGCAAAGCAATGATTAAGCTGCTCACTTTTTCACTGCTCCAGTGAACCCAGTCATGAGAGTTTGGAGAAGCTTATGTTACTCATGGGAAACAGGTCACTGAATAATGACACAGAGGTCAGAAATAAGGAAGTGGATTTTCTCGCTAAGTTTTCCTCTCCCTCATTCCCTCTATGTCACTCTATCTCTCCCACAGAAATTTCTCATATATAACAGTAGTTTCCCATTCGGAGTGTGGTTAGAATGTGTCATATTTTCAATAACTGATCCACTGATAGACATGACTCATGCAGTGAGTTTGTGTGTGAAAATGTATTTCTCTATTCACTGATGTCCTTTTACTATACACTTTAAACAAAAGGTCCTAAAGAGAGTTTTCACAGCAATGCCATATAACAACCATTTTTCATTCCCCAAAGAACCTTTCAGTGAACAGGTATTAAAAGTTTGAACAACATTTTAACTCTATAAAGCCTATGTATCATATTTGGTGTGTACACTTCTAAAGCCTCTAAGTTAGCATCATGATTAAAACTTTGCTGAGAAATCTGTTGTACACACAATCTACTACATGCATGTCGTCTGTCATCTGAGTAGTTCATACAGGCCTTTTAGTATAATTCCAATAATGTCCTCCTTCAGGTATATTCAGATATATTAATCTTTTTTTGTTTGTTTGAAAAATCATGTTAAAATGTGAGAACCAAATATGAAACACTAATATATGAAACATCAATAATATTTAGAGAAACGCTTATTTGTACATCTCTCAGTCATAATTGAATTGTATGTTTGCATGTTTTAGCCTCCACAATTAAAAATACAGAGCTTTGATCACAAAACTAAGCATTTAAATATCATCTTACTAAGACATATTTTTGGGACATATAGAGGACTCTGAATAATAAGTTACTTTTTTTCACTTAAGCTCCATATTCAGCTATATGTCAAAAGGTAAAAAAAAAAAAAAAAAAAAAAAAAAAATCAATTTCAAAAAATTTGATTTTTCTGACTATTATTTCATATTTCAGTCTTTACAGGGTTAATTTATCTAAAGAACTTTTTAAAAGGTTGTTTAGAAGAACCTTTTGCGTGATGGAACATTTCCATGGATGGAACCATATTTACCTAATCATAATGCCAATAATTAAAAAAAAAAAAAAAAAATTATATATATATATATATATATATATATATATATATATATATATATATAATTTTATTTAGTTATTTTTTTAAGTATGTAAAGTATGTAAAGTGCTTACCAAGTGCTGAAAGTGCCATATAGCTCACAATTTCTTGGATGAACCTGAGTCTTCTGTTCTTCTCTGCCCCTCTATTTAAAACTCTTCTGAGTACCAAGGGAATAAATAAGTATGGCTTCAAAAGATATGGAGTAATGAAGATGAGTTGCATGAACCACTTTTATGATACTTTTATCCTTTAATTTAGGAGCCTAACAGTATCCATCCCCATTCATTAAAAAAAAAACATTCTTCAAAATTTCTCCTGCTGTGTTCCACAAAGGAAAGAAAGTCATTATGGAACATGATGGTAAGTAAATGATGCTAGAATTTTCAACTATTCCTTACATAAACAGAGAAAGTTTCTGTATAGTAAACTATGATAAAGAACTGTCAGATAAGTTGAAGCTGGTAAGAGCAGGTAGAAGAAATGTGGGTGGGTGCAGAGGTGTGGAACTGTGTCATACACCTCACCCACCTTCCCCTATTCTCCTTGCATGCTGTAGCCTGCAGGTTAGAAAAAAGGACCTTGTACTTTTGTTAAAGGCAAAAAAGACATGGAGAAATTGGTGTGTCGAAATATTAGGGAGGAGGAAGGATGGGGGTGGAGTAAATATGAACATGAACATGAATCTAGCAGTTTAGTGACAGAAAGAAGCAGTTGGACATTTATAAGGTGAAGTTTGAAGCTATAGTATATGAAATCACAGGGATCACAGGCAAAAACAAGAACTTATGCAATTTAGAAGAAACTATTTAAAAGTTTATCTGAGACAGTGGAAAGAAATAGACCAACTCAACAGCACAACCTAACAGACAACCTAATCAGCACCATCTGGTCACTTCAGGGGGAACACACTTCAGCCATTCGGATCTAATCAAGTGTATTGGTGAGTTACAAGAAATGCTCTTTGATTTTGTTCATTTTGTGTTCATTTATTTTTCTCTTTCATCATTTCCCAGTTGTCTAATTTTAATAAAGCCATTCTTACAGAAATACATGACAGTCCTTTAAGTCATTTCTTATAATCTGCCCATTTTTCCATCTCCCACTCTCTGACCACTCTCTGTTGATGCAACTCTGTTCAGTTTCTCAATTTCACACATCTCTGAGGCTCTGAGGTCGGCATTGTGCGTAATCAGAGACAACTTTTGTGACAGCATTGCAGACTGGACAATCGTGTCTTCTTGCTCTATACTGATTACAATACTGATTCACTACAACCGGTTCACTATGGTTCAATTTGCGACTTTATCTGTTTCTTTAAATTCCTTGCTTTATTTGTGTTATTTTAACTTGACCTTAATGTTTAATCTTTAATGTGATCTTTTTTCTTGACAATTGCTGTGATAAAATAAACTGATATCACTTTAGGGACCAATTCTTACTATTAACTAGTTGCTTATAAGCATGCCTATTATTAACATATTGGCTGTTTATTAGCACTTATAAAGCACATATTTTGCATGACTATATTCTACATCCCTAATCCTACCCAATACCTAAACTTAACAACTATACTAACTATAAATAAGCAGCAAATAAGTTGTTTATTGAGGCAAAATTTGTAGTTAATGGTTTGTTAATGGTGAGAATTGGACCTTTAAATAAAGTGTGACCAATAAATTTATAAAATTACAAGTAAATTTTGTTTCTTTCCAGATGAGGGTGAGTGTGAGGATGTGATCAGTGATATTACAGCAGCAGAGGCATTCCTAGTAGTTGAGCTCAAGATCACACAGCAAGTTGTAGCACATTGTTTTTTTTTTTTCATTGATGGCAGATTACTGGTGAAATATTGACTTGGTTGCTGAGAGTTCATCCTTGATACTGGCTCACATTATTTGCCTCTGAAGGAAATTTTATAAACGGAAAGTTTGAAAAGTTGTTATATTATTGTAGTATGTTTTACAATCAAATAATATTTCAGTCTTTCTACTTCAAAATTTCATGTTTAATTTAATGTTACTCACTGTTTCTTTGTAATTATTTGTGAAATTTACTAGTAGTTTTTCCTATTTTTCTTCCTTATTTTCATTGAAAAGTAAATCCTGCAGCAGTTTTTGATTCAGTGTATAAAAAATATAACTGCTGACAACGACTTCCCTACTGAAAAAATTAAATTAAATTAAATTAAATTAAATTACATTAAATTCATTCATTCATTAATTCATTCACCCATCCATCCATCCATCCATGGTTAGGGATATGAAAGCATTTTCCATAACATTGCTTTCTTATTCCACCAGTTTTTCTGACGCCTTCCTGATGGGATCAGAAAATGGGACCAGCTCCTTCGAAAACATGACAAACAGTAACAGCATTGTGAGTAACAATATCTCTGTTACTTTTGGGGCCCTCATCCTCAGCATCGTCTTCCTCCTGGGTGTTCCTGGCAACCTCTTCATTATCTGGAGCATCCTGGCACGTGCCCGCAAACGCTCCGTCACTACCCTGCTCATCCTCAACCTGGCTTGTGCAGACGGTTGTCTGATGTGTCTGACGATTTTCTTTATAATATATCTAGCCAAGCAGAACTGGATATTTGGAACTGTCATGTGCAAGCTGCTTTTTTACTTGTGCAATACAAACATGTATGCTTCCATTATGAACATCACGCTGATGAGTCTACACAGACTAGTGGCAGTGATGTGGCCCACATACTTTACTGCCTGCATTCGTAGACGGATGGTATTACTTGTGCTTGGGGGCCTTTGGATTGTCGTATTTCTTTTGGCACTTCCTGCTTTAATATTCAGACGAACAGAGAAGAATTACAATGGGAAAGAACGCACTGTGTGTGCAACTCATCATGAGTATCCACAGCATGTGAGACTCTTTGCTCCATTAATACGTGAGAGTAACACTGTATCAAACTGCTCAGCATTATACTTCATATCTCTCATATCATACCACAGACTTGCCCTTGTTTCATATAAACCAGTGGCACTCAAAGAGGGGGCTGGGGACCGCTAGAGGGCCTCAGCAAATTTCTAAGGGGGCTGCAGAATGAATGAAAATGATTAAAGGGATAGTCCACCAGAAAATTAATATTCTGTCATTATTTACTCACCCTCATGGCATTCAAATCTGACTTACTCTTTTCTGTAGACTGTAAAAGAAGATATTTTGAAGAATGATGGTAACCAAACATTTGCGGTGATCCATTTACTTTCCTTATTTGGAAAAAACATGCAATGGAAGTCTGGAAACTCTTTGGCAACCAATATTCTTCAAAATATCTTCTTTTGTGTTCATATAGTTTTGGAACACCATGAGGCTAAGTGAATGATTTCTCCTTAAATCATATTAAAATGATTTAACTTCATTAAAATGCTTTAAAGAAATCAAGGTATAAACTATTTAGGTATTTTTAAAAACATTTTTATTAAAGGGGGTCATATGACATTGCTAAAAAGAACATTATTTTGTGTATTTGGTGTAATGCAATGTTTATACGGTTTAAGGTTCAAAAAACACATTATCTTCCACATACTGTACATTATTGTTGCTCCTCTATGCCCCCCCTTTCTGAAAAGTGCCGATTTTTACAAAGCTCATCATTCTGAGAAGCGAGGCGTGCTCTGATTGGCCAGCTATCCAGTGCGTTGTTATTGGCCAAATACCTCAAGCGTGAGACGGAAATGTTACGCCCCTTACCATATTCAATTACAAACTAAATTAAAAAATTACAAATTACAAAATTAAATTATAAACGAGGCATTTGTTGCATCCAGTGGGGACATAATTACTGATTATAATGACTTATACTGTCTTTTTACATCTTGCGTTGCATAGCGCCGCGTAAACATTACCATGTCTGCATTTGTGATCGGAGAAATGACAAACAACAAACACTACTCTACACTGCTCAAAACTCGCGTTTGAATAGTCAGTGGCAAATTCTTTAAATATGAAAACATACTTACAGGCTGTGAGTCAGAAGCGCCAGACTGTCCTTGCAAAGTTTCAGGATTCAGGAAATAGTCCTTGGTAAAATGTGCTGCACACACTTGAATATTTGGGTTGAACTGTTCTGGAACAGTGTTGTAAATACAACTTAACCACTGATTTCTAGTTGTGACCTCTTTTGGAAGCCCAAACAAAGTACTTTCCTTTCACAACGAAACACAGCGTCTCCAGGACATGGCGCCGACGGCAGCAACAATACTACAGCGAGAATAAAAGTTCCGCCTTCTTTCTTTGCGTAAACATTTGGGCGGTGTTTTGCAAATCTCCCCACACCATGACGTAGAACGAGCCATTTTAGGAGGGCATGGCAGAGTCTTAACTTTTATAAAGAATATCTCTTTGGTTTTGAGACTTTTGTCTTTGCAACTTCAGGGATCTTATCTATGCACAAACAGCTTGTAACACTCCAAAGAGAATGGAAAACTTGAAATCGCATCATATGACCCCCTTTAACTATTTCAATTCCTATTTCCAAAATGTAATTATAATAATTATTATTATTATATTGTTTTATTAAAGAATATACAGTTTTATGGCTTATAACTATTAATAACTTGACACTCCCAGTTTCTGTTATTACAAATATCATAATTAAATTCTTAACTTATATAAAGGGACTATGAATATTGTGTTGGACAATTGGGGGCCTTTAAGTCAAAAATGCTGAGATCCACTATAAACACAACTGGCACAAACTTGTGTTCAGTTAGCAATTATATTAAAAACAGCCTCAGAGAACTATTAATATTACTGTACTACAGGGGTGTCCAAACTCAGTCCTGGAGGGCCACTGTCCTGCCTCAAAACACCTACCTGGAAGTTTCTAGTATGCCTAATAAGGGTTGGAGATAAACTATGCAGAACAGCGGCCATCCAGGAGTAGGATTGGACATCCCTGCTGTACTAAAATATTTAACAGTAGGCTATTACTATAACAATACAAACCCCTTTGGGAGATCAAACTCTTTATTTTCTGATAATGAATGGCTGAGTGTGCTTATCCCTTACACAATTCCATAATTCATACATAATTTTCTTTTATGAACAGGGGGTATTTCAGTACACACTTGAGACAGTGGTGGGCTTCCTGGTCCCATATATGATCATAGTCAGCAGTTATGTGTGTATCCTTCGCCGCCTCAGACAGACCATGTTCAAGAGAAGGATACGAAGTGAGAACCTTATTCAAGCCATCATTGTGACTTTCTGCATTTTTTGGCTTCCTTACCACTGTATTAATATAGTACAAGTAAGTCATTTTCATTTAAATTTCTCTTTGGTAATCTTTTTTCAAATCTTAAGCAAAATGTGTGAATTATTTATCTTCTGATCAGGTAGCAGCTCTTACATCAGAGGGACCACTCAAAACGAAGTAAGTGAATTGAAGATCTTATAGTATGGTCCACAGATATTTCTCCAAATGTCAACAGAGCCATAGTGACCACCTTCTCTGTCTATTCCCAGACTGGATAACATCTGGCAGTCCGGCCGTGCTATTACGTCTGCTCTGGCTTTTATCAGTAGTTGTGCCAATCCTGTCCTCTACGCCTTTGCTGGACGATCCTACATCAAAGCTGATGGCCTGGCATTCATGGCCAGACTCTTTGAGGGCACTGTTCTGGACTATGGTGCACAGAGAAGCCGTCAGAACAGAGATGTCATCAAGCTCTAAACTACATTGGAGTGCAGACACAAAATTGAATCTTGGACAATAAATTGGATACTTTTACACTAGTCTGTATTGTGACTGATACTATAGGGAATATATATATATATATATTTTAAAAAAACAAAACGGTTTCATCTGTAGAGAAAGCAGCCTATAGCGTTTTTAAATTTGATTTAACTCCATTATAAATCAGCAACTTGCTTTCATTTTAAAATCAACCTTCAAGTTTGTAAACTGTTGATACAAAATTAACCCCATTTGAAGATTTCATTGCGGTTATACATTCTTTGGAATAACCATGGTAAATCTGTACTTGCATTCTGTGTATATAAAATCTTCACATTACCTCTTGTAAATATTTGTACTAATAAATTGTGTAAATACTTAAAACACACCAGTGTATACATTTACAGGACTGGAATTAGGAAGTCATTCGCAAGTGATCACATGTATTTTAGAGTCATATTGTGCATTTACTTTTGGAAGCACAAACTCATATGCAGGAATCAAACCTTTTCTTCCAGTTTAGAACAATTCAATTTGATCATGCATAAAGCTACTGAAGTAGATTAGTCGCACACAAAAGGATTTTAACACCCAATCTCTTTGTAGTTGACTTTAAAAATTCACAAGTAGTACACAATCCACACCATGAATCAACCATGTATTTTAAAATGATAATTTATTTATTGTACCAGTTTCAAATCATTACATCACTGACAAGATAGCAAGCAAAGATGGACATACAACATACTACAAATTACAATTATATACTCTAATTTACTGTAAAAATATTTGTTTTTTTATCACCAATTTAAAAAAATAAATAAATTAATAAATAAATAAAAAAGAGAGTGGAGCTCATTCAAATCCATAGAAGTCAGTCTGGTCACATGATTTAAACACCCAAATAATAAAAAAAGAAAATGGGATTAATACAATACACAGACATTGCATAAAAGGTAGTGATTACATACATGGTCTGAATTTAAACGCGCAAAGCCTACCTTATTCAACACTTGCCTGCTTTCAGTCGCTAAGGTACCTGCAGAATATTAGTGAAGATGTTAGAACAAACATTAAACTGGGGTTCGTTTTCACCTCTGAGCATTTTATTTATTTATTTTAAATCAGAGCATGATAATAATCACTGGCTATCAGAAACACGGACGATCATGCAACTCATCACTTAAGCAAAAAACAATTAGCTCGCTTCCCAATGGAAAGCGAAACATCTCATAGCTTTATTTTGTTGAATCACAAAGCCTACCTTATTCCGCACTTCCCTGCTTTCAAAAGCTGAGGTTCCTGCAGAACATTAGTGAACATGTTAGAACGTTTAGACTAAACTGGGGCTCATTTTCACCGCTCAACACTTTACTCAGAACATGATAATAATCACTAGCTCTCAGAAACACGGACAATCATGCAACTCATCACCTCAGCGGGAAACATTTGCTCGCACGAGGCACGCGAGATTTGAACTCACCTCATTTCCATAAACGCACGTCCCTGTAAACAATAAACAGAAAAACTGCATTTTAGAAAGAATTCCGAGGGAAACAAAAGCACATCATGGCTTTATTCCGCAACTTTAACCAGTCAGTGCAGTAGGTTTTTAATCATCAGATTCAGGTGAAACACGGTCTGCAAAAACATCATGTCTGGACTGAGCAGCGGCGGGCTCGATTCAAGCTAATACGATACAGTAGTGATACAGTTATAGCCTAACACAAGGCATCTGGATGTAGTTAAAGCAGATACACCTGCCAATTCGGCAAGCAACAAAACTTCTCTCAATTAAATTCACACATTAGCTTACAGTATTCCTGTGAAATATAAATAAAAGGATGAACTTACAGAAAACAATCCAATGTGTCCACCACACCGGTATGATTGGGAACACACCTCCTTTTGATTCTGTGTATATATATACGTATTTTATAATCGGTCAAAAAAAAAAACCCAAAAACGGACATAGCAGCAGAACACTGACCCCCTTCTTTTTCCTCCTTAAATTTACAATATATGCTGGCTAATAACAGTATAAACTAGCAATCAAATTAGTGTTTAAGTATTAACGCTATTAAATTCAACACTAATGTTACTGCTCCACTCAACGTCGCCAGCAGAAAGGATGTTACTCTGGCAAGAGGCCGTATTTATCTCCTAATCAACCACGTGTTTCTACAGGAAAAAAAGCGCTTCCGGTTGCGGCACCCCTACCCCCACAAATTATTATTAACTGGATCAGAGTGAACTCATTAAATTCAGTCCGACATGATGTGATTTTTGTATGGAAAACTTTGATTAATTTTTATGTTGTATTAATTGTCAGCACACATAACATGATGTATTTAATGCAGTGGTTGTAGGCATTATGAATGCCCAGTAAATTACAGTAGTTGTATTAAAAGAGAATTATTACAAAAAGTGTGAGTTAATAGAGCGTATATGATTTACCATATCATATTTGTAAAATCATGTTACTAATTGCTATGTAATATCATTGAAACATTTAAACGGTACAATAATGCTTACAGATGAAAGAACCTTATCAACATGGCTGCGGTTACATTCCAGTTTGTGTCAATCACGCGGTAAACATACGACACTCTCATTGGTTTAACCTTCGCTGGCAGAAAGTTGTAAAAGAATAGAAGTGGATTTCTGCAAGTTGTCGGGATAAACGGGCTGTACTTTACAAGCACAATGAGAGTTGTAATAGGTATATCACTTATATTAATTTTCGCGTTGTCACTGTATGATAGCATAACAAAATAGCTTATTTTGATTGCTAGTTTGTAACACTGAGAGCCTCTTGCACTATAAACATAGCTCTGTTATGTGAAAATATGTAGTAAATGTATTAAAATATCCTGTCACCTTCTTTGAACGCATGTGATCTTGTTCTTATGGCATGACTGGCTTCATTTATTAGTTACTGACTGTATGAATGAGAATTTAATTTTGCTTTAGGTAATGTTTCGTAAGTGCCTTAACAGCAGGGTTGCCAGGTTTTCACAGCAAAACCAGCCCAAAACTAGCCCAATCGCTTTTCAGGGGAGGTTTCCGGTAAAAATCGCGTTCAGGTGGGGTAAAATACACGTTTTTTGGTGGGGTTCCTCTGATAAACGTCGCTTTCCAGGGGCTAAATATCAGTTTATTGCGGTCGCTCCAACCCGCGGAAAGAGCGTAAAAGTAGTAAACCGCGGACTTGGCAACACTGCTTAACAGCGCATGCGCATCTACACCGCGCGGGATGGTTGCAAACAGTGTTGCCAACTATTTTTCAGGGGAGGTTGCTAAAGGCGGGTCGATTTGTTGCTAAAAGTTGCTAAAAGACGTTGCAATGTCATAATGTAATCATGACGCAAAATTGTGTCACTGCATCAAAACCCAGCAACAAATATATTTTAGATATGCACATTTAGATTTGCTCGTAAAAAAATATAAATGCATAATATAATATTAAAATATAAATAGCTGTATTTTTAAATACAACATTGAATTATTGAACACTTATTAGCTAGTAAACTACACATTCTCATCATTTATAGTTATAAGCAGTGTATTAGTAGTTAGTATGCTACACTAAGAAGAGTCTGTAAAAATAGGGCACAATATGAAGGAATTTTCTGTATTGATTTTTCCACAGGTTTTTTGCCTGCATTTTTAATTATGCATTGTATTTTGTGTTTTTTTGGGTTGCAGGGCTACAACAGATAATGTATAATGTCCTGGGAAATTACTAGTGCCTTTTCCATTTTTCTAGATATTTTTCTTACATGTACTAACTGTTCAACAGTTGCAGGTACAAGCTACTAACAAGGTGCATCAGAAATTAACAATTAATGAAATTATTACTATTAAATTGAACAATTGCATATAGCAGCAAACTTAATTCAAGTGATATGTGTACTGCTAGGCATCTTTGGTTTCCTCTTTTTGTGTAATTTAGATGGAAAATGTGTGCCTTTTTATCATTTGAGTCATTTATCAAAAGTTGCTAAATAAATTTTAAAAATAGCTAAATTTGTTGCTAGGTGCTTTTGTAAGAAAAAAGTTGCTTGGGTAGTCTGAAAAGTTGCTAATTTTAGCAACAAAATTGGTAAGTTGGCAACACTGGTTGCAAACACTATGTAGAAATGTCATGAATCGATCCACATTGATGTACAGTATGGAAACATACATCTACACTCCATATACTAGTTGCTATACTGTAAATACAGTAATAATTTTCCAGCCCCTTTTATATTTTACCGCATTGGCTCTATTTGATTATTTTTTCTCACTTTTTCACTCTTATCAGGCAGAGGATCAGGGTTTGTGGGTCGTGAGCTGACACGTTTGTTGAAAAACAAAGGTTATGAAATCACACTTATATCCAGGCAGCCTGGCCCAGGAAAAATAACATGGGTATGATGTGACTTACATTGAAGATTGTGTTGATATGCGTTAAAGTCGACTTTTACTTTTGATGTTTGTATCTGTGCATAAACCAGCAGTTAATCTATTTTTATTCTTTAAGTACAAGCCAGAGTAATACCTTGGTATGAACCTGATTACAATGTTATTAAGTATTACAGTAATAATAATGAATTGCTTTGTAATGCCCAGCTCTGGAGTCATTCATGTGTAATGTTAAAATACCTCTTAAAGGTAAAGTTAAATGTATATTTTGCATTTTGGTAACTTTGACCGAGGTTTACCAATCCTAACACAGGCTGATGTAGAGTCAGGAGGCCTCCCGCCATGTGAGAGCGCTGTGAATCTAGCAGGGGAGAATATTATGAATCCTTTAAGATGGTAAGGATTTTGTTCATAGTGACAATGTATATAAATAATTGTATCAAAATAATGAGATTTTTTTTATGGTTATATTAATATAATTTTAATGTTTTCTCTAGGTGGAATGAAAGTTACAAAAAGGATCTGGTCTCCAGCAGAGTAAACACAACCAGAATTCTTGCTCAAGCTATTGCTGCTTCACCTGCTCCGCCACATTCATGGGTGCTTGTTACAGGAGTAGGTAAATAAGGGGTGTTTTATAGCAAGCTAAACAAAATATTCTATTTTGTCTCCATGTATGTTCTTTTGTCCTCTATACTGATTTGTTCAGTTAAAGGAAAAAATCAATTCATACAGACTAATGTTTTCTGTCTGCAGTTATTTTTAATAATGCAATTTTAAGGTAGCCTTTTCATGCAGCCTTTCTCTGATTTTTGTCTTCAGCATGTTATAAACCTAGTCTTCAAACCCAATACACTGAGGAGAGCGAATGGACACCATTTGACTTTGTCTCATTTGGGGAAAGAGTGGGAGGTGGCAGGGCAACTTCCTGAAAACAGTGCTAAGAAAACAAGACAAGTGATCATCAGACCAGGTGAATCTAAACAAATGTCTCACCAGAGTGCTAGATCTCATCTGCAATGTAACAAAATAAAACTGAAGTTGCATTTTAAAATTTGTTCAAATAGAAAAAAAAGTTTTTAAATTGTAATAATATTTCACAATTTTACGGTTTTTACTGTATTTTTTTTTAATCAAATAAATAAGGCTGGCCGCACACTAGACGATTTTCAAATCTTAAACCGTTTTAAAACCATGAGAGACCACAGACATGAAGAGAACGATTTGGAACGATTTCACAGTGACACGAGATTCACAGAGACTCGCGAGTTCAAACGTGACTTGAGAAGAAACAGCCAGATCAAGAGTCGTAACGATTTGAGTTCGGGGACGCTCCGTCTTGATCGGGAACAGATAAATAATCGTAATGACACCACACAATATAGGATTTTTTGGACAAAAAATCATTTGCGACTAGCCTCGAATCGGGCCACACCCCCCGTGGCCCGATTCGAGGCTAGTCGCAAATAATATATAAATAATAGCCTATATAAAAGTATAAGTACAAAGTATAAGAGGCTTATATAAAAGGAAATAAAGACAAAAGCAAACAATTCAGTCAAACGTTTGCTACAAAGTCAGTGCTGTACTACGGTAAAGTTCAAAATAAATATATAAAAGTTAAACATAACTTTGAGCTCAGCCAAAACGATATGACCAGGAACAAATAATAGATTCATGAGACCACGAATGCCTGTTAAATATACCCAAAACGAATTGTATCTCATGTTTAATCACTACAGAGAGAGATCAGAGCCAGCGGCAAATGTCGGAAGGACTAGCCGGCTGCTCTAGGCGGATACATGAGCACTGAGCGCCCGGTGAACGCCCGGAGCTCCGAAATTGGCATAGCAAATTTTCAAATAGGCGCTGTCTTTATAAATGAACGCAGATTTGAGTTTTAAACAACTACATTCTCACCTGAAAAACTCTTAAAACTACATTTCATGACACAATAACAGTAATATTTTGAAAATTATGCGGGTTTTTGGGCAATGACGTTTCACAAGTCCACAAGAACGTATATTGAGAAACAGCTGTTGTCTGTGTGAAAATATAAAATACACTGTTATTTTTTGTGTTTACACACCATGTAAATAGGCCCAACATGCATGGACAGCATAGCGAAATGAGTGAAGGAGAAGCTTTATCCCCTTGTATCACGCAAAAGTGACGATTCTAGTCAACCAATCAGTGTTCTGCAGTGAGTTTAGCTCCACCCTTTTGGTACCCTTTGCTGTGCTAGGTACCCCAACATAAGGGAACCAAAAAAGTGGTACGGTTCGCTATTTTGTTACCATTCACAACTTCTGACGATGGAAACGGACATAATTGCATACCGTACTGTACTGAACCATACCGCTCAGTGGAAACGAGCCATAAGAGACTCAAAAACAGAAATAATGAAATACATGAATCTACCATGTATTTTAAAATGATAATTTATTGTACCAGTTTCAAATCATTACATCACTGACAAGATAGCAAGCAAAGATGGACATACAACATGCTACAAATTACAATTATATACTCTAATTTACTGTGAAAATATTTGTTTTTTATCACCAATTAAAAAAAAATATGAGAGTGGAGCTCATTCAAATCCATAGAAGTCAGTCTGGTCACATGATGTAAACACCCAAATAATAAAAAAAGAAAATGGGATTAATACAATACACAGACATTGCATAAAAGGTAGTGATTACATACATGGTCTGAATTTACTCCGTATCAGAATTAAACGCGCAAAGCCTACCTTATTCAACACTTGCCTGCTTTCAGTCGCTAAGGTACCTGCAGAATATTAGTGAAGATGTTAGAACAAACATTAAACTGGGGTTCGTTTTCACCTCTGAGCATTTTATTTATTTATTTTAAATCAGAGCATGATAATAATCACTGGCTATCAGAAACACGGACGATCATGCAACTCATCACTTAAGCAAAAAACAATTAGCTCGCTTCCCAATGGAAAGCGAAACATCTCATAGCTTTATTTTGTTGAATCACAAAGCCTACCTTATTCCGCACTTCCCTGCTTTGAAAAGCTGAGGTTCCTGCAGAACATTAGTGAACATGTTAGAACGTTTAGACTAAACTGGGGCTCGTTTTCACCGCTCAACACTTTACTCAGAACATGATAATAATCACTAGCTCTCAGAAACACGGACAATCATGCAACTCATCACCTCAGCGGGAAACATTTGCTCGCACGAGGCACGCGAGATTTGAACTCACCTCATTTCCATAAACGCACGTCCCTGTAAACAATAAACAGAAAAACTGCATTTTAGAAAGAATTCCGAGGGAAACAAAAACACATCATGGCTTTATTCCGCAACTTTAACCAGTCAGTGCAGTAGGTTTTTAATCATCAGATTCAGGTGAAACACGGTCTGCAAAAACATCATGTCTGGACTGAGCAGCGGCGGGCTCGATTCAAGCTAATACGATACAGTAGTGATACAGTTATAGCCTAACACAAGGCATCTGGATGTAGTTAAAGCAGATACACCTGCCAATTCGGCAAGCAACAAAACTTCTCTCAATTAAATTCACACATTAGCTTACAGTATTCCTGTGAAATATAAATAAAAGGATGAACTTACAGAAAACAATCCAATGTGTCCACCACACCGGTATGATTGGGAACACACCTCCTTTTGATTCTGTGTATATATATACGTATTTTATAATCGGTCAAAAAAAAAAACCCAAAAACGGACATAGCAGCAGAACACTGACCCCCTTCTTTTTCCTCCTAAAATTTACAATATATGCTGGCTAATAACAATATAAACTAGCAATCAAATTAGTGTTTAAGTATTAACGCTATTAAATTCAACACTAATGTTACTGCTCCACTCAACGTCGCCAGCAGAAAGGATGTTACTCTGGCAAGAGGCCGTATTTATCTCCTAATCAACCACGTGTTTCTACAGGAAAAAAAGCGCTTCCGGTTGCGGCACCCCTACCCCCACAAATTATTATTAACTGGATCAGAGTGAACTCATTAAATTCAGTCCGACATGATGTGATTTTTGTATGGAAAACTTTGATTAATTTTTATGTTGTATTAATTGTCAGCACACATAACATGATGTATTTAATGCAGTGGTTGTAGGCATTATGAATGCCCAGTAAATTACAGTAGTTGTATTAAAAGAGAATTATTACAAAAAGTGTGAGTTAATAGAGTGTATATGATTTACCATATCATATTTGTAAAATCATGTTACTAATTGCTATCTAATATCATTGAAACATTTAAACGGTACAATAATGCTTACAGATGAAAGAACCTTATCAACATGGCTGCGGTTACATTCCAGTTTGTGTCAATCACGCGGTAAACATACGACACTCTCATTGGTTTAACCTTCGCTGGCAGAAAGATGTAAAAGAATAGAAGTGGATTTCTGCAAGTTGTCGGGATACACGGGCTGTACTTTACAAGCACAATGAGAGTTGTAATAGGTATATCACTTATATTAATTTTCGCGTTGTCACTGCATGATAGCATAACAAAATAGCTTATTTTGATTGCTAGTTTGTAACACTGAGAGCCTCTTGCACTATAAACATAGCTCTGTTATGTGAAAATATGTAGTAAATGTATTAAAATATCCTGTCACCTTCTTTGAACGCATGTGATCTTGTTCTTATGGCGTGACTGGCTTCATTTATTAGTTACTGACTGTATGAATGAGAATTTAATTTTGCTTTAGGTTATGTTTCGTAAGTGCCTTAACAGCAGGGTTGCCAGGTTTTCACAGCAAAACCCGCCCAAGTGCTACTCAAAACCAGCCCAAAACTAGCCCAATCGCTTTTCAGGGGAGGTTTCCGGTAAAAATCGCGTTCAGGTGGGGTAAAATATACGTTTTTTGGTGGGGTTCCTCTGATAAACGTCGCTTTCCAGGGGCTAAATATCAGTTTATTGCGGTCGCTCCAACCCGCGGAAAGAGCGTAAAAGTAGTAAACCACGGACTTGGCAACACTGCTTAACAGCGCATGCGCAGCGCAGCGCAGCGGATGGTTGCAAACAGTGTTGCCAACTATTTTTCAGGGGAGGTTGCTAAAGGCGGGTCGATTTGTTGCTAAAAGTTGTTAAAGGACGTTGCAATGTCATCATGTAATCATGACGCAAAATTGTGTCACTGCATCAAAACCCAGCAACAAATATATTTTAGATATGCACATTTAGATTTGCTCGTAGAAAATATAAATGCATAATAGAATATTAAAATATAAATAACTGTATTTTTAAATACAACATTGAACTATTGAACACTTATTAGCTAGTAAACTACACATTCTCAACATTTATAGTTATAAGCAGTGTATTAGTAGTTAGTATGCTACACTCTAAGAAGAGTCTGTAAAAATAGGGCACAATATGAAGGAATTTTCTGTATTGATTTTTCCACAGGTTTTTTGCCTGCATTTTTAATTATGCATTGTATTTTGTGTTTTTTTGGGTTGCAGGGCTACAACAGATAATGTATAATGTCCTGGGAAATTACTAGTGCCTTTTCCATTTTTCTAGATATTTTTCTTACATGTACTAACTGTTCAACAGTTGCAGGTACAAGCTGCTAACAAGGTGTATCAGAAATTAACAATTAATGAAATTATTACTATTAAATTGAACAATTGCATATAGCAGCAAACTTAATTCAAGTGATATGTGTACTGCTAGGCATCTTTGGTTTCCTCTTTTTGTGTAATTTAGATGGAAAATGTGTGCCTTTTTATCATTTGAGTCATATCAAAAGTTGCTAAATAAATTTTAAAAATAGCTAAATTTGTTGCTAGGTGCTTTTGTAAGAAAAAGTTGCTTGGGTAGTCTGAAAAGTTGCTAATTTTAGCAACAAAATTGGTAATTTGGCAACACTGGTTGCAAACACTATGTAGAAATGTCATGAATCGATCCACATTGATGTACAGTATGGAAACATACATCTACACTCCATATACTAGTTGCTATACTGTAAATACAGTAATATAATTTTCCAGCCCCTTTTATATTTTACCGCATTGGCTCTATTTGATTATTTTTTCTCACTTTTTCACTCTTATCAGGCGGAGGATCAGGGTTTGTGGGTCGTGAGCTGACACGTTTGTTGAAAAACAAAGGTTATGAAATCACACTTATATCCAGGCAGCCTGGCCCAGGAAAAATAACATGGGTATGATGTGACTTACATTGAAGATTGTGTTGATATGCGTTAAAGTCGACTTTTACTTTTGATGTTTGTATTTGTGCATAAACCAGCAGTTAATCTATTTTTATTCTTTAAGTACAAGCCAGAGTAATACCTTGGTATGAACCTGATTACAATGTTATTAAGTATTACAGTAATAATAATGAATTGCTTTGTAATGCCCAGCTCTGGAGTCATTCATGTGTGATGTTAAAATACCTCTTAAAGGTAAAATTAAATGTATATTTTGCATTTTGGTAACTTTGACCGAGGTTTACCAATCCTAACACAGGCTGATGTAGAGTCAGGAGGCCTCCCGCCATGTGAGAGCGCTGTGAATCTAGCAGGGGAGAATATTATGAATCCTTTAAGATGGTAAGGATTTTGTTCATAGTGACAATGTATATAAATAATAGTATCAAAATAATGAGATCTTCTTTTTATGGTTATATTAATATAATTTTAATGTTTTCTCTAGGTGGAATGAAAGTTACAAAAAGGATCTGGTCTCCAGCAGAGTAAACACAACCAGAATTCTTGCTCAAGCTATTGCTGCTTCACCTGCTCCACCACATTCATGGGTGCTTGTTACAGGAGTAGGTAAATAAGGGGTGTTTTATAGCAAGCTAAACAAAATATTCTATTTTGTCTCCATGTATGTTCTTTTGTCCTCTATACTGATTTGTTCAGTTAAAGGAAAAAAGTCAATTTATACAGACTAATGTTTTCTGTCCGCAGTTATTTTTAATAATGCAATTTTAAGGTAGCCTTTTCATGCAGCCTTTCTCTGATTTTTGTCTTCAGCATGTTATAAACCTAGTCTTCAAACCCAATACACTGAGGAGAGCGAATGGACACCATTTGACTTTCTGTCTCGTTTGGTGAAAGAGTGGGAGGTGGCAGGCCAACTTCCTGAAAACAGTGCTAAGAAAACAAGACAAGTGATCATCAGACCAGGTGAATCTAAACAAATGTCTCACCAGAGTGCTAGATCTCATCTGCAATGTAACAAAATAAAACTGAATAAATTACATTTTAAAATTTGTTCAAATAGAAAAGAAGTTATTTTAAATTGTAATAATATTTCACAATTTTACTGTTTTTACTGTATTTTTTATCAAATAAATAAGGCTGGCCGCACACTAGACGATTTTCAAATCTTAAACAGTTTTAAAACCATGAGAGACCACAGACATGAAGAGAATGATTTGGAACGATTTCACAGTGACACGAGATTCACAGAGACTCGCGAGTTCAAACGTGACTTGAGAAGAAACAGCCAGATCAAGAGTCGTAACGATTTGAGTTTGACGCTCCGTCTTGATCGGGAACAGATAAATAATCGTAATGACACCACACAATAGAGGATTTTTTGGACAAAAAATCATTTGCGACTAGCCTCGAATCGGGCCACACCCCCCGTGGCCCGATTCGAGGCTAGTCGCAAATAATATATAAATAATAGCCTATATAAAAGTATAAGTACAAAGTATAAGAGGCTTATATAAAAGCAAATAAAGACAAAAGCAAACAATTCAGTCAAACGTATGCTACAAAGTCAGTGCTGTACTACGGTAAAGTTCAAAATAAATATATAAAGTTAAACATAACTTTGAGCTCAGCCAAAACGATATGACCAGGAACAAATAATAGATTCATGAGACCACGAATGCCTGTTAAATATACCCAAAACGAATTGTATCTCATGTTTAATCACTACAGAGAGAGATCAGAGCCAGCGGCAAATGTCGGAAGGACTAGCCGGCTGCTCTAGGCGGATACATGAGCACTGAGCGCCCGGTGAACGCCCGGAGCTCCGAAATTGGCACAGCAAATTTTCAAATAGGCGCTGTCTTTATAAATAAACGCATATTTGAGTTTTAAACAACTACATTCTCACCTGAAAAACTCTTAAAACTACATTTCATGACACAATAACAGTAATATTTTGAAAATTATGCGGGTTTTTGGGCAATGACGTTTCACAAGTCCACAAGAACGCATATTGAGAAACGGCTATTGTCTGTGTGAAAATATAAAATTATAAAATACACTGTTATATTTTTTTGTGTTTGCACACCATGTAAATAGGCCCAACACGCATGGACAGCATAGCGAAATGAGTGAAGGAGAAGCTTTATCCCCTTGTATCACGCAAAAGTGACGATTCTAGTCAACCAATCAGCGTTCTGCAGTGAGTTTAGCTCCACCCTTTTGGTACCCTTTGCTGTGATAGGTACCCCAACAGAAGGGTACCAAAAAAGTGGTACGGTACGGTTCGCTATTTTGTTACCATTCACAACTTCTGACAGTGGAAACGGACATAATTGCGTACCGTACCGTACTGTACTGAACCATACCGCTCAATGGAAACGAGCCATAAGAGACTCAAAAACAGAAATAAATTACTGTATAATTATGTACTTTCTTCCACTCACCCTCAGGTGCAGTGTTAGGGCGTGACGGTGGTGCCATGAAACAGATGTTGATTCCCTTCTGGCTTGGCCTGGGTGGGACACTTGGCTCAGGACGACAGCCCTTCCCTTGGATCCATGTGTCAGACCTTGCTGGCATCATCGCCCATGCCTTGGAGCCCAAAGAAGAACCACCATCCACAGAGCCAGATGTATTTAATGGAGTTGCGCCTGCATTGAATACCAATTTTGAATTCACTAAAGCATTGGGCAGGACTCTAAAAAGACCTACTATCTTCCCTGTGCCTGGCTTTTTCTTGGATGTCTTACTCGGTTCTGAGAGAGCTGTCATCCTCACACAAGGCCAGAAAGTGGTGCCCAAGAAAACTCTTGAGTCTGGCTTTGAGTTTCAATACCCAGATCTTACTTCTGCTTTAAAAGAAATTGTTGGATATTAGTAATCAGTCAAAACAGAGAAGAAGCCTGAGGAGATTGTGAATTTTTTAAGCATACAAGTGCAATATATTATTTATAATATATCATTTTAAATTTAAATTAAGCATTTAAAAAATAAAGCTTGCTTGTACTTGCTGTAGATACTCAGAAAGACACATTGTTCTCAGCTCCTTTTCTGTCCCCCTTAAGAATTAGTTATATTTGTCTGTGTGTACAAAATGACCACTTCATTTGTAAATAAATGTTTATATGAAAATTATTTCCAGCTGTGTCCAGCTGTGGTATCTGTGGTATATTCCATTATTATATAATCACAGCAGATGTTATGTCTCTCATGACTTTGAGTGGCTATATTTGGCTCATCAGTGTGATCCATGGGGTCATCCTGTACATGGAACATTTATATATTTTCTTCAAATATTATTTTTAGAATATTATTTAATTATTATCCATGGAGCTATTAAGACATGGGATTTAAAATAAAAACTAGAAAAGGCAAGGGTGTTTAAAAAATAAAGAAAAATCAACACATGATGTTAGTTCATGTTAACTAATGCAGTTAAATTATGTTAACAAATTGAACCGTATTGTAAAGTGTTACCAAAATGATATAGGCCCGGTTTCACAGACAGGGCTTAAACTAAACCAGGATTAGGCCATAGTTCAATTAGGACATTTAAGTAATTTTTATAAACATGCTTAGAAAAAAACATTACTAGTGTGCATCTTGAGACAAAACAAAGGCACTTTTATGTTTTAACCTCTTAAGACCTTGCGGCCTCATATGAGGACATTATATTTTAGTGAATTTCTCTGAGACTCTACATGCCACAGTTTTAAGTCTGGATGTCCTGTACAGAGCACATTCAGGGCTTTTCAGAGATACCAAATGATTGGATGTTTCACTATGACCACTCCCTCTCCTTGGTCTTCAAAAATGTCTGAAATTAATTTAGTGACACTCTTATGGAAATATGATAATATTTTGTAATTATCATTTAAATCTGTCTAATTTTTAAATTGTGTGTCATAAATCAACATCTCAGGAAAATGTTATGGGGTTTCAAATCAAAATATGACTTTCTGTTACGAAACAGGACGTTGATTTCATACATGTCCTCCTCATATGAGGACACCGGGACTAAAAGCATGTTTATTACACATTTTGGGAGACATAGCAAATGAATAGGGAAAGAAATTATATTTCAATATTATATATAATTATGAAAATCTGGTCAATTATTACTCCCATTATTACACTTCTTTTTCCATTACATGTTGCCCCAAAAACACATTAATATGCAAATTAGATTTAGTTTATAGATACATTGTATATGAGAAAACCCATTTATGACCATTTTACTCACATTTTGCAGAAAGAAAAATGGTATATCGAATCATTCTGTTATAACATAGTTGAGAATCATCTTTATACAAAGTTTGGTAAAAAAAAAAAAAAAAAAATCTTAAACTAAAAATGTATTGGTGATTTAAAAAATCAATTGATTTTGCCTATGCATGTTCATTCATGTCTTTTTATTTTTTAAAGAAATTGAGCACCGATGTCCTCTAGCGAGGACATATCATAACTTATGAATAAAATATAATTTTTTTTTTTTTTTTAATTTTTTTACATTATTTGTAATGCTCTAAACAATGTAAAGACATGAAAAAAATTATTTTTTTCCTAAAACTTTTTTCTCGGGTCTTAAGAGGTTAAGATTAGTCAGTGCAAGTTTATTTCAGTTGAAACAGCTAAGACTTACATTTTAGTCTGGGACTAGGCTTAAGCCTTGTCTGTGAAACCGGGGGATAATGTTTGTCCTATTTAGAACGATATTAAACTTTACCAGATTTGGATTTTGGGCTTTGATATTGGTGAATAAAGAGCACTGGCTTCAGTGAAATAGCAAAACACAATCAGGTTGCATATTGCATAATGCAGGTTGTATTTGTATAAACATGATAAAAAATTAAATTGTTATCCACAAACACTGTATTAACAGATTATCGTAGTAGGTTTCATTGCATCTCATCATTTTTAGTGTCGTTGTCTTCTTTGTGGAACATTGGCAGCAGATCACCCCAGTCACTACTACGAGCACATCTGTACATGTCCCTGTTAAAACAGACAATGAAAGGTCATTCACTGAAAATGCAAGTAGAGACCCAATAAATGAAAGCATGACATACTTTCCATGACAACGGGCCGTTACAGCAAGCTGTTTGAGTTCTCCATTGGAGCAACACAGCTGACACTGAACATGTCTGGGTCGGCGACGGACTTGTGCGATCAGTCTGGCCATGTCCAAGTGCTCAGTCTTTTGAGACTTCTCCTCATTTGACCTGGATATAATCAGGTAACTGAACTTCTCCTGCTGCCTTTCTTGGCTCTGAAATGATTGATTCATGGAGAGAGAAATATATAAAATTATGGATTGTCATGAACAGAACAGAAAACATTCAAGGCAAATGTCACAATTCGAAAATCAACTTACCCTAGATAAGGGCAAAGAATAATAGAACTGGGAGAAGTTACAAGGTACTATACGTTGCTTGATCAACTTGGGACAAGGCAGCTCATGAGTGCACTGTCCAAAATGAAACCGAGCAGAAGATAATGTCAGTATAAGATATCAAAAATAAATGTATCAAATTAATGGAATAAATTAAGATGGTTTTAGTGATGATTTTTTAACGCACGGGCAAATATAGATGGTCTTCTCAAGTCATGTTTTACCTCCTCTTCTCTCTATAGTCATAGAGCAAAAGTTTGTGAGACATTTTTTCTTCAAACAGAAAGTCATGTTAGCAATATTTAAGCGAAAAATCTCAGATCAAACCTTTAGTATAGTGTCTCTGGCCTCCAAAAGGATTTGATGGCCATCCTTGGTTCCGTTCTCCACCAATACCTTTACGAAGTATCAAGAACTGCATTAGGAAACTCCAAAAGAGTAGTGTTATTTTAGTATTATTTATATATTATTATAGTATTTAATATATTTAAATTAGCAAGTATTTGTATATTTTCAGTTTTCATCATCCTCCTTCCATGCTATTGGAGAATGAAGGCATGTGCTAGTCCAGCATAATTTTGGTATGTGCTTTTGTCATTTTTTAGTTTTTTAACTTTAGGTTTTTCATCGAATATTTATATTTTATTTTCATCCAATACTTAAATTTTATTTTACTTCAGATTTATTTTTTTAAAAAAACTTTTAGTTAAAAAGATAGTTTGGTGAAAAATGAAAATTTTGTCATTATTTACTAAACATTAAAGTTGATGCAAAGCTGCATAAATTTCTCAAAAGAAGATATTTTGAATAAAACAGTTGACTGTATAGCCATTGACTTCCATAGTGTCACTCACAAGGTAGGAGTTGGTTTTTCTCCAAAGTGTGAAAATAACATTCACCCGCTCATCCAGAGTGGCCAGTTCTGACAAAGAGAAAGCGGATATCACAAGATCAAACTGCACCTGCGGAAAAAATACTTTTGTTTTATTCAGATGCATAAAAGCAGTGTATAATCTGGGCAAATAAAAACAATTAAGTAAGGCAGCTGAAGATACCTTAGGAGAAACAGGGAGGAACTGGCGGAAATATACTTGTTTGATCACTGGATTATCCACCTCATTGCCCCCTGTTTTGTACAAATGAAAATTTGTGTTTGTATAACACTGTGCTTAAAAGTTCCACTGAATGTTCTTACCGCTAAGAAGCTGTTCTGCCAAGGTGTTCATGTCTCCAGAGCTGTCTACACAAACAAACTCTTTCAGAGAGTCTCCCCAGAGTGTGTGTGATGCCCTGAGAATCAAATATAGTATAAATTCATTAATCTTGAAACATGCAAGTTTAATAAATGACATTAAAAATATCAGTCAGCATCCTCATATTTATAAGTCAGTGTGGGTTCTATTCACTTTATAAAGAATATGAAAATATTTTAGTATTATATACTCACCAAGTACCTGTTCCAAGTCCTGATCCAAAGTCCAGGAGAGAATATGGCACATACATACATAAGACAAGTCATGTCACTCGGCGGCCATCTTTGAAACGCCTCTCGGGCATGAAAGTGCAGCTCCTATCTCTTTGAATGGGGAAACATCAAATTCTCCAAAACTGTTCACTAAGCTTACGATTAAATTTCATATTTGAAATCACCAAAGAAATCTGAAAACAAACTGTATCATAAATGTTGTGTATTTTACTCAACTAGCGCTATAAAAAGCTTATTTTTACAAATAAACGAACTGAATTGAATTGAAAATTATTTTTCAGGCTAGATCAGCCAGTGCGCATGACTGTTTCTATAGCAACCGGGACTTCTAACGGCAGCTGCAGCGACTGACTATACCGATTAGCGATTGGCTCTTTCATTCAGAAGGCGGGGCTTCCTGCGATTGATCGGCCATGTTGAGCGTTGCATTTTTCCCCATTCACAACCCAGTGACACGTCTTGGGTATTCAATAGTCTTTGTAACCATTCAATTTCCGCAGGCGGGACTTATTTTAGTGATATCACAAATACAGGAAAACAACTTTGTAGTCCAAACGAGCCGTTCGTTGTAGTTCTTGAAAAAGGATTATTTAAAAACGAAATATCTCCCTTTGGAGTGGACTTTGAGATTTGTAACTTTGTAGATCTTTTTATGCCCAAACATACACACTACACACCTACTAAAATTCAAAAAGTGAAATAGCATAATAGGACCCCTTTAATTGGTTGGGCTACGCCCCCTAGTGTAGAGACCTACCTGAAAAGAAAAATATTTTTTTTATGAATGTAAAGTGCTGCAACACTCTATAAGGTCAATTTTGATTTCATGTAGATATTTAAATATATATGTGTTAGAAACTATCCAAATATGATACTGATGAATTAAAGAATAATCACTATTAATAAATAATAAACTGTATTTAAATACTGAATAAACTTTTTTTTTAAATCACAAGTTTAGCCAATCACCGCGCAGCAATCAACATGTACTCGTTCTTTAATTATTTGAGTGTGTGTAACTCATTTAAACACATTTAGTCATAAAATACATTTTCTCACTGAATACTTTCAGTAGGCCAAAGAAACACTTTTTTTAATTATTAAGAAAAGCTGCTAATTATTATATCCCTCACCGTCATCTAAACGAATAGCTTGGCTTGAGCGGTATATAGTGTATGACACTCCTCCAGTGAAATCACAGCGGTAGGAAGCTCACTGTAGAGGTCACGTGCTGAGTGCTCGTCACTCCACCAATCACCTCGGGGAAGGTCTGAGACAAGAGCCAATCGCTGTCCTCGCAGGACATCATCTGAACAGATGAGCGAGCGCACAGAGACACGGGTCAGAGCGCGGTGTTCTCGCAGAAGACGCTGATATCTGCACAGCTTCAGCAGATCAACAGATGCGATCCGCGCTGACTTGGAAACGCTCGCGGCTAGCGAATGAGTTCAATGTGTGAGCTGGTACAAGATACTAGAACCCAATTCAGACTACTCTCCCTCCGCTCGTTTATAACGTTTATTCCTAAGAATTTTATAAATTCAGTTATACTCACCCGTTGCGCTTCTTTTAAACATAAAGCCACATGGCATATTGAACATTTAACATACATTCGGCTGCCTAGTAAATACATGTTTACTGACGATTATCAAAACCAACAACAAATTAGATGCTTAACTAAATTATCAGTCACTGTGTGGTCGCATGCTCATGTGGTCGTCGGCTTCAAAATAAATCCGTCTAGAAACAAGCTCAATGCTCAATTCGTTCCCAGAGAAAAAGTCCGCGCTAATATACTTTTCGCGCCATTCAGTGCACCGAAGTAGTCATCTTAAATCTTAGGTAGGTGCTGAAAACCATTTAAATTTTGTGCTTATTTACATTTTTAACGTATATCATGTTGTAACATTTCTGTAAAATTGTTTTGACGCCATATCCATGGTTATGGGATGATGAGGAAGTAGACAGAAACTCAGATGATATGAGTCACCTTATATATTCCATCATCACCACGTTTATGGATAACTCAGTTTATGTAATACTGACGTAATACGTAAACAATCGGTACGGGAAACGTTTCTTCTCATTTCAGATGTTTTATGGAAAGCATGCGAAGAACAAGGAGTTGCCGGGGCATGTCTGTGACAGATTCAGACAGTGAAGCTTCAGAGCCGAAGACAAGTATGCATTCACTTTCAGTGAACATGCCAAAACAACTCAGTGTTTCATAACCAGCATTTAATCTATGTTAGTCAAGCACTGAAAACTGATAAATATTGCACATTCACACTAATAGCTGTTTTAAGCAAAGATGTGTAAATCCATAGCCACGCCAATTTGATCATATTTAATCTTAAAATCACTGATTGTATAGGTGTGACACTGATTTAGTTTTAGACATTCATATTTCACATAATGATTATCTGAATATTTCACTCTTTTCAGTTTGGCAGTGGAAGGGGGACGATGATGAGTGGGAACCGTATCCTCCAGAGGTCTGTGTCCAGCTGGATACAGCAAAGCAGGCTGGTGAAAAGTCAGTGTCACTGGCGCTTGGACCTGGTTATGTAGTGGACCTTGTGAAAATGACTCAGACTAATACTGTCACCAAGTACAAACGAAAAATACGCCTTCAGAAAGTGAAGTCAGGTATGTCTATGTGTACTGGTGTGTGATGTTGCATAACTCACAGAAATCTAATAGCTGCTTATTTATTGCATTGCAGAAGATCCAGATGAAGGGAATGCTTTGAATGGCAAAAATGGAGCTGCAAGTGTTGTTCAGATTAAAGAAGAGAAAGACGAGGAAGAGGAGCGACCGGTTTCCAAGAAGAGACGAAATGAAGGGAGGAGTCAGAGAGCGAACAAACCCAAGCCCGTTGTAAAAGAGGAAAGTGAAGGTGATGCTTCTTTGGTAGATGAACTTCCTTTGACTTTTCTTTTTGTCTGATGTTACCAGTCTCTCTTAGTTTTCAACCCCTCTCCTTCAATCACCTTTCCACAATCAGTTCCCATTTGACAGAATTTGTCCTGTCCTACTTTTTTTTTTTTTTTCTTGTTGAATATCTTTCACTCTCAAATGCATCACGTTATGTTACATAAGTTTGAGATTGACTTTAACTGTTGTTTTTTTCCCCTCATGTTTTGAAGAAGAGGTTGTGAAAACTGTGGTTATGAAAGGAAAAGCCCCGCTTGATCCAGAATGCAAGACTAAAATTGGAAAGGTAATTACCTTAAATGCGTCATAGGTTCATGTGAAGTCAAATTACTGTACAGTATTCGAATGTTGTGTAATCACCTTTAAAAAAACTTTTAAAACGTCCCTTTTACTTCTAAATATAGATTTTATTTACTTCAGTGCATTCTTCACATTACATTTCTTTTCTTTGGTTATTCACAGGCCCACGTCTACAGTGAAGGGACCGATGTATATGATGTTATGCTGAATCAGGTGAATATTGAAGATGTTACTGTTCAAAGTTTAGGGTCAATAAGATTTTCTTTGTTTAAGTCTCTTATTCTTACCAAGGTTGCATTTATTTGATCAACAATAAAAAAAGTAATATTGTAAAATATTTTAATTTAAAATGTTATCTGTGTTGATATATTTAAAAATGTAATTGTTCTTGTGATGGCAAAACTAAATTTTCAGCAGCCATTGCTCCAGTCTTCAATGTCACATGATCCTTCAGAAACCATTCTAATATGCTAATTTCGTGTTTAAGAAACATTTTTTATTAGTAGCAATATTGAAAACAGTTGCTTAATATTTTTGTGGAAACTGTGATACATTTTTTTCAGGATTCTTTGATGAATAGAAAGTTCAAAAGAATGACATTTATTTAAAATAGTAATCTTTTGTAAAATTACAAATGGCTTATACTGTAAATTCTGATCAGTTTAATGCATCATTGCTGAATGAAAGTCTTTCTATGAATAACATTTCTTGAATGTTTGTGTATATGAAAACATAATGTGCAGGATATGACATTGTGTGATATCTTTTTCTTCGGCTTTTAACTGGTACAGACTAATCTTCAGTTCAACAACAATAAATATTACCTGATTCAGCTTCTTCAGGATGATAATGGAAAAGCCTACAGCGTTTGGATGAGGTGGGGACGAGGTATGTGCCAAAACACCTCAGATGCTCTTTACCAGGCTGACCTTTCATGACTCTTTATCATCCATGTTCTTTTTTTTTTTTTTTTTCTCTTCAGTGGGTAAAGTAGGACAGAACAGCTTGGTTAACTGTGGAGGGAATCTTGCTCAGGCCAAAGATACCTTCAAAAAGAAGTAAGTTGTTTTTTTAATTAATCAATGTTATTTACTCATATAAGACACAAAGAAGAATCTGCTTATAATCTACTTATATGCAGATTCTTCGACAAGACCAAGAATGAGTGGGAGCATCGAGCAAATTTTGAGAAAGTTGCAGGAAAATATGACATGGTATTTGTAGACTACAGCACTGATGACAAGGTAAAAAGACCCCAATATCACATGATCCATTGCTCTGCATCGCATTTGTTTTATTCCTCATTATTATAGTCATATATAGACCTAATCTTTTCTCTCGTCAGGAGAAGGACAAGGCTGTGGTATCCTCTCCTCCTGAAATAAAGCCCTGCCAACTGAACAGCAAGGTCCAGTCTCTCCTAGAGCTTATAGGTGACCTCAAAGCCATGGAAGAGTGTGTGCTAGAAATGAAGTTTGACACCAAAAAAGCCCCACTCGGTGTGTGTGTAAATTTGTGTACCAAACTGATGGAATGAATCTGTCATATTCTTAGTGATGATGAATGTAATCAAGCCAAACAACATGAACATTTTTGTATGACAACCATTAAATTATTTTATTTTTTGCTAAAGGAAAACTAACAACAGAGCAAATTCGAGCTGGCTACGCCTCTTTGAAGAGGATTGAGGAGTGTTTAAAGAAAAAGAAGAGTAATAAGGAACTCTTGGATGCATGCAACCAGTTTTACACTCGTATCCCTCATGACTTTGGGTAAGTTACTCTACCATTCAATGGTTTGTGGTAAGATTTTAAGTAAGATTTTTTTTTTTTAAATAAATATTTTTATTCAGCAAGGATACATCAAATTGATAAAAATGACAGTAAAGACTTTATAATGTTAAAAAGTTTTTCAAATAAATCCTGTTCTTTTGAAGACTGGAGTAATGGCTGCTAAAAATTCAGCTTTTCCATCACAGGAATAAATTGCATTTTAAAGTATTTTAAAATAGAAAACTTTTATTTTAAATTGTAATATTTTGATTGCTAACAGGTGTAATCAATTGGAACTCTCTTTGAATCTGAGTACTTACTGAGCTGTTGCCTTTGCATGTATGTGTGTTTTCCTGACGAAGGTCTTTGACCGAAACGTTGCCACTTTTAACTTTTTTTGAATGAAGGGAGAATAACAGGGTGCAGATCTTTTTTTTCTATTATTTGATGTACCCTTTGAACTTGCTCCTGGCCAAGAAATTTTTGGATGTGCGTACTTTGATCCTTTCTTTAATTGTAATATTTAACAATATTGGAGTTTTTATTTTTGATCAAACAAATGCAACCTTGGCAAGCATGAGAGACTTTTTTCAAAAACAGACACAAAAAAAAGTCTTCCTGACTTTACATTTTTGGCTGATATGACTTAATGACTCAGATTTTACATTCACTATGCATATGTGTGTTTATATTTGTTGCTCCTGACTACTTGATGTTTATTTAGGTTGCGGACACCCCCTATAATACGCACAGAGGACGAGCTAAAGGAGAAAATTGCTTTGCTTGAGGTGCGACATTGTATTTGCTGCTCAATATTGCTGATGTTCAATGGCTAGAATTGATTATCTGCATTCTCATAGAGTTCTTTGTTTACAGTTCTATCTTTCTCTGACTTTTAGGCTCTAAGTGACATCCAGATAGCAGTGAAAATGGTTCAGTCTAGTATTCAGAATGATGAGCATCCTTTGGACAGACAGTATCGCTCTCTACAATGCCGACTGCAGCCACTGGATTCTAACAGCAATGAATACAAGGTACAGTATAGGACTTAGCTCTATTATGGCTGAAGTACAATATAATATTAATAGTAGAATTTTGGATGGTTGATGTTAAAAACGTAACTAGTCTTCTTAAATATGCAGTTTTAGACACAAACTGTTTGTCTTTGTTAAGGTTATAGAGAAATATCTTCAATCCACTCATGCACCCACTCATGCTGACTACACAATGGCCATTCTGGACATCTTTGCTGTGGAGAGAGAGGGCGAGAAGGACAACTTCTGCTCTGAACTGGAAAACAAGTACCAAACCACCTTCCTCAGTTACATTTTATCACTTATGTTATGCTCTAAGTAAACAGGAACACCCTTAAATTCTGGTCTAGTTTGTGCCTCATCTGATTTCACTGAATTACAGAAATCGTATTTCAGATAGCACAAGTTGTTTTTGTTGTTGTGGATGCTAGAATGCTCCTGTGGCACGGTTCTCGTCTGTCGAATTGGGTGGGGATCTTGAGTCAGGGGCTGCGAGTGGCCCCTCCAGAGGCTCCTGTGACCGGATACATGGTGAGATGAAGAGATATACTGAATCACACAAATAATATCAATATAATAACATATACAACATTCTTTGTAAAAGCAATGGACTACAACAATTCAAACTAATATAATTTTTTTTAACTTTTCCTCTCCCTCAAGTTTGGTAAGGGGATCTATTTTGCAGACATGTCATCTAAAAGTGCCAATTACTGCTTTGCCAATCAGAAGAACAACCAAGGTCTCCTGTTGCTGAGCGAGGTTCGTTTTTCGTATCTAAACATCAAACGATCTGGTCCCACTTCCAGAATTGCTTAATATTTCTGTGGTAACTTTGATACTTTTTTTTTCCAGGATACTTTGTTGAATAGAAAGTTGGATACATAGAAAAGGACAACATTTATTTAGCGAGTATATTTGAGTAAAAACTGCTACAGTGATATTACACTTATTGTTAAAAATATAAAAGCTAAAATGGTTACAAGCTACTGGTTAAAGGAAAAAGTAATTTCAGTATTTTGTTTACAGGTTGCCCTTGGGAATAGTAATGAACTGTTGGATGCAGATTACACTGCTGACCAACTGCCTTCTGGGAAACATAGCACAAAAGGCCTGGGGCAGACTGCGCCCGACCCAAACAACTATGTTGCATTGTGAGTTTGCGTTTTGATTTTCTTTATGTTTTACGTGACTGAGTCATAAGTGCTGTACTGAAGAATTTTTCTCGTTCTCTCTCAGGGATGGTGTGATAGTACCCATGGGGCCTGCTGTGAAGACTGGGGTGGGGCAGAAGGGAGGTTACACCCTTCTTTATAACGAGTACATTGTTTATAACCCTGCTCAGATACAGATGAAGTATCTCCTCCGAGTTCAGTTTAACTTCTCTTCGCTGTGGTGAGGCAGAGGGGATTCTTTACATTTAGAACCGTTTTTACAGTCTGAGGTGAAGGACCTACACTCTAGTTTTACAGTACGTAGCTCATGTGTTCATGAATTTAAATAGAGATTCAAGCATATTGTTCTGTTGTCTGTTGTAACTTCAATAGCTATCTGAAGTTGATGAGTAATTTCCGTTGACATAAGTGGAATATTGCAATTGTTAATCAAAATAAAATAATATTACATTTTCTACTGATAAACTGTGTTATATTTGATTTTTTGTCCAGATTTGTGAAATACAAACAACAGAATTTATTAATTTGTTAAAATGTTTACTTTATTACACCGAAGCATAAATGAGTACCAGTAAATCAAAATGAATGAGTGTACAAGGGAAAAGAAAAAAAGCCTTTATAAAAGCCATGTTTCATGTTTGGTGGGAGTATATTAATGGGCTTCATTCATGAGTATTGAGACTATTTCTGTGTAAATCTTTACTATGTAAATATCACTTTCAGTTTAATTTGCATATAAATGGTTGTATGAGCAATTTAAACAGAACTGTGTTCTGCTGCATAAATGAGGCCCAATGTATTTTATGTCTGTGCAGAAACATATTGCTTTAGTTCCTGGAGTCTCCACCCCAAACCATAATGATGTAGAGGAATATCAAAATGATATCCACATAAAATCACAGCATTTATTTAGGGGCTATATATAAGTAAAAACTGCTAGTTTAAAAAGTAGTTATAATTAACAATTATTATAAAAGCTTGAAATTATTAAAAGCTACTCTAGCCTTGGAGTAGCTCGAACCAATGCATTTGATTTAGAAAATAACTGGATTACAGTGAAGCAAATGTCAACAATTTGTTGCCTGTACATTTAAGCACCAGAATGCACCATTTATTGTGGAAATACTGGGTCTTGAGTTAATTAATATTGCATCAGTTGTTATCACTGTGTTTGCAGAGTTCACTTTATAGATGTTAGATTAATATCTATCGACATCTATGTTTTCATGAATGAATGTTTTTGTTTCACAAAGGCTGAAGTTGGTACCATGCTGACATGTAAGCATGTGTACATTTTTGTAAACACTTACCAGTGTTCAAAAAGGTTCACGTCATGTCTAAATTTATTCCTGCTGGGCTGTTTGAATGGCACATGAATCCAACACCCAGAAAAAAAAACCCAGGTTGGTCTAGAAAAACTAGTTGAAGCACAGCTTTAAAGACTATAGTTTACTTTAAGGTATAATTCTCCCTAAAGGAATGTCATTTCAAACTTGTATGCTGTTAAGGTGAAAACAAAAAGAGACTTTTGAAGCGAAGGGTTCACGAAGGCTAGTGTGTGATTGAACTCATTCTCAAAATCTCCATTAACACAATTCAAAAGTATAGTTGATCTGCAATGAAGGGCTATTTAAAGCCTGAAATGCACTTAAATAGATAGTTTATATGTTACCTGGGAATTCTTTAATTGAGTCACAATACAATGTAACTTTGAATGGCCTTACTTTCCTTTCTTACCTTGAAATATCAGTTTCAAAATTATTCTGATGGTACACTGACTTCTAATAATCGAATGGCTTCTCTTTCTTTCCCACGTTCGAATGTTGTTTGTTGAGCGGGTACGAAATTCCGCGACAAGGCCAAGGGCAGATCGCTTTATGGCAGCAAAAAATTCAAGTCTATAGCTACCACAGCGAATTTCACTCACTTAACTGTAAGGGGCTCCAAACTAGAAAAAACACAAAACACACAGTTGCTCTAACACAAACATTAGTCCAGGTATTATAGATTTAGTTGTTTGCAGGTCTTTTCCATACAACAACAGTGTGCTGTGACCATACCTGTCAAGCTCCAAAAGGACAAAAACACTGTAACTATTTTATGTTGGTATTTGCTGAAAATCTTATTTTCTCCCATCCTCTTTGTTATCATATTTAGAGCTTGACATACATGATCGCAATGAACTGTAAGTGTCATTGTATTGAAAGTTACTGTGTCAAGATTCTTTAGAATATTTCTTTTGTGTTCACTGGAAGAAATAAACACAGGGATTTTGAATGACAGGAGGAAGGCTACACCCTCTACTACAATGAATATTATTATTACCCTGCCCAGCCACTTCTTTTAGTTCCTTATCTTTTTCACACTGTGGTAAGGCAGAGAGTCTGAAACATTTAGCCCACTATTTAAAGTAAATAACAAAGAGACAGTCTCTAGTCAATTACCTAACCAATACATATACATAACTGATAAATTCATGAGATTGTTTAGAGATTTTTTTTTTTTTTGTCTGAGAATTTATTGATGTCTTTTGACTGTCAGCGTAAATGGAATATATTATTATTTTTAATAATCAAAATAATGTGTTATATTTATATGCAATATACATTTAACATTTTTTTTACTTGCATTGACATTTAAAATATATATGATTTTGTTAAAATAAACAATGTATTGATTTGATTGCAAATAAGAAAGCAGTTACATTACAGGGTCATACGTGTTAAAGTGTTTCATGATTCACATAAGTGGGATGTTTATCACATTTAAAACATTTAAGGCATTTACATTAGGCATAATATTTAAGACTCACAAAAGGTTCTTGTGATCAAAAGATTGCAAGACTGCAATTTACAATATGATCATCTGCTAAAAAAATAAAATGAAAAGAGTGCATCTCAAAAATGCATCTTAAACAAATACAAACAACAAGACACAAGTACCATGATCAGTGAACAGTAGAGAGAGCATAACAGTGATGTAAGAATATTTGAGGTCAGGAGGTTGAATATCAGCCAGCATGTGCAGATTGGGAGTGCCACAAGTTATGCATGTGTGAGTTTAATTTTTGGAGCCTCCACCCATAATCATAAGTATGTATAGGAATATCATAATGATATTCAGGTAGATAATTAAGGCAGCATAGACATACTCTTCAGGATTAAGGCTGTATGTTTGTCTGCCCATCACCAGCTGACAGTCCACTGCCAGAAACTACATGAGAGAGAGAAACATTGGTGAGACACAAATTACATCATGTAGCTACTTTCTTAAATGGTTAGTTGTATTAAATGTTGATTATGCTTTACCAAGGCATAAAGAAGAGCTCCCAGACATCCATAGACAATTTGCAGAACACTGGAGTAGAAAAAGATGCTGAAGAATCCAAACATGAGTAAGTCAATGGACAGTATGAGCAGAATACCATTACAAATTGTGAAGTCCAAGCGAGTCTGAAAGGCAAAAGGAGATGAGTTTAGAGGTTGCAGAGCAATTATATAAACTCCAGTTATGCTTTTCTGAATTAGTCTTTCAGGGTTTTCTTTTATCTAATGCATTGATGTAATTCAGTGCTTTAAATTACATGTAACTAACTTTAACTTAAAATTAGCTGATGTCAGATAAGTGTAATTTATAGAAAAACTGAATATACCTGGGCAGAGAAAATGATGATGGTGAATGAGATGACCAAAGTTGATCCTAAAGCGATGACCACAGAAGTTGTGTTGTGATATGAGGCTACAGTTCCCACCATGTAGGACAGACTCAGCGTGACCACTGACTGCAGGCAATAATAAGGCATGTTAGGCCTATATGAAACAATTCTACCAAGGCATATAATTAAAGTGTTGAGTGTAATAACATTACATTTTGATTTCTGTTCAAGACTTAGAAGCACCAACTGAAACCAGACATATACACAAACAAACCCTTATAAACAAGTAATTTGTCAAGCCATTTTAAATAAATAAAATGCATTATTCGAAATAATTTGACTTAACAAATGTATTTATTTCTGAGTTACAATTTAAAAAATTACATAAAATGCAACCTGTATAGACAAATGCACAAATAAGAGGTCTGAAACGTGATAGCATGTTGTCTACGGCTATATAAATGTTATAAAATATAGTCTTTGAGAATGGTGCATTTTTCATTAACGCAAGTATCCTGTTATGCATGCGCCCAGTCGAGCATTAAAGAGTTGTAGGAAAGCCCTTATGTGAACATGTTTAGACACGTTTTATGCAAATAATATAGCTGTTGGACGCGCTCACATCCGGATTCATTAACATAACAACGAAGGTAAGAGCAAATTCAGCTGTGAATATGGAGGAAATTCTGTGAGAATTTTTCCGTGCGCATAATTAAGTACAACATGTATGAATTTATTAGTGAATGAGGCCTACTTTTCAATGATCTAATGTAAAAGCTATTCAGGACATCACAGCTCTCTGGAAAATGCTGTTATATTTAGTAATCGCTGAATTTTGTGGTTTTTTAATAATAATATTTTTTAATAATAAATGTTAAACCCTTTTAATTGACTTTTATCCCAGGCAACCGATTTCCACAATAGCTATGCTTGTAAGTTTAATATCTCTAGCCCTTGTGCAGTCTTCGGTCATTTTTGACCGAATAATTTTACATTTTGAATATTTAAAAATCGTAGCTTCATCGGAATGGTACGGAACTTGGTGACTTTTATGGCACTTGGTATGTGAACACACAAAAAAATTGAGGGCATGATTCGAAAAAGCTAAGTGCTCGTAAAAAAATAGTCACTCTCATGGTCTTCGGTCAAAAATGACCGACCATAGGAAATGAATGGGAAATGGCAAAAAAAAAACAGACAATTTTTGTGTGTACAATCTACAAATCCCCCAAGATGCAGAAAAAAATTGCACAGCGATGAAGGGGTGAAACTCTAAAACATCTAGAGTGCAAAATCAACACACCCACTCACACACACATGCGCGGACACACACACTTGTACACACACACACCCCTATGCACTGGTGTGGTATGTAAAATAAAATCAATAATTCAACTACAATTTAGTAAAAAAGTGGACAGCAAGGAAGGGGTTACAGTCTAAAACATCAAGAGTGCAAAACAGACACATCCACTCACACACACTCACATACACACACACACTCACAGACAGACACACACACACACACACACAATTATACACACTCAAATGAATTGGTATGGCTATAACATACACAGACAAAATGAGTCAGAAAACTGAAATAAGAGGTTGAAATCAGATCAGGCCCAGAAGGATTAAGCTCTGATAAAGCATTCCTGTTTATTTTTGTTACATTTTTATAGAATTTTAATGTTTTGTATAACAAAATGCTTTCTGTGTTCAGGTTTGACTGTAGTAATTATAATTCAAAAACTTACGCTTCAAATCAACATTCAAAACAACAAAAAATTTATAAAACTTGACAAAAATTTGTCTTTGAGAATGCCTTAATATACATTTAAATCCACAACCTAATAAAAGTAAACAATTATGTATAAAAACAACTAGGGAATTCAAAAGCCTCTCTATAGATTCCTATACAGGCATCTATTGGTTACACCAAAAAATTACATGTTTTTCTTTCTTTGCTCTCACCAGGAGGTGCTAATCTGCCTTCAAAAAATGGATTTTAAAGGCCTAGTCTCTATTTTAATCAGAGATAATGCATTGATTGAAAAATATTGTTTTAAAAATTAGAGAAATAAATACATTTTGTAAATAAATAAATAAATTTTGTACTATTTTCAATGGGAAAAATTGATAGTAATTATTGCGTAAATATTAATTATTAACATAAAATTCTCTCAAAATAAAAAAGAAAATATATTATTGAACAAAAATATATTAGATTGATTTTACTGAAGAAGAAAAAAGTTAAATTTCAGGTGTCCGGTCACTTTTGACCGTGAAGACCATGAGTGTGACTCCCAAATAAGGAGAGCACAAGGGCTAGTCATCTTTCTTCTCACAAATCAATATTTCATGTCCAATCATTTGGTCAAATAATAAGGAAGATAACGTAGAGTCAGCATTATAACAAAAATAAACCTCTTCACCTTGTTTGTTTTTTTGATAATACCGACTGTACATAATGTTCACATAAACCTTTATATATAGGCCACTGCACTTACAGAGGAAATACAGGCTGCACCAGCCTGTTGTGGTCATGGAGAGAAAGTAACCCAAGTTACAAAATGTAATGGCTGACTTAAGGGAAGGAGATTTTTTCCTGGGTCAACCTATATATTATAGAATGTTGTTAAGTAATAAACTTTGGGAAAGATTCAGAAAGAACCAAGAGAAGGAACCAACTTGGTTAACTGAAATGCTGAAATGCTGCCTTTTAAGGTTAGAGAGTTTCAACCAGTTTTCAAGCTAATCCTTCGTGTGGAATATGGAGAAGAATCAAGAAAAGCATTCGGTGACCATTCTGTCTTAATTTAAGAAGTATTTCACCTATTCATTTTTCATATAGAGAAAAAAAACAAAAAAAAAACACGAATTAAAGAGTTGTAAGTCATGAACCAAACAAGCTACATGTTGGATCACAACATTACAAACTTTGATTTGAAGTAAAAGTTTTTGAAAATTGGACAATAAAGCAAAGTACAAGACTATGTACTAGAACTACAATCTCATGATGTATTGCAAATGACGATGAAGAAATATTGTTGATTTGTTGATTTTATATATATATATATATATATATATATATATATATATATATATATTCGTACAAATATTTAAGTAGTTCGAGAATGTAGGGAAACTGACTCATTTGCAGTGCTTATTGGCACTGAAGTGTTTTTTGCTTAAGTTTCTGACTGGTGGAGATATCTTTGCAGAATCATGAGTAAAGTAGTTTTTCACCAGGAATCCCTGTGTTGGATGGTTATTTAAAAAATAAGACAAAATAATGTGAGCTAGCTGATGGCTTCAACAAAAGCATCAAAAATCAGTTACCCTATAGAGAAAATGAAAGTGATTTTTACTTCTGGAACCTGACTGCTACACCTATTTTGATAGAAATGGTCATCATCTCCTCACTGTAGGTGACTTTTCTAGGTTGCAGTAATGTTCATGTAATGCACAGCATGAATACATATCAATACACAGGCACTCACCAGTCCCAGCAGGTTCCAGGGATGTGTGCGGCTGAATTTGGAGAACAGAGCAAGACATGTGCCCACTACTACAAAGATAATGTATGAACTGAGGTACACCCAGATGTTACTCTGAATCGCTGTCTTGACTGTTTTTGAGAAGGTGAACACACAGACGACAGTGAACGTGACTAGTAACTGAATTGTTACCACACTGAACACCTGCGTGGGTAGAAAGAGAGATTGGAAATGACAATGAGGACCAGCATTCAGAGCAATCATAATATTTACGATGGCATGCAAATCACAGAAATGCTCACCTTTCTGATAAACGCTTTCCGAACGGTATCATCCTCAAATGATGACACAAACATATGACTTTCCTCAGGTGGAAATACAGCTAAGGAAGAAAAATATTATTATGCAAAGACATTCATGTCATTATATGGTTATTTCTCAAACGTTGTTTAGATTGGTTTTTTTTGGTCGTAATTTTAAGTAAATATTAGATGGATAATTCAGTGAAATAAAACACCTGCTGGGTCTGGATTCGGTTCTTCTGTTTTGCTGATACCGGTCTCTTCTGGGGGAGGGTTGGGTGGGATGAAGCTGACTGGCACAGGAACGGGTTGAGGGTACATGACAGGCCCCGTAGGATAAGGAGGGGGCATGTATGGAGGTGGGGGATACATTGGTGCTGCCACTGCATGGCTAGGATCATTCTCAGTCACAGGTTTTTGGCTCTCTACGTCCGTCATCCTAAACAAGATGTGGTTAGTTGAGATTGCAGCATCAGAATGTCAAAATAACAGGAAAAGATTTTTCCACTTTGGGGTAGAAGTGACTTTTATGAGTCAAAGAAAAAGCCATGTAGAAAAAGCATTAGTGCACAGGAAATGGTGGGGTCTGCAGTGTTTGTTTGCTGTTGTGTGGCTTGTTATAGCTCCATTACATATAGTTCCATTATATGTTATAGTTGGTGACAGGTGAAGATAGAAATACATTGAAAATTATCCTGAAAGGACTGATATAAGATATAATGATAAAATAAAATGTGAAATTTTCAATTTTTTTTTTAAGATTAAGAAAGGAATACTAGAATAATAGTAACATTTTTACAATTTCCTTCACAACTCAGTAACAACAAATTTACACACAATCTGTTAGCATAGCAAACTTTTTTTTTTTTTTTTTTTTTTTTTAAAAAAAGTATAAATAATAGTACACTTTTATTAAAGTATATTTATATTGGAAAAAGCTAGATATTTTTTTAAAAAGTGTTGCATAAAGCAATCTTTAAGGCTGCATATGCACCACTTTAACCTGTGTATTGTTTTACTATATAGCTTAATCTGTAGCATTGCAGTTCATTTAAATTAGAAATGATGAGTGGATTATAAAGGACAAATGGGCCAAATCCTCAAAAAGTTGATTAAAGGGACAAAGAGTGCAACATTCAGCATTAAAAGCTGGGTTTTGTTCTCATTTGCATTTCAGTAGACGTAATCACTTAATTTCTAAAGGGATTGATTAGACTATAATTTTAGATTAGCAATTCATTTTCTTTTCTATTTAGAACAATACATTCCTGTATGCACATGAATAATATTGATATTTTATAGTATTATATTAGACATAAGTACAAAAAAAACTTTTATTCTTCTTACCCTTAGTGTGGTCTGGTGTGAAGTCTGAGCTCTCACAGATCTCAGATGTTTAATGTCTCATCTTTGTTTCACACAGACTGAAGTAGGTTCCACATCCTCCTATTACATCATTTACAAAAAAAACCCTCTGTGGAAAATCTGCTGTGAAGAAGTCTGCACACAATTGCACCCAACTGACCAAAAGTTGCTAATGTAAAAGTTCACACAACTGGCTTCCCTTTTCAGTGTCCACTTTTTGAACTGGTACATTTTTATGACTTCACCATTAAATGACAATAATTCTTATATGCAACCTTTAAGCAGTTGTATTCTTGTTTGACACAAAAATAGGCAAATCCTAAAATCTTGACTAGACAAGCTTGTGTACATTTGCAAATATAAAACAACATGCTAGATTTTCTAGCACATTATCTTGGCATTATTGTAAAAGTAAGTTCACTTCAACTGTTTGTCTGTTGTGTGTATGGAGGTTTGAACAGGGTTAACAAGTTTCACAAATTCAACCACAAAATACAAGTGCAACAAGAGTTGTCGAAATATAGGTTATACAGGATTTTGACATTTCATGGAAAAACCTCTTAACTCAGGCACAAGTGCTTCCTTTTTAACAGAATTCAAAATGTTTAACATAAAGCGAATATGAAATGAATGTGACAGTGCATTACAAAATCAATTTAGAGACTACAACCTTTTAAACAAAGGAAGTAAATGAAACAGAATTACTTCCACAATTATTACTTTCACAATCATAAATCCACGTTCAAATTAGAATTAAACCAGATATCAGTCAATTTACTTATTCACAACTAATGTTATACTGACATATAATTAAATATAATATATTTCCATTAGCAAAGATGATCCAAAGCACAACAACCATCACACTTAAGCATATTTATTGTAAAAAATACATATAAAAACAATTTTTCAGACATACAAAAGATTTAGGCATAGAAACAGCATCATGGACAAACAAAAGACAAAGACATTTTGAAATGTGATACATATTTACACTTTAATAAATAAATACTCAATTGTTCTTTAGCAGAATGAAGGCAGATTGTCTGTGTTTGGGGATGTGAATATATGCAAATCATATTGACCTAAAGAACATTCCCAACTCATTCATATTTGACCGACAACTGTCAAAACACAGGATCAAGCGGGTCAAGACCCTCAGCACTGAATAATTACAGAACTTATGGTATTTATACTGTGTGTGTATATATATATATATATAATAATATTTTGAGAAAAAAAAAACAAACAAACAAACCACCTTTGGAGTTAGCTAAGCCCCAGGTTAGTATAGTAAATATTGATATTGAGGTATGGCACCACATAAGTTAAAGGGCAAACGCTAACTTAGAGAGCTTAAAAGATTGTCAAAATACTCTGACAATACCTCCCTCCACTCCACAATGCACTACACCGACACAAAACAAAATGTAACTGTAAAAATGACTTTTTCCTTTGACTCACACAGACACACATGGCATTTCTCATGTTTTCAATTGGAAAGAACCGTCAGACTGTCCTGTAAAGGAAACACATTGCAATACTTTCAAAGTTAGAAGTAACCTCTATGCTGAGAAAAGCAAAGTAGAGGTCTTACCACTCAAAATATGAATCCTCGAGCTAAGGCAAAAAAGTAACAGACCAAATGACCTCTACAAGACACAACAGAGTGATGAACATGATAACACCCATGATCAGGAAACCCCATAAACCTCAAAACATGAAAAAGTATTTACCCTGTGGAGGTCTATCTAACAAAAAAAAAAAAAAAAAAACACCTTTCCATTGTATTTATTCCATTGTTCTTTCCAAGGGGGTCGATGATATTGTCATAATTACTCATCAGCTGTTCTCAATCACCATCCTCAGGCAAAGCGTGCGCCATATGGCATTACTGTGCCTGACATACATTCCCGCACCACAGATGGCCTCATTCAATGTAGAGGAGGGCTGGTGTAAAGAGTGTAAAGTGACTGGATTTCTCTAGGTAACTACGTCTGAGATGCAGAGGGGCAATTTCACAAACCCTCCCTCCAAGAGCAGTACATACTGTCAGGTTATCAGCGTCAAAATCTTCTGGATTTGAGTACATACTTGAACACACACACTTCACTGCAACCAATAACATCCATTAAGCTAACTAATGGAAGTATCGCTCTGATCTGTTAACAATATACAGTTCAACTGAGTAAAAGCAATCAGATCAAGAGGTTAAAAGAGCTTGATGTGGTAATGAGAGGGAGTTTTGCCTCAATGGTGGATAAAATCATTTCATGGTAGTTTAAATCGAACAGATCTATTGGAAATTTCACTCTGCCTTTGAAATGTTCCTACAGTAAGAAAGAGGGAAAAGGGTAAACAAAAAGATTATCCCCAAAAAATATAAAACATCATGCCTCATATGTAATTCCTGTGCAATATTTACGCATGTACAACTCATCTGCGTGCATCCGGGATCTGCCCAACAAAATCAAGTAGTTCATTCAAGCCAACACAACCCCAACAGGCTGCACAAAACCAAACGCTAAGCCCTGCATAAATTACAGATCGCCACGTTTCCATGGTAAGAAGAACATCATCCCTCCAGGAGATCAAGATGTCCACGCGGAGAAACCATCCATGTGTAACTTCTCTCCATTTGCATGTTTCTTTTACATGTTCTATTCAGTTTACCAGTTTCACTCTGAGCTTTAAAGTAAAGAGTTAAGAGAGGAAAGGCAAGCAGAGCAAACCCGCCATTCACGCAGGTGCTGTAGAGCAGAGAAAAGCCAAGTCTCAAGAGTCACATCAGATAGTTAAAGCCAGGGTCACTCAGGGCCAGACCGATTAAGTTGACCACAAGTGTTGATGCATGTTATTTTTGTTCCTTTGTGTCTTTCTCTCAATCCTCTCATCAAAAAATATGCTCCTGCCAGGGGGTATTGTCTCCTAAAAAGATGAAACAGAAAAAATATGTACTTAAAATGTGAAGTGAAGAGGAATCTAAACAATTTTTTATTCAATCTGAAAGGAATAGTTCACCCAAAAATGAAAATTTGCTTAAAACCTACACACCCTTTGCATTACATCACTTGCTCACCAATGAATCCTCTGCAGTGAATGGGTGCCGTCAGAATGAGAGTCCAATTAGCTGATAAAAACATCACAATAATCCACACGACTCCAGTGATGCTCAAAGCTGCGTGTTTGTAATAGACCGTTGCTCCTGACTAAAATACAACCTCTATCTATAATATTGCTTTCTCCAGTGAAAAAGTTATCTTGTCTAAATCAGGAGAGAAAAAAGCACATATCAAGTACCGTTTACAGTCTTACAAACACGTTTTGCTTCACAAGACATTAACTGATTGACTGGAATCGTGTGGAATACTTGTGGATTATAGTCATGTTTTTATCAGCTGTTTGGACTCTCATTCTGACGGCACCCATTCACTTTAAAAGATGCATTGGTGAGCAAGTGATATAATGCTAAATTTCTCCAAGTCTGTTCTGATGAAGAAACAAACTCATCTACATCTTGGATGGCCTGAAGGTGAGTAAATTTTCAGCAATTTTTCATTTTTGGGAGATCAAATCCTTTAAAGGAATAAAAAACTTGCATGCATTTCTTTCTTCTGTAAAACACAAAAGATGATATTTTCAAATGATATTTTAACGTCCATACAATCTAAGTCAATAGGGTCTAAGGATAAAAACTATTGAAACATTGTTCAAAATATCTTCTTTTCTGCAGAATAAAAAGTCATTCAGGTTTGGAACAATATAAAGGTGAATGACATGATATTTTAATTAATTTGAGATTTTAATATATTTTTAACAAAGAAAACTACTTGAATGACCAAACTCACCTGAGTCAAAGTGTCACTGCACGTGAACACGTGAATCAATCAAAAGGATGCTCAGGGCAGCACGGCTTCACTTTGCTCCATGTGTCAATGCAGCTATTTAGAGGAATATCAGCCATTACATATTTGAAAGCATTTGTAAATCAAATCCTGAAGTTTTTTTAGGATGGTTATGGTTACCTCTTATGGTAGACACACAGACAGGCCAGTCGAGCAATGGTTTCCCCCTGTAGCAGGTCTTCGAGACAGATTGAACACTCTCCACTGTCCTTAGCAAGCAAATCAGCTGTTGGACAAGATATGATAGAATTAACAAATAAGATATTAGTAGATGAAAGAAAAACAATAATAAAAACAAATGGGATGCTTACTGTTATAAGGGAGAGGTGGAGAAGTCAGACAACTTAAAAGATGGTCCTCGATTCGCCCTCCAGGGAACGGCTTGGTGCAGAAGGGACAACGAATAGCTGGAAAGGAGGGGAAAACTGTTAAGCAAGTTGTTTAGCATTGTAAAATGGAGACGCAGAAAGGGTTTTGTGATATGCAGGCCAGTCACAGTAATAGACGAATGAGTATGCACCCATGTGGCCCACTTTTCTGAACCCTCCGGCTAGACTACGACCAACTGACCAATATCGTGTTTAAAAAAAAAAAAAATACACAGAGATCATCAAGTAAACAGGATTTACCTTCGGTCTTTCTGTTTCAATAAATCATGGATCATCCTGTCAGGAATGCTTGAAATGTCTATACACCCCAAAGCCTAATTACACTGCAAGCTCATTAGTCTCATGCAGAATCATTAATCTTTTTTAATCACCTTCCATGTTTTATTTGGTTTAGAACAAAATACTGAAAATTCACTCACATACCAGTCAGACTGGGTTTTGCTTATGTATATTAACTTTCAGTAACTCTTTACAATAAGGTCCCATTAAAGTATTAACTAACAATAACAGTGAACAATACATTTGATACAGTATTTATTACTCTTTGATAACTTTAAAAATAAATCTATTCATTGTTGGTTCATGTTAGCTCAGGACCACTAAATAATATAAACAGATTTTGATTCTAATAATATGTTAATAAATGCTGTAGTTACCATTAACTAACTGTAATAATTGCTTTAGAATATTATTGCTAATCCCTGTTAATGAATGCTAAGAAATGGAAGTCTTACCAACCTAGTTAATTAAAGTTTTTGGATTGACTTTTGAAAACAAAATTAGATGAATATTACAGACTTCACATTTATTCGATTAGAGTTAATGGTGAACACAGCTGTCATTCTGCCTAATGTCTTTTGTGAAACTAATATAGGTCTGAAACAACATAAGGAAAGCAAACGATGACAGAATTTTAATTTTTGGGTGAACTATCACTTTGAATACCATCCATTTTAGTTTATATATGATACATTGCGCTGCTGAGCATTTTTGGCGATTACTCAGTCAGGTTTAAATGACAGAACTGGAACAGAACAGGGTGTAACGTCTGAAATGACTACTGAGGGAAAGGAACGAGGAGTCCTTCAACTTACCACCGTGGCGGTTGTTGACCCTGTAGAGGCCGATCCACGCCTCAGACACTGGCCGGGCGTGAGTCCCTCTCACCCGGGCGGACCTGGCTGTGACGCCGCTGGCGGAAGAATGGCGACCACCGGGCAAACGCTCCGAGAAAGTGCGCTGCGGTGCACGGCCTATTTCCTCCGCGTTCACAGGGCCTCCCGGGCTGCCATCCTCCTCGCGCTTCTCCTCGGCCCCGTTCTCGTCCGTCGGCGAGGCCTGGCTGCTCAGAGACGGGGACGTGTGGCTGTCGGCGGGGCTGCCGTCGCTGCTCGCCTGCTGCCCGGTATCCGAGTCGCTGCCCTCTTCCGACCGGCTGCGGTTTGTCTCTGAGTCACGGTCGAAACTCCCGGAGAACTCCACCATGAGGCTAGTGGGCCTGGTGCTTCGGACTCGTCGACAGGACTCTCTCTTGATGCCATCTTTATCGAAAGGTGTCGGAGCAGCCTCCTCGTGTAAACGGCTCGATCTCGTCCCCATGTTCAACCGCGCGCAGAGCTCGCGTAGCGTTACTCCCTAATACCGATCGATCGATGACTGATCAGCTAACGTTAACCCGATTGCTTCCGTCACAAAGCCCTTAGGCCAGATAACCATATGCAACATTTATTTAAAAGTCGTAAGGATGGCACTGAGATGTGTTGTGTTTTAATTTCTCTTTCAGTTCTGACAACAGCCTACCGCATTTTCCTGGCGGTTATGTCCTGTGGTCCCTGACTGTTCAGTACCGGAAGTTGTCCTCTTTCCTTCTTCGTTCAACCGACAGCGTGACATCACGCCCTAAATTAACTTTTGGTCCAATCATAGAGCAGGCACATGAATGTTTGAAAAGTATGTGATTTTGTTTCGTAAGAATTAATATTATGTTAGATGTCATTATTCCTAGTTATATCTGCTAGATTAAATCTATACATTTCTATTTGTTCTGTTTTTTTGTTGTTGTTGTTTTTGTTAAACATTGTCAATAAAAAAGTCGCTATACAGTCATTTCTCACATTTTTTTTTTCACAGACAGGGCTTAGAATAAACCAGAATTAGGCCATAGTTCAATTAGGACATTTAATTAATATTTATAAACGTGCCTTAGAAAAAAACATTACTGGTATCCATCTTGAGACAAAACAAAGGCACTGATATATTTTAAGATCAATCAGTGTAAGTTTCTTTCAGTTGAAACAGCTCAGATTTACATTTTAGTCTGGGACTAGGTTTAAACCTTGTCTGTGAAACCGGGGGTTAACTTTTTAAATTAATCTTCATATTGGAAACAACAGTAACACTTCAAATACATTTATCAAATTTATGCTGATCATATACATATCACTGCATATAGTATCAGTTTTAGAATTATATCACAATATTGTTAATTATAATTGTTAATTATATACTGTTGAGATTACAGAATCCCTATTGCTGAACAAAGCACTGATTTCAGTCCGAGTGGGAATCTCTTGAACCATTTCCAAAATACACTGCACAGGAATCATCCACTGAGACATTTGTCTCAAAGAATATGACCAAATCTGAAAAACAAATCTGAAGAGTTACAGAAAGTTACTGTTTGTGACATTTGATCTTCTCACTTATTTGCAGATTGATCTGAGTCAGCGATACAAGTCCAAACAATACAAGGGTCATGTTTGCTTTTACTGTATCATTAGGTTCCATCTTGCCGCAAACTGTGCAAAATTTACATGCCTCATAAAAACATCAGCCTAGGTAGCGATGAAGATGTTGGCAGCTCAAAAGACGCTCTTACTGCTTTGTGTTGGGCTCTCACTGGCACATGATTTCATTACACCAGAACATTTAAAGAACATTGAGGAAAGGCTGAGAGCCACTGAGGAAACACTGAAAGAACTGAAGAGAGAGAATGAAGGTAAATATCTCACAATAATAGTTGTATGAATTCTCATCTTGCGTATTTTCTGTTTGATCTATTTTCACCTTTACTACATGTTGATTTGTTGAATCATTTCCATCCCAAAACACTATCAAATTTTCATTGTTCCTTCTGAATAGCTCTAAGGACTATCACAAAAGCCTCAAGTGATAAACTTGAATCTATCCAGGCAGACAATAAAGGTAAATTAAAATAACGGTGTTATATTTAAAACCAACTGCAAAGATGAGTAAAAACAAAAGTCCACTTACCTTTTCACAGCCAAAAAGGTTGCCTTTTCGGCTGGACTTTTGGCATCTGGATCACAACAGTTTGGACCCTTTGATACACGGAAAACTTTGGTGTACAAAAAAATCTTCACTAATACTGGAAATGCATATGACCCCAACACTGGTAACCTGTGCCATTCATATTTCGTTATTATGTTATTTGTCCATTGTGACTATGGATATTCAAGTAATAAAAGGCATTTCTTTAGTTACTAAATTCATGTTTTTGTATCTCACAGGTACATTCACAGCACCAGTGAATGGAGTCTATTTCTTCAGATTTTATGCTCACGCTCACCCTTTTAAACAAATGGCAGTCAGTCTCCATAAAAATGATCAGATCCAATGCTCTGTATATATTATGAAGCCTGAGACCAATGCTAATGGCAGCAATGGTGTTGTTCTCTCACTGCAGAAGGGTGATGAAGTGTACACACAGCTGTGGGAGAACAGCTGGGTTTTTGATGATGAAAGCAGCTACACCAGTTTCAGCGGTTTTCTGCTTTTCCTCTAGTGAGTCTCCACAGAATCCAGAATTGGACGTAAACATGGATTTTAAATGAATGTATCAGTATACAGTAATTTTTTTCAGTATGCAATACATTTTTAACAGCCACAAAAACTGTACATGTATGACCAGTCAGTGTATCATTACTTTTTGTATTGCTTGCACTTAAGTAAAGGAATAATTTGCCCAAAAATGAAAGTTTGCTGAGAATTTACTCACCCTCTGGCCATCCAAGATGTACAGTAGATGAGTTTGTTTTATCATTAGAACAGATTTGAAGAAATTCAGCATTACATCACTTGCTCAACAATGGATCCTCTGCAGTGAATGGATGCCGTCAGAATTAGAGTCCAAACAGTGGATAAAAACAGGAAAATAATCCACAAGTATATTCCACATGACTCCAGTCAATGAACTGTTTTTTTATTTTAATTTTTTTTTTTTTACAACAAAACGTTCCTGAACTGTACCTGAATTTTTATGATAGCAAACTAGAATATGTTTTTATGAGGCAAATCCACTCTTTTTTTTAAGATTTCCTTTATTCCTTCTTCATTCAAACATAAGAACAGTAACAATTCATAATCTGTTTCACAGTTCACACACCACATGCCACTCTGAATTACAGTTAACGTCATTCCACACACCACTTTTGTAAATAACTGTACAATCCTCTACTCCATTATGATCGTTTGGCTCTTTTTCCTTCCAGTTGGTAAAAGTTAAAGGTTTGTCACTCATATCCACAAAATGCCCTTCTTTCTTTTTGTCTGTTGCACCAACATATACATAAGTAGACTCAAGGGCAACCTGCATTGAAGTTAGCACTTTATTCTCATCTTCACTTCTTGGCAGGACAATTTTAGCCCCAGCGTCAGAGCAGAACTTCTGTGCCTTTTCAAAATTTCCCAGCAGCCCATCAGACACGTAATATTTCTGGCCCACTTTCCTGAAGATGCGAAATCCTAGGACTAAACATTTTTTAAAAAGCATTATCTTAAATATATAAATATTCTTATAAACAAAACATGTACAGTGCAATCATTGTTTATGTAGGAGACTTCTACCTTTCTCAACTACAGTGAGTCTGTCTTTTAGGTATCTGACATCTGATTGAAGCTGTATTACTAATGCGCTTTGAACACTAGTGCCTGTAAAAGCATAGCAGAGTGAAAATCACAAGCATCAGAAAAAAAAAAAAATCATAAGAAATACCAAAAAGTATATTTTTTAACCTTATTTAACTATAATCTCAATTAAAATATGGTTAAAATGCAATACTTGTTCACAGTCTAGATCTTCATTCATGATTTATTTATTGTTTGACTTTTTTTTTCCATTCTAGACACCTTGCTTGAATATTTTTTTAAATATAAAAGTTTAAGATTAACCTTGTTTTTCTGTTTAATAATTATATAATAATTCATTTTAATAAATAATAATTCACTGCTTTAATTTTACCTGATGGACCTGGATTCCCTTTGTGTCCTTGAGGGCCAGCAACACCAGGTGGTCCTACTTTCCCTGGGGGTCCCTGTGCACCAACTCCTGAAGAGAGATGAGCATTATGTTTCAGCATTATGTTCTACCGCTACATCAAACGTGTATACAAGAACACACCAACAACTAAAAGCATAAACCTGGATCTCCTTTTTCCCCTTTTGGTCCAGGAAACCCGTCTCTTCCATCTCTGCCAGGGCTGCCGTTGTGTCCAGGTGTGCCTGGCACCCCAGCATAAGCTGGACAACTACCTTGAGCTGCAGCTAGCATCACAAACTCCATCAGGAGCAGCACAGCACAGATTTGATGCTTTAACAGCGCCATCTGCTGTTCACTGTGGACACAAGCAGGATTTCTGTTGCCGCAGTGTTGCGTTCAGACCATGGTTCAGACGTCAGAGAACACGCACACTTGAGTCCAAAGGAAAACTTTTTGTTTGTTTTTTTTTTTTTTAACCGATTATAAAATAATTTTCACTTTTAAAAAATAATTTTCACTTTTTAAAAATGTAATTTCACTCTGAATATGACGATATTTAATAATAACGAGGTTTGATATTATTATTGATTTCAAACAAGTTCACAACGGAAAGTAAAACGAAGGTAAATTACGAAGCAACAAGTGCAACGTTTTCTCTCACATTTTCAGTTATATATTGAATATTAAAAGGTATTCTGCCCAATAGTGGTCTCCAATAAAAATAAAATATAATAAAATTATAAAATACTGAAACTGGACATCAAAACTACTGGCATGCACTTCACTCTTTTGTTTACTGCTTTTAAAAAAAATCCTTACCAGAAGCATATGAATCTTACCAACAGATCAGATCTGGTGATCAGCACTGAAAGACACGACTCCAGAAAACCTTTCACCAAATTTCAGTGACGTAGTTACCCTGAGTTCAATGACAAAACAAAGAGAAACAAATCATTTTACTAGTTTTCAACCTGTATATGTCAGTCACATATGTTGTCCTGTAATTTATATGCAACTTACAATGATTGTTTTTGCACTGAAAACGCATTCTTTGATTCATGACCTAATAATCGAGGTCAATCAACTTATTACAGATGAAAGGTTACTTTTTCTGATAGGTGCTCAGAGTTTGTCTAATGCAAATGCACTGTTTGAACAACTGAAAGAACGCCAGGACATCAAATGTTTGAGCTACTGAGTAAAACTTTTCTAACTAACCCATTTAGCTATCTGTTTGCTATAGAAAATACACTTTTGGACACAAGTTCCGTTTAAGTTGTGAAGGTCTCAATTCCTCTGCCTGATTGAAAAATTTCTTCCAGTTGTGGTCATGGTTCATTATTATGTATCTTATCAGTATTTCAAATTGGTTTTGATCCTAAAGTGATACCTCTGTGAAATAAGAACTGTTTGTAGTTTTCCATTAACTTTAACATTAATAATACAATTAAGTAACTGAGAAATCACAATATCAATATTATCATTATTTGTCCAAAATATATGAACCATATTTAAATATACACTCTGTAAAAATATGATCTGTACTGATTTTTTGATGGTGTTTTCCTTGTATTGTCAATTACACTTTGTATTGTGTTGTGTTGTAGGGTTAAAGGAAACATTTGTAAACTTAACAGAAAGGTAGAAAATTATCAACACCTTTTCCATTTACGTTTTTTCTTATAGTGTAGAAGTAATTTGATGAATCCAAATATATCTAGATGTCCAAACACAAAAAAAATATTGGTTTGATGCGTTTTATACAAAACAAGATTCAGTGTTTATATAAATGTTAATGATTGATTTTCTTAGGATAACCATAACATTTTTGACTCACAATTTAAGTATGAAACTAAATAATTACTTTAGATGTTCTCAGAGATTTATTCAATTTGTAGTTCACACACCACGTGCCACTCTGAGTCACACTTAACATCGTTCCATTCACCATCTGTGAAGATGGCAACACAGTCCTCATTTCCACGATAATCATTAGGTTCATTTTTCATCCATTTGGTGAAAGTTAGAGGTTGGTTGTGCATATCTACAAATTTCCCCTCTAACCCTTGGTCTGTTGTTCCAATCATTATATAAGAAGATCCAAGTACAGCATGCAATGACATTAACAAGTTATTTTCCTCTTCGTTTGTTGGCAGGGCAATTCTTCCCCCTGCATTTGTGCAGAACTTCAATCCATCCTTGTAATTTGCTGTCAGTGCATCAGACACATAGTATTTTCCTCCAATATTCCTAAACATGCGAAACCTGGAAGCTTCACATAAAGGTTAAATACTGTTTAATGAATATGTTAACAGCAAGGTACTAAACTTAAATATTTTTCCACAACAATAAACTTTGAGGCAGTTACTATTTGTTTAGAAGTAACATACCTTTCTCTATTCCACTGAGTCTGTATGTTAGATGTTTGATGTCTAATTGAAGTTTTGTAATTAAATTAATGTCAACAGCAGTGCCTGTGAAAAAAATAAATAAATAAAAATCACGAAACAGTGAAATTACATTCTTATGAAAATTAAGGTGTTTATGCAGTTTTCAATTACGCAATGATGCAATGTGGAAAAGACACAAATGGACTTTCCGTCCACAGTGTGTGTGTGTGTGTGTGTGTGTGTATATATATATATATATATATATATATATATATATATGAGTGTGTAAATATATATTTTATTATTGTAGTACAGTGCATTTCAAATTTCAATAACAACATGGTCTTTTTTTAGGAAAGGAAAGGAAAGGAAAGTATGTGACGTGATGTGTGGCCAAGTATGGTGTCCCATACACTTGCATAAAGTATGCAGTTGAGATTCCCACGTTTGGGGAATTCGCAAGGGGTCAGCACGGCTGGAGTGCAATGGCTGAGACTTGCCCTGGGTGAACCACCTTCTTGGTCATGGTGTCTCCCCTGCCAGGTAAGTATTTTTTATGTTATTATTTTATGTAATTTATTTTACCTTGTGGACTTGAACTTCCTTTCTGTCCTTTAGGGCCACCAGCACCTGCTGGTCCTATTTTACCTGGGGGTCCCTGTGCACCAACTCCTGCAGAGTGAGATTTCATTTTAGCATTACAACATGACATGAACAGACTGTTGTAGCACTACATCAAACCTAAGAAGTTCACAACAAAACAACAAATAAGAAAGCAAAAACCTGGATCTCCTTTGTCTCCTTTCGGTCCAGGAAACCCGTCTCTTCCATCTCTGCCAGGACTGCCGTTGTGTCCAGGTGTGCCTGGCACCCCAGCATAAACTGGACAACTACTCTCAGATGCAGCTAGTAGCAGCACAAACTCCATCAGGAGCAGCACAGCACAAAGCTGATGCTTTAACAGCGCCATCTGCTGTTCACTGTGCAAATTGCAAGATTTCTGTTGTTGCAATGCTAAATCCGTTTCAGATCTGTGCATGGGTCTTTAAATTCTCTTGATTTATATGCGATTTGTGATGAAAAACCGCCTTTGATTCCTGATAGGTGTCCAGTGTTTGTCTAATCTAAATACACTGTGTTTGAACAGTGAAAAAAAAAAAAAGAAGGGCATTAAACGCTCGAGCTCCTGGGAGAAACTTTTACCCACTAACCGATTTAAAACCATCTGTAGATTTCCATTCATTGTTTAATAGGCCTAGACACTTTCAGCTAACGCACTTTGCAGTAAACCTTAGGCCTATGCAAGGCTCAGTTCTAACTGACTGGAAGCAATACATATCTGTTACTTGAATTAGTGTGTTGTGTGATTTTGTATCTTATCAGTTTCTCATTTTCTGAAATGTCTGTGGTTTTTCAGTGCAATTAATAATGCATCATCTACCTCACATATTCAAATACCACAATACAATTGGGTAGAGTGGGGGAAAATGCCCCCTACTATTTTTTCCAAAAATAACCACAAGATAAAATCAAGATAAATTTTTATTGTAACTATGGACTACGTTGGCAAGAGTGATGTAGAAGTTTTCACCATGAAGCTTACACTGGTGATGTACTGGAGAGAAAACTGATTTCACAGTAAATTATGTAATTTTCAACACTATAAAAAAAAAAAAAAAAAAAAAAAAAAAAAAAAAGCATTTTAAAGCTTGTTGTTTTGTAAAACATCACAGATAAAAATGATATGAGAACAGTAGGGCCTGTAGATAGGGATTACATGTTATTTAAAAAATATATAATTATATTTCAGAATGACAATTTTTTTCTCAAACATAGTCAGTGGGGTAAAACACCCCCAGGGGGCAATGGGATTTTACTGTAGTTATTCTATTCTGAACATCAAATCCTTTGTTTTTCCATCAAATGTTTTCTAACTAGTTGGCTGAATAAAAATATTTGGATTTTATATTTAAAAAGTACCTTAAGTTAGCATCAGGTAGCTAATTAGCTAGCCAGTTAACATCAGCTAACAAAATGTTTCAAATAGGCTATTATAATTTTGTAATTCATAATTGATTATATTTTTAAATTTTAAGCTAAAACTTGCTGTACTCTGATTTTGCTGTAAAGGTTTAAAGCAAATTGCTTTGTCAGACTGGGGGCATTTTACCCCACCCATGGGGGCGTTTTGCCCCATAGGTGGGGTAAAATGCCCCCTTTGGTACAAATTTAATTTTTGTTAAAAATCTAATAACTTAAACTCCAGACATTTTTCATACTTGGTTTATAATTTATGCCATTGTCACTAAAACTATGATAACTTTTTCAGACACATTTAACTTTGGTTTCACCGAAAAAAAAAAAGACAAAATCCTCAAGGGGGGTGTTTTCCACTACTCTACCTAAGTAACTAGGCCTACTGCATGAGAAAGGTTATACAAAACAATAACAAGATCCATTGTTTGTCAAAATGTTAATGATTAATTTTGCAAAGAGAGCTGCAAGTGAAGTAATGGGTTTGTTTATTCCGTTCAGAAGTCAAAGGATTATTTTTAGGGAATTTGTACAAGTGAATAAAGTAGTCATGACCACAGATTTTAGATAGTTTGTTAATTTCCTAAAACATACCTACTGTTACGGAGTGATCAGAACATGAGACGTACGGATCCATCTGCAGGGCTTTATTCATAGACATGGTCATACACAGGCAGGGTCGAAAACTGCCAAACAGGTATATAGAGAGCAAATCACAAGAGCAGTCCAGTAAACACATGTGGGTCGATCGACGGCAGACGTAATCCAGGGGTCAAAACAAAGAGATATAATCCAAGTACACAAGCAAAGGTCCAGGCAGGAGCAAACAGAATCCGAACGACAAGACGAAAGGGAAATCTGAAATACACAGGCGAGAATCAGAACACGGGAAAACAGGCAAGGCAAGACTATAACTCAACTATGGCAGTAGAACTGGCTCCGTAGAGTAGCTATCGCTAAACAATACTCGGCACTGAATAGAGGTTGGAACTTCCTATTTATGGTATGTGTGAACTGGCCACAGGTGAGCGTGTGATTGGTTACAGCTGTGTGCACTCAGTGTAATGGATGATTGGAAATGCAGTCCAGAGTGACGCGCAACAGTCTGTGTGGTGTGAGAATCAATATGATGGAAGGGCGACGTCTGGTGGCAATCGGATGGAAGTCCATGGACCGGATTCGTGAAACCTACAGTGTGTAAAAAATTATATAAACAGCCTTATGTGCACATACAAATCTCACTAACAAACCAGCTTTAGAGTTCACTGGGGAATAACCTTGGACATATTTGTGCAGAGCATAGAACAAACATTATAAACAAACAAATATGATAAAATCGCTGTCCTTTAGTTTAGTTTCAGTTTTTCATTTCATTTAAAGTTCTGTCGGTTATACAATTAATGTCAGATTTACAATGAAATAAAAGAGACACTCTTTGATTCATGACAAATAATCATAAGAATGCATTTATTAATTTGTCAAAAAAAAACATTTATGGCAATTATTTGTGTATATTTTATGCACTGTAATAAAATTTTTAAAAAGGATATATTTGACAATGCGATTTATACTGTGCATTCTGTGTCTACTGTTAATAGCATATTAATATTGCAGATATGTATACATCTTAATATTGTAAACACACTATCTGATTTCTATTTCACATATGATGGGATGTAGGCCGTTACAACCAACATCATCCCAAAGGCCAGAGTCTATTATAGTTCCACAGTCTTGTAGTCCCTTATAGTCATCAGGCTGACCGGGATGCCAGCTGGTAAAAGTCAACTGCTTCCCCTCGGTGTCCACAAACTGTCCCTCTGTTTCTCTGTCCGTAGTTCTAATATATGGCTTCTTACTACCTAAACCACTGGATAATGTTACTTTCAATAATGCCTGATTTTCAGAAGCGGTTCTTGGCAAAACTATTGTTCCACCAATGTCCTTACAGTACTGCATTCCTGTATCAAAAGTTGCCTCAACACCATCAGTGATGTAGTATTTCTGTCCCACTTTTCTGAATAAATTAAAACTCACAACCTTCTCAATCATGGCAATCTTGGCATTAAGTTGCTGCACCTCAGATTTTAGGGAGTCAGATATGCTTTCACATCCAGGAGAGCCTGAAAATAGAATAATTGCACTATGAAATTAGATGCCTACATGAATAACATAAATTATTGAATATAAATTATTTACATGACAACTTTTTTGAGGTAGAAAATGAATGTTTTCACATTCTCTGAAACTCTAATTTCCACATGAGGAATTTTGAAATAACTAAATGACTTAGAATGTTCAATACCTTGTGGACCTGAAGGTCCCCTTTCCCCCTTTTCTCCAGCTGGTCCAGGTGGTCCAGCTTTACCTGGTGGTCCCTGAACACTCACTCCTACAAGGTAGGAGAAAAATAGTTGAAAATAAGGTAGGAGTGAAATAATCCACTACCTCAGACTCCCTCACTGCATTCATTTCACTGTCTCACATGCACAGACCTGGCTCTCCCTTCTCTCCTTTGGGTCCAATTGCTCCATCTTTACCATCTCTGCCATCTCTCCCAGGCAGACCGTTGTGTCCAGGAGTGCCAGGAACTCCACCATATGCAGGACAGTTCAGGTTCTGAGGTTCAGCTGCATCCAACAGCTGCAGTGCAAACTGAAGGAGCAAAAGAGCCTCGAGGAACAGCTTTAACAGCGCCATCTGTGGTGCACAATGGGAAAACCTCAGAGATCAGTTCCAATCAGTCAACTTAAAGGGATAGTTCACCCAAAAATGAAAATTCTGTCATTAATTACTCACCCTCATGTCGTTCCAAACACAAAAATAACGATTAATGAGACGAAAATGTGGAATAAAATCGTTATTTTTGTTTTCTTTGCGCAAAAAGTATTTTCGTGGCTTTGTAAAATTACAGTTGACAGACTGATGTCACATGGACTACTTTGTCGATCATCTTGGTACTTTTCTGGACCTTGATCGTGTAAGGACCCTTGCTGTCTATGGGAGGGTCTGAGAGCTCTCAGATTCCATCAAAAATATCTTAATTTGTGTTCCAAAGATGAACGGAGGTCTTACGGGTTTGGAACGACATGAGGGTGAATAATTAAAGACAGAATTTTCAGTTTTGGGTGAACTGTCCCTTTCAGGTAAGACACATCAGGCGAACTGGGTAATTTTTTTAACTAATAGATATAACCAATATTCTCCAGTTAATTAATCACAGTATGTTAAGACACTGTATTATGTTTAAATATGCAAAAATGTAATTAAAAATGCACCAGTTTGCATACATTTCCAGAACAGAAATCTGAACACTGCAAAAAACCAGGTTTAAAACTATTGCTTCATTTTGTTGACATATTAGAGTTGAGGGTTTTTACAAATGGGTTTTTTGGGTATCTTTTTTTTTTTTTTATGACTCCATGAACCAGAAAATACTATCAACAGTCAGAAAAAATCACCATGTTTTTAGGAATAAAATGATAAATAAATCAGGTGAATGTTATATGAACAACCCCCTCTTTAAACTTTAAGAATATAGGAATAAAACTATAAAGTTGGTATATAAATGTTTCTGAAGTGAGTCAGAAAAAAAAAAAATAATAAAAAAACTCATTTTGATAAAACAGCCTTTAAAGATATGTATTGTATTTGAAAATCTGTACGCAAATGGATAATTGTGTTATAAAATAATACTTGTGTCCTTTCCACTAGTCTGAAAGAAGACATGTTATAGACATGAAATAGCCCAAAATCTCAAAATTGACCAGTGCATGAAAAAAGACAATGGTTGTCCCTGTCAGTCTTTTTTATTTACAGAATTTACAGAAATCATAAACAATCGCTCAAACAAACAGCATTTTTGTTTGCAGTTTGTCTTGTAATGACAAATTCACTAGAACAGACAATGTATCCATTATAGGCAAATATATTTATTTATCTTAAGTTATGTGCATTAGGATTTTAGGGTTGCAATCCAGGTTTCTTTTTTTAAAAGTCCTTATTTGTGTTTGTGTGAAGCCCTTAATTCGTACAGATAACTGAAATCTATCTTATACTGAAAACTTTTAACTACTATCTATTTTTTTATAAATTTTTCTGAAATGTGAGGAAATTATTCTTTGTTAAATTGGGAGAATACAAAAAAATTACAAAATGTTGTGAATGAACATTGATGAATCACAATAGCCTCTATCTACGCAGTTATGCTGAACAGCTCCATGTACATTTAGGTGTGAATCAATCCAACAATTTTCCCCCTAAGTCAGCATGAAAATACATCCTTTTAACCCACCTTCATTAGTCTCATGAGAATGTAGAGGAAAGGTGTTACTGCAAATGAACTAAGCAGAAAATATTTGCCTCAGGACAGACCAAGTCTTTTATTTGCAAAAACTTAAAGCTTGCCCAAATGAGATTTTGAGAAAAAAATACCCTGATCAGTTTGTAATTCTTGATTGAAATTCATTTAATTCACTTTTATAATTATTCCATGGACAATAACATATATATAACTTCAATAACTAATTTCTTAAAGTTTCTTCATGTGATCCATCTGGATATTATTGCACTAACACATAAAATAGCATTGTGCATTATTGCCATCCATTTTCATGTCTCTTATAAGTTCAGGCCACTTTAGTGGTTCTGTTCCCTTTTTCTTTCTTTCTTTCATAGATTTTCTGCAATTATTCTCAGCTGTTTTCCAAAAAAAAAAACAAAAAAACAAAAAAAAAACATTTCGAACTTACAGGTTTGATGGAGGAGTCCAGGTGACAGCCAATGCCTGTTGTTCAACAGTCCACAAGACTGACTGAAGAGAAGAGGGTTTTCTTCCTTTAAATCTGATGGGCTTGTTGTTGTGAATCTCATATTCTGAAAAACAGATCTTCCTCTCAGGATGTACATCCCACACAATGCATGCATGTGACCCCTGATGACCCCTCACATCCAGCACACTCCCTCTTTGAACTGTTGCCATCTGTTCGACGCTACAGAGCTCTAAGCACCAGAACGACCAGACACAGGAACAGTTTCTTCCCTCAGGCAATCCATCTCATGAACACTTGACAATAAACGCGGAACACACAACACTATAATCCATTATTTATTTAACACACACACTTATTTACATTTCACATTTGCACATATCATAACTGTACATACATAATTGCCTATATTATATTGTGTTTTTTGCTATTTTGTATATTTGTATATTATTCTTTGTATTTTTTTTTATTATCTGTGTCTTGTCTTGTCGCTGTCATTCTGTTGCACTGTGGAGCTTCTGTCACTAAAACAAATTCCTCGTATGTGTAAACATACCTGGCAATAAAGCTCATTCTGATTCTGATTGTGATGTAGGCCTTCCCAGCCTCCCATATATTGACACCCTGGTTAAATGGTTGTGTTGTATTATTTCTTCAAAAAATAGTGTGTACCAACTCAGGAGAATCAGGAGTGAAGTCACCAATTTGTTTATTTTATTCAAAAGCCAAAGGCTAATGACTGTTAGCCATCAGAACTAGAACATTTACCAACTGATAAAGCATTTGTGTCTGGTGTAATGGAAAAAAATGGAAAAAGTGTAGTGGTGTTACAGTTACACTATAGTGTGTCTAAAGTGATATGATCAGCTATATGTTCACTTACAAATCTTGTTAAAAAAAAACAGTTCACTGGGGAATAACATTGGCCATATTTGTGCAGGGCATAGAACAAACATTATAGACAAACAAACATAAAAATAAAAAAATTAAAACATAAAATTGCTAGCCTATATAAATTTCATTTGTTTTAGTTATTTGATCTTCTGTCAGTTACACAATTAATGTCAGATTTGCAATGAAATAAAAGAGACACTTTTTGATTCATGACAAATAGTCATAAGAAACTGTTTATTTATTAATTTGTAAAAAAAAAAATTATAGCAATTATTATTTGTATATTTTATATCCATTTTAGTTTTTGAAGGACATGCTTAACAATGGGATTTAAACTGTGCACTGTTTATAGCATATTAATATTGCAGATCTGTATAATTGCTAGACATTTTATTTGTTGTCTATTTCACACATAATAGGACGTATATCACCACAACTGCCATCATCCCAAAGGCCAGAGTCCTCTATAACACCACAGTCTTGTAGTCCCTTATAGTCATCAGGCTGACCAAGACCCCAGTTGGTAAAAGTTAAATGCTTTCCCTCAGTGTCCACAAACTGTCCCTCTGTTTCTCTGTCTGTGACTCCAATATATGGCTTCTTACTACTTAAACCGCTGGATACTACTAATTTCAATAATGCTTGGTTTTCTGCATAAGTTCTTGGCAAAACCATTTTTCCACCAAAATCCTTGCAGTATTTTAATCCTTGATCAAAATTCCCCACAATACCATCGGTGAAGTAGTATTTCTGTCCAACTTGCCTGAAGTGGCTGGCACTTGCAACTTTCTCAATCATGGCAATCTTGGCTTTAAGTTGCTGGATCTCAGATTTCAGAGATTCAAGAACACTTTCACTTCCAGGAGACCCTAAATATAGAACAATTAATTTGTACAGCTTGTATAATACACATTCAAACCTGTTCATGGACAGTTTTAGTGTCTGAAATCACCACATTTCCACTTTTAATTTTCAATTTTAAACCATAATAACTTAGAATGTTTAATACCTTGTGGACCTGAAGGTCCCCTTTCCCCCTTTTCTCCAGTTGGTCCCACTTTACCTGGTGGTCCCTGAACACTCACTCCTACAAGGTAGGAGCAAAATAGTTGAAAATAAGATAAGAGTGAAATAATCCACTACCTCAGACTCCCTCACTGCATTCATTTCACTGTCTCACACATACAGACCTGGCTCTCCCTTCTCTCCTTTGGGTCCGATTGCTCCATCTTTACCATCTCTGCCATCTCTCCCAGGCAGACCGTTGTGTCCAGGAGTGCCAGGAACTCCACCATATGCAGGACAGTTCAGGTTCTGAGGTTCAGCTGCATCCAACAGCTGCAGTGCAAACTGAAGGAGCAAAAGAGCCTCGAGGAACAGCCTTAACAGCGCCATCTGTGGTGTAAAAAGGAAAACGTCCACAATCTTTTCCACAATCTATAAATAACATTTAGTTACTGTAACTAATAGATATCACCATAATTCCCTAATTAATTAATCACAGTACGACACAGAAGACACTGACTGAAATTTTATGTTTAAATATGCAAATAGTGCATTATCTAATTAAAAAATGTATGCACTGATTTGCATACATTTCCAGAACAGAAATCTGAACATGGGATAAAGCCAGATTATAAATATCTGTTTTATCACTACATAAATCAGAAAATGCTGTCAGCAGTCATCATGTTTCAGGAATAAATCAGATGAATGTTATGAACAAACCTCCACCACATCCATTAAACCCAACTTTATTAGTCTCATGAGAATATAGTGGAAAGTATTTGTAATGCTCCAGAATGGTGCAATTGCAAACTGAGTAAACAGGAAATACTTAGGCAGACAGACACAATGTCCATACAAAGTTTTTTCATTAGCAAAACTTAAAATCTTGTACAAATTAGATTTTGAAACAGTTATGCTAATAAGTTTGTAATTCTTGATTGTAATTAACTTGTATAATTATGCAATGCACAATAACTTTTTGATGTATGATTATTAAGTTTTATCATGTGGTCCATCTGGATACACATTAAATAGCATTGTGTGTTATTGCCTTCCATTTCATATGTCTCTTTACTGGATAAGTTCAAGTACTTTTGTGGTTCACTCTTCCTTTTTTCTTTTTCGTTGATTTATTGCAATTATTCTCAGCTCTTTACAAATAACTTAAATTCTTACCAGTTTAACGGAGGAGTCCAATTGATGCAATGTCTGTTGCCCAACAAGTCCGCAAGACTAAAATCACACAACTGATTGAAGAGAGGAGGGTCTTCTTGCTTTAAATCTTAGGGGATTGTTGTTGTGAATTTCCTTTTCTGAGAAAGAGCTCTTTCTCTCAGATATGCTTCCCACATAATGTACGCATGTGCAGTGGGCTTTTCAGGCACAGAAAGCATCATGCCTGAAGACCCCTCATTCAATCAGAGCCACCGTGCTCATGACACATATTAAATGGCTTGCAATTATTATAAAATTGTTCAAGTCAAGGGGAATCAGACCCTTTCAAACCCCCATATAGTCACACCCTGGTTAACTAGTTGTGTTGTACTATTCCATCAAAATCCTTATTGTACACAGTGTTAGTGAGATAAAATAGATAAAATTAATAGCATTTATTATTTGTTTGTGCATACATTTTAATGCTATTTTTTTCATTTAAATTTTATTACATAAACATAATATTGCATATTTTGTTAATAGAACCTTAATACTGGAATACTGAATTATATTTTTATTTGATTCAAATATGGTATACATTCTATTTTTGCATAAATGTTAATGCTATTTTTTCACTTAGATTTTTTTACATAAACATAATATTGCATATTTTGTTAATAGAACCTTAATACTGGAATATTGAATTATATTTTTATTTGGTTCAGATATGGTATACATTCTATTTGTAGTCAATTTCACACACATATGATGCCTGTTATCACAATTGTCATCATCCCAAAGGTCAGAGTCCTCCATGATAGCACAGGATTCCAGTTAGTAAAACTCAAGAGCTTCCCCTCAGTGTCCACAAACTGTCCCTCTGTTTCTCTGTCTGTCATTCTAATATATGGCTTGTAACCCCTTAAACCACTGGGCACTACAAATGTCAATAAAGCTTGATTTTCTGCAGCAGTTTTTGGCAAAACTGTTCCACCAATGTCCTCGCAGAAGTTTAGTCATTCATCAAATGTTCCAATAAAAACATCATTAATGTAGTATTTCTGTCCTTTTTTTCAATAGGGGGTCTCTGGCTGCCAGTAGTTTGATCTAAAATAAATATGAAAAATTAAATAACATGCATAATATGCGAATAATAATATAAAATACAATATTAAGTTCAGCTAAATGCCTCCTTGTCATTCCCACATTAAAATGTTATGTAAAATGTAAAAATGTAAGAATCACACAAAGTTTGCAAATATGTAAAATCTATTCATAAGTGGGTCATTGGACTTAAAAACTAATTGAGGCCTACTCCATTTGTTGCTCCAGTTTTCCTTCAAAATACATTGTATTTACTGTCCTTTTCAAATAACGTTAAACTGCATACCAGTTTAATGGAAGAGACCTGGTGTGAAAGTCGATAGTCTTCAAAACTAAAACTGCTCATGTGAGTGAAGAAAGAATTGTCTTGTTCCAAATCTGAGACGCCTTCTCCACCCATCCTTATTAAAATGCGTCTATATTCCGTTCATTACGGTAGTGACATACACATGACATGACAGGTGAGGAAGATATGTAGTTTCACCAGTGATATGCAGTCAGCAGCTCACCGCTTTACATCATTTTACACTAATACCTGATTGCAAAGCATTAAAGGTGAGTTACTTTATTTCTTTTGTTTAGGCACACCACTGAATGTACCGTGTAGTACGTAATAATCCACATATAGTGCATGTGTTTATTTACAACAGCGTTGCTCGGAGATTTTCATGTCAATAATCACAATAATCAGTGTCAGACAAGACTGTCTACTTGTGTGTCTGTTGTGTTTGTGCATTTTTATGACCATCCCGTAATAAAGAAATGACTCTAAAAAATGGAGATAATGTTTATTTTTGAGAAATGAGGGAGTGCTGATGAATCTGTCTTGTATGTATGTGGCAATACATGGAACAGACATTGCGAAGACAAGGACTTTGTCCCACACTGTCACTTGGTGCCTTTCAATCGACCGTAAGCGTCCTGTAAAGTGAACTTTACAGCTAACTCAGAAATCTGAAGAACGATTCCGTTCCGAATGGAACGTAAGTTACGTGTTTAATTCGAAGGGAAGACTTCAAACGGCACAGGGATAAGATACATCACTTCGCAGGCAGTTGAGAGGGGAAACAGTAACACCAGCAGGCAACGTAAAGAAGCTGGAATTAAATAAACGCGGTGAAAACAAAAGGAGTGGAGGCAGATTGTTGGATTTTCCAGGTGTGTCTACAATGCATATGTTGTTTGCATAAGGCACACCCAGGCTGGTCAATGCTAGTTATTCTAGAGTACTGAATTGCCGTCACCTTTAAACAGAAAATCTCACAGGATTGACAGTTTCTGGTGTCTAATGTTGAAATATATTTTAATAATAATTAGTAGTAGTAGTAGTAGTATCATCATTATCACACATGTATTATATGCTGTAGATATTTAGTTTTTCTAATGTTGCTATAACTACTAATAGGGCCTAATTAAAATGAGGAAAATTATCTAAAATCCTAAACAATTTCTTTACAATTTGTCAGTTAGCACAGTTACTTAAGATTATACACAGACACATAAAACTCACCAGAGCTTGTATTACCTCAAAAAGGTAAAACATGGAAAGAGGCCTTTAAAAAATTGTGTGTGTGTGATATAGTAGCATTTTATATTTACACAATATATGTACGTTGCTGTTTTGCTTTCTGACAGGTGGTTTCAAGTGTAGTTAATGTTATTGTCATAATTTTGATAAAATATAGAGAAGAGCAAATTTCCCATTATGTTAAGAGAACATTCTTGTGATCATATCTGATTCATTGCAGTTCAAGATTCTTATTTAAAACTAATTTTCAGGAAAATTTGTGGGATGTATTTTGTGGCCTGTCTCAAGAATCAGTTTGGTGCTGTACTTCAGTATTTACAATGTCTCTGGACAAAAACATAATTTCCTGTTCTGTGTTTCTCATTTCTTCAGCCACGCAGACATGAAGACTCCGACTCCCCTTCAGATTGATCTGAAGGCAAACACAGATGCCAGACTACAGCGAAACTATAACAGTCCAAGACTGGAAAATCGCTTTCTGGCTCAAACGCCCTCAGTATTGTCTCACCATCAGTACACATCTCCATCCTGGGCCAAGCAGACCTCCACCTCCTCACAATGTCCAGCACTCCAGCCAACCAGCCTGTCCTCCACCAAGGCCTCCTCATCTCTTCTGTCATCCACAATGATGAGCTCACTATTCTCTTCCTCCTCTCTGCTGAGCACCAAGAATGCCCTCCTAATGGAGCCTTCACTTCATCCTCCAGTCTACTCCTCTCTAACCTCCTCCTATTCCCATAATCCTTTACTCTCTTACTCCAAAGTGTCAACTCTCAGTGCCGCCCCACCTGTCTGTTCCTATCCTTCACCTTCACTGGAGAATAAAGTGGGCTCAAATGAAAAGAGAGAAGTGGAAGACATGCTTTTCTCACCTGAAGGGCTTCTGGAGTCTAGTGAGGAGCCTAGACAGGTATAGAGAGATTTCTTTATTGCTTTGTAAAACTGCATATGAATTAATGTAGCATCATTTTTTTGTTTGTTTTATTTTTTAATTCCACCTCCACAATTTTTTACTTACATTTCAACTTACAAATACCTTGCAAGGACTGGTGTTTATTTTCTTTGGGAAATGCAAATGTAGTTAATTATATTCTCTCTGTACATCTGTACATAACAGGATGCGAGTCATGAAAGCTTGGAGGATGACGACCAGATGCTGTCCTCTGAGATGCCTGTTTTGGAAATGGTTTTAGATGGAGAGGGGGAGCAGACTGTAGCTCCTCATGAGGAGTTTGGTGTGCTTGAAGCAAGCGAGGATGAGCATCTTGTGGAGTTGAGGGACCGGAAGGTGAGTCGAGTGAGCACAGTTCTGGGGTTTATGTGAACCTAAATAATGGTTAATAATGTGCTAGCCCTACTTATTTATTTTTAGCTTTGTTTATATGTATTCCTTGGTGATTATATTTAGACAGCCGGCCCACATGTGCATGTTAAATCCAGTCTTTTAATTTCACAATGGAAAATATGCCCTATATCATAAAGGTGTAGACAATTCAGATTGTTTGGAATCTTCACAGTAACATTTGGGTAGCCTGAATTAACGGTAATGAATTAATTAATGAATGAGATTTATACATAATATTTTATAATATAATATTTTATAATATATTTTATAAATTATATATATTTAATGTAATTTATTTCAGTGAGAGCAAAGCTGAATTTTTAGCCATAAAGACATTACACTAGTCTTTAGTGTCATATGATAATTCAGAAATCATTGTAGTATGCTGTTTTGGTGCTCAAGAAATATTTATTATTCTTAGAGAAAACAGTTGTCCTGCTTTTTTTTATTTTGTGGAAACTGTAATACTTTTTTTCAGGTTTTTTTTTGATGAGTACAATGTTCGAAAGAACAGAATTTATTCAAAATATAATCCTTTGTAACATTATAAATGTCTTTACTGTCCCATTTGATGAATTTAAGGCATGCTTGCTGAATAAAAGTACTGTTTTACACACACACACACACACACACACACACACACCAGTGTATATATAGAATCATTCTTACCCCAGAAAATGGATTGACAGAGTACTGATTGTTAAATCAGTCAACATTTCTTATGTGACAGTACTTGTGTTTGACCTACAGAACAATCTGCTGAATATGGTGTGCTGCTCACTTGTCAATAAGAGCTGTACCCCGGGCCAGAAGGACTGGGATATGAAGACAAGCGTGTGGGCTATTATTAAGGTTCTGGCCACAGAGATTACCACGGAAGACCCTGAGTTTCTGCTAAAGGTTGGTGTTTTTTTTGTGTGTGTAGGTTGTCAGGTGTTAAAGGGGTCATGAACTGCCTTTGTTTTTTATTTTGTACTTTTCTCTGAGGTCCACTTACAAAGTTATCAAGATTTTTACATAAAAAATTTTTTTAGAAGTAATAGGCTATTTTCTGTCCTGTTTTGACCCCCCTCATCAGAATGCTCTGGTTGAATAGGCGTGTTGTAGATTCAGAAGTAAATGCCTTTTGATATGATTGGCTAACAGTTTTGTATGTTTGACAGCCTACATTCTTCACAGGATGCTGTGATTTATTTTAAAAATGCATAAATACTCCGTACATATCAAATAATCTGTAATAACAGACAAAGCATTAGTGACCACGTAATAATGTGTTGCGACACTACTGTCAGATCCAATATAGTCGGCACAACATTGTCTTTTAGTTTTAATTTTTCTGAAAATCCTGCGTCAAATTGTGCCTTGTTTGTAAACAAATCCGCTTTAAAATGAAGTGAACAAAGAACCAAGTTCTTACTGATGCGGTCTGGAACTTAATTAACAATAAAGTTTCTCCTTTGATTTCTCCGTAGACCTGCGTTTGCCGCTCTCATCATTTACCTACTACGTGCGCAAATCGGTGGGTGGGGCTAAAAAGGCAGTTATGTAGAAGCAGGCATTGATGATCTTCTGCAGAGGCGGTGCTTAGTCACACTATTAAGCCATAAAGTGGCATATTCCAAAACCTGTCGTTTTGGCAGATTGACTTCAATATAAGCAGTTTTTAGACTAATGAGAGTTTTGAGTTCTGAAACATAAAAACAAGATGTTTTTATAGTACAATGACCTTTTATATGTTTTGATTTCTCAGTTCATGACCCCTTTAACATGTATGGTTTGCATTTTTGCATTGGTTTTAGGTTGCGGTCTATACTAGGCAGGAACTAAACATTCGTATCACAACCAACTTCCTGCTGGCACTGGCGGCCCACCTGCCTGGTTCTAAGCCACACTTGAGAAGGTATTTTTGTGCTGCTGTACAGCTGCCATCTGATTGGCTGGAGGTGACAAGAATCTATAGCACAGTAAGTGTTAATATTAAATATCTATAGCACAATAAGTGTTAATATCAAATATCTTTGCTGCCCTTAAGAAATGATCACCATATTTTTACTCATACTATATTTATATGCCAATTAGGGTGTTAGCATGGTAGATGTTTATATAAGGATTTTATTTTGCTCCTACTGTATTATTCTTGTTTTTCATGCTTTTTAAATGTTTTTGTGCAGTGTTTCAGTAAATCTTTACCCTCCTGCCTGAAAAAAGCTCTAGTGGATAAATTTAAGCAGTTCACCGAATATCAGTTGGCCAAATACAATACACGGAAGCATCGCTGCAAGCACAACAAGAAACGAAAAAAGGGAAAGGTAATGTAAAAAACACTTAATAAATAAAATTACAGATCAAAATATATACAGTGGGCTGCATAAGTCTGAAACAGGCCCACTGAAACATTCTTCTTTTAAAAATGTTTTGTTTTAAATTTTTAAAATTTTAATATACTTTTAAAATTCTTAATTTCTGATTATTTTAAGACATTTTGAATCCCATATTTTGGGTGTTGCACACATCCTACCAACAATAACAACACTATTTCTTTCTAGATTTTTTTTGTCATTCCACATCACTTTTAAAATGCTTTTGTTTTTTACCCCTCTTCTTTCAGAAAATTTCTGCTGCTCAGTGGAAAAAGTGGGGTGATCTTGTCAGAGTCGACGAATCCATTCTCAAAAAATATGTGAGCTGTGCTGTGTTTAGTTTGATCTGTTTGATATTACATAACATTACAAATTACTATTGCACTTCATGTCTTCTGAACATCTTATGATACAGTTGGAGAGCCAGAATCGTACTGCAAAGGATAAAAAACAGAGTGAATTCAGCCTCAAGAAAATGATAAAGCGCCTTCACATCAAAGAATCTGCAGAACATGTCATGGCCATTCTGGGAAAGAAGTTAGTCCTACAAGCTGGCATATACATTTTAGCCAAATATGTTTTATATTAACTGTATATTCTTCAGCTCAGTGTAACTTCTAGCCATGGGTCAGTATGTTTGTTGGCTGTCTTTGCATGCAGATACCCGAGTGATCTGAAGGCCTTCTCTCGCAGTGGTCTTAGTGGGGTTTGGGAGAGAGAGAGAGCTGGAAAGCAGATGAAACTTAAGCAGCCCGACACGTGGGAATGCAAACTAAGTCAGGAGGGAAACAAAGCTGCCACCTGGGAGAAACTCATCGGTGTGAATGAGGGACATGCACTGGGTCCAAAATTGGCTTAATTTGTAAACATCTACTCAAACTTAAGTCTATGTTTTTTGTGATTGCAGATGGAAAGTCTCTTCCTTTTATGGCAATGCTGAGGAACCTGAGGAACATGATCTCTGTGGGGATCAGTGAGAAACATCATACTAAGATCCTCAACAGACTGACCTCGAAGGTGAGCGTCTCTTAATTAAGTCTTTTGCATACTGAAACTTATGTAACATCAAGTAATTTACGGGTTTTATGGTGTTTCATCTTACAGAATGCTGTAATTCAGAGCAGGCAGTTTCCTTTCCGTTTCCTGTCTGCATATAAAGTCATTTTGGAGCTCAGTAAATTTGGTAAGTTTATGGATCAAGGATGTACCTAGATCAACATGATTGTCAACCAATCAGATTTTAGGGTTAGGATTTCAGGCTGATGTTGAGGTTTCAACAACATTTTCAAGCTATAATTTCGCTTGATTTTAGAGGTCAGTAAAGGTTAGGGTTAGGACTATATTTGTTTAGCAGGAAAAAGACACTGATCCAGAAATTTGTCCTCTTTGGCAAAATCATATTGACAGTTTGGCTATATGTGTTGAAAGGTAAAGCATACACTACCATTCAAAGGTTTGGTGTCAGTATTTTTTTTTGGTTTGTTTTGCATAAGAAATTCATACCTTTTTCAGCAAGGCTGTATTTAATTGATCAAAAGTGACAGCAAAGACATTTATAATGTTACAAAAGATTTCTATTTAAAATAAATGCTGTTTTTTTTAACACACTATTCATCAATCTTTCACCACAATTTTTTGACTGTATTTTTGATCAAATAAATGCAGCTTTGCTGAGCATCTTTCTCTCAAAAAAATCTTACAGACCCCAAAGTTTTGAACAGCAAGTGTACAATTAATGTTGTCCACATGAAAGACGTTTTGGGAATTTGAATGTTTTAATCTACAAAACTTTGGATCTCTCTGGATGTTGATGAATCCATATTAATCTAAACGAATGCACATTCCCATAGTGCCTTCGATAGACGTGAACCTGAGAAAGTTTGAGTGTCATGTTCTCCTCTTTTCAGCTGGTGGGCCTGCGATCAAGGTGCCAAGCTCCAGGGAGATCCTGCAAGGGATTCTGAAGAAATTACCAAAGAGCAAACGATACCAACAATACAACTGGGATACAACAGCACGCAAGAGACTGAGGATTACAATGAGCGTTCCCTTCGTCTACCGCATATTCAATATCAAACGCAATCTCATAAAAAAAGCCAAGTGTGTATTGATGAATATTTTGTTTAATATTAAAGAAAACCTTTACATAATATAAGATCATTTTAGATCAAAATATATTAATGTAATAAATAAGTTTAGTTAATTTTACCCCTGCATTGACTTGTTTTTTGTGATGTAATTTGTTAGTGAGAGGCTGTACACTCAGGAGCTTCTGAACAAGTACTGCTGTGCTTTGGAGAAAGCTGTGCAGATCTCCTGCAAGTACAACATTCCGCCCCTCCCTGGACGCACTCTGGTGATCTGTAATGCAGATTTTTCAGAGGATCGGGACTGGAGTGGCGCTGATGATGTCTGCTTGCCCCCTGAAAGCACCGAAGAGATTGACGAAAATAAACTGTCAGCATCGGTCAGATATGAGCATCTTATTGTTTAGGTTATCAGCACAGTGGTGTTATCAGCACAGTGGTGTTGTACCTCCGTGAAGTTGGCACCCCATAAAAAGAAATAATCACCAAAACTATGCCATTCGTTTGTGCTACGTTTGTGCTGATTTGTGCCGCAAAAACAGACATTTGTGCTGGTTTGGTGTTTGAGATATTAAACATTCTTTTTTTGACCATGTGACGTCACTCTCCACCCCATGTTCCCCAAATCGCTCCAAAACCAGTGCAGTTCGTTTGTTCTGGGTTTGTGCTGATTTGTGCCGTTAAAACTAACACTGTATATATTTTCCTTCCTTAGATATAACCAAAATATTTTCTGGAGCAGTGACGTCACTCTCCACCCCAGTTTGTCTAAATTGCACAAAACTGGTGTCATTCGTTTGTGTTCGATTTGGGCTGATTTGTGCTTTTGAAATGAACGTCAAATATATTTCCCCTTCTTAGAAATAACAAAAACAATTCTGGACAGTGACGTCACTCTCCACTCCATGCTGTCCAAATCTGTCCAAACCGTGCCATTCGTTTGTGCTCGATTTGTGCTTGTTTGTGCCGTTAAAAGAAACAACAACCATGACCTCTTCTTAAATATAACGAAAACTTCACTCACTGTTTAGCGTGGTCGCAGAGTTTAATAAAAAAAAAAAAAAAAAGTTAGTGTTCGTGCTGCCTTGAAATTTTAGGTTTAGTCAGCTCCAAGTTTTCACTAACTTCATATTTCAAGTTGACTAAGCTTAAATTTCAAGGCAGCATTAATTTGAAACGGTGAGACTGTCTCTTTTTTTATTATTTTTTTATTATTTTTTTTTTTACTGTGAGTCTAAATCGTTCTAATTCGTTTGTGCTCGATTTGTGCCATTATACTGAACATATTCCCCCTAGGAATAACAAATATATGCTAATTCAGGGCACTCTCTGTCCATGTCAACGGCTCCGTTCGTTTGTGCTAGATGCCGTCTATTTATTTCACCTCCATAAAACATTACAAATATCTGGAGGAAAAGTGATGATGGCACGCAAGCTGTTCATCCAAATTCCTGTCTAGTTTGCAAATCTGCTGGTTTACACCGTTTTTTCTAAGTTTTATTGCCAGTGACTTCAAGCACCAAATCCAAACTTTTAATTTTCTCGGAACAGGCAACTTAATATCACATCGGATATTCATGTTCTTGTTTGTTGCTATTTAATCTCATTTGTTACAAAAATGCAACATAGGACTAAATTTACTAGTTTATATTCAAGTAACAAATATCACTGATTCATAAATAATTTATACCAAGGTATAGCCTACCAACAAAACTATTTTTATCCGTTAAAAGCATGCAGGCTCTTTAATGTAACAACGTTACTTTGTACATTTTTTTAATATAGCTAGCAAGTAGCCTGACTTTACCTTCGACATCGACTGTTTTCTCACGTAGTAGTCTATTGTGTATTATGATTATGATTATTATTATTTAAATGTGTAATGCATTTATGTACATATTGCAGATGAAATATTTGGAGCATAAATATTACCATGATATTGCTCAGCTGTATTTTCTCTTTGAGGAATAGGCTATGCGTGAAGGACAGCCAAGGTGTGTTTGTTTAAAATATCTTTGAATTAAATAAAATTAAATGTCTACATAGACTTGCATATCATAACTTAATGTGTTAAAAATTGCATACCACGTGCTCATGTGAGTTTTTGATTGCAAAATATTAATAAAAAGTTTTACCTTGTTTATATGTAGCTGCAGTGTCTATCAATTTTTTTGTAGTTTCACGGCACAAATCGAGCACAAACGAATGGCATAGTTTTGGTGATTATTTCTTTTTATGGAGTGCCAACTTCACAGAGGTTTCAGTTGTGCTTTTATGTGTTTTTTAGAGTGACGGTAGATTTACAATTTTGTTATATTTTAGAAATTAGGCTTCTAGTATAAATGAAACATATTGTGAACTATATGTTCTGCAGGTAAAGGAAGCTGCAATGCTTTTATGCATGATGATTAACTACTGTAGCGAAGATTCCAGAGTCATGCTGTTTAGCTACGAAGGCCTCCAGGAGGTCAAGATGAAGTCTGACGTCCTTTTGGATAATGTGAGACAAGCAATGAATCAACTGAAGGTAAGAATTTCCCTTTTAGTGTAAATATACTCTTATAAATCAAATAGCCCTTTATTCCATTTTTTTTACATTAAAATAAAACCATTAAAAATAAACCAATAAATTAACAAATAAAATAAAACAATAAAAAATGTATAATAAAACACTATGATATAAAATCAGTCATTTTAAATGCTACAAGTAAAGTTAGGCACCATGACATTGTAATGTACAGTATGAAAATGGATATTCATTTTTAGATTCACTAAAGATTGCTTTTGAAAGTGTTATTAAATTATTAGTGTTTTAATCTAAATGCAAAAAGGGTGAAAATAAGCTTGCACAGTTACATATCCAGTCTTGTACGATAATGCTGTTTGGTGTTCTTCATAATGAGATTATTTTTGGATGGTGTTACAGCTTTTTGAGTTTCGTCCTCTCTGTCCTTCTTTATCTCTTAGGATTTGAATGACTACAGTGTACAGTCTGAATGCATGTCTTCCACAGCATTCTTCGCTAAGCTAACTGAAGAGAAGACAAAGGTTTTGTATTTATGATTATTCCAGAATGCATAAAATTCATTATTTTGCATTTGACATAAAATATCTTCCTCCATAGCTGGATCGTATAGTTGTGTTTGAAAGTTACTACACCAACAGAAACTTAATGGTGGATATCAATAAATATCGGCAAGATACCAACCGTGATGCTGTTGTGATAGATGTGCTGCTGGGAAAAATGTATGTTTACTGAAACTCGTTTCTTCTTTTTATTAAAATGTCTGCTGCTTGGATCAGAAATGTGACAAAAATGTCTGTAGTTGCGAATAAATCATTTATTGTTTGTTTTGAACAGATCTGCAATGAATACTTTGAAATACAAACTGAACTCCAACACTGTAGAGCTTTGGGGGTTTAGCGAGCAGATCCTGAAGTAAGATTTTTAGCTGAAACTTTAGCTGTTGTACTCAATATACGTTCTTTCTTGTGAAATACTTTATGATGCTTTTCTTTTGAAAAAAAAAAAAAACAGCATAGGATCTACCAAATATTCACAATGTTCACTAACATTCAAAAAGTTGGGGTTGGTAAATGTTTTTTTTTTTTAAATGTTTTTAAAAAGAAGTCTTTTATGCTCACAAAGGCAGCATTTATTTGCTCAAAAACAGCCAAAATAGTAATATTGTGAAATATTATCACAATTTAAATTAACTTTTTAAAATGTATTTTAAAATGTAACTTATTCCCGTGATGGCAAATATGAAGTCTTCAGTGTCACATGATCCTTCAAAAATCATTCTAATATGCTGATTTGGTGCTCAAGAAACATTTCTTTTTTTATTATTATTATTATTATTATCAATGTTGAAAACAGTGCTGCATAATAGTTTTGTGGAAACTCTTTTATGAATAGAAAATTCTAAATAACAGCATTTGTGTGAAATAGAAATGAAATGTCTGGAGTTTCAGCTGTTGATTTAGATTTGTTCTGTGGTCATAGATTTGTCTCAGAGAGAGGCTCCTCGAGGATGCTGCAGCATGTGGAGCACATGGACAGAGTCTATAACATCCCGCCACCACAGGGGCGCAAAACTGAACCTGAGAGAGCGGGTGATGTCATCTCACTGCCGGCAACACCAAAGTTCAGGTATAACCATTAAAAAAATCCAAAAATTACTTGTATTAAACAAAATGTTCATCAGTCACTTTATGTTTGTTGGTTGTGGTTCAGCATATATTCCAATGGGGACCAGACAAGTCATTAGCATATTGGAAATGAAATACTAAATAAAACCTGTCTTCATCAGTTCTCTTCTTTCTCTTCATAGATGGAAGGGTGTGCGAGTGTTCATCTCTTCTACATTCAGGGACATGCATGCGGAGAGGGATGTTCTTGTGCGTAGTGTGTTTCCCGAGCTCAGGAGACGAGCCGCTCCACACTACCTCTACCTGCAGGAAGTGGAGCTGCGCTGGGGCGTCACTGAGGAGGAGTCTAACCGTGCTGTGGAGCTCTGTCTGTCGGAGGTCTGCCGCAGCCAGCTGCTGCTCGGAATTCTGGGAGAGAGATATGGCCTAGTGCCGCCCCGCCCCACCCTACCTGAACTTCCTCAATACAGCTGGGTAATTACATTTATTTGTCTGATAGATGCTTTTATCAAAAGTGTGATATAGGTGATTATTATAAATCACCTATAGTCTTGCTGCATAATGAGTTTAATGTTAACCACAGTTAATGTTGACCAGAAAAAAATAAAAAGTATGCTACTGTTCAGAAGTTTGGGGCTATTAAATTATTATTATTATTATTATTATTATTATTTTATTTATTTTTTTTAAAGACCTTAATACTTTGATTAACCAAGAATGCATTAAATTGATCAAAAGTGACAGTAAAGATATTTATAAACATATAACTCCTTTTTTTTAAACTTTCTACACAACATAGATTCTTGAAAAAAAGATAATTGGTTTCCACAAAAATATTAAGCAGCACAACTTTCAACATTTCCAAAATTGAGAATAATAAGAAGTGTTTCTTGATACAGGATATTTAATATCCTGTTGATCCTTCTCCTAAAGTTTCATGAATTGTTTTCATGCTTCACTCTGCCAGCTGAACTCTGCACCTGATGGGTTATCCATCACTGAAATGGAGATTCGACAGTTTCAAGCTCTGCATCCAGACTCTGCCCGGAGCCGCATGTTCTTCTACTTCAGATCGCCTCGTCTCGCCAGGTACTGGATTCATTTTGTAGTTGACAGACAGCAGCATAAAAATTAAATAATGGAAAACACAATATGTACTGCAAGCTGATGTTTCTGAGGCTTTGTGATTTACAGTAGACACAGTATATCATATAATCTACATTTCATGTGTTTGTATGTTTAGTTCAGTGCCAGTGGCATGGAGGACAGACTTTGCGGCAGAATCCAAAGAAGCTGAAGCTAAAATGAACAGCCTGAAAACATGGATCCAGAACAACGACTTCAAAGTGACAGAAAAGTGAGTTCAGTACATTTGTTTTGCCAGCACAGTATTTATGTATTTATTTTTGCACTGCTTCATATTCTCTTAGTTATCCCTGTGAATGGGGTGGGGTGGTGGATGGAAAGCCCTATCTGAAAGGCCTGGAGGACTTCGGGAGGGCAGCGCTGGAGGATATCTGGGAAGCCATACAGCAGCTCTTTGTGGAGGTCAGACTATCAAAAAACATGAAAAGAACTGTTTTCGTTTTGTTTCATTTCGTTCGTTCCTGTTTATGGGGCCACTGAGTAATTGTTTGAAACATCAATACATCCATTAATAGATAAATCATTTAAACAATGAATAAGGATGATGTGGATAAATAAATATGAATGTGTCTGCATCTTAAATATCTGGCAGACAGCAGATTAGGTCCTGCCTTTCGGCCTAAATGGAAAATAATACGTAGGGCATAATACAAAAGGCATTATTGATATTTTCAGTTTAATTTAACAAACTGTGTTTTTATTAAGTTAAATTATTTTGGAGTTTAAAATTGTTTGTTCTATTCACATCAATCTATTTAACCTTATGTTTGCACATTTGATAATTTATTTGATTAATCAATCTTTTTCTTGACATGTGAACGCCTATACACCCCACCTTTTTTTAATATTTATTTATTGCTTAGTGGAGTCTCCTCCTCACCAAAATTCCTTTTCTTGTTTGTAGGAGACAGATGAAGATGTGGCCTCAGAGATTAAGGAACAGGAAGTGCATCAGGATGCCCAACAGCGGCAGTTTCACGGCAGGGCAAAGCTTATTTCTTTGGCTACAGAAAAAGTTCAAGAATGTCAGCAAAAAGGGGCAATACTGATGGTTGAGGGAAATCCTGGAGAGGGCAAAACTGTGTTCATGGTATCTATACATTGTATAAATTACCATCGCTCTTCATGTATGAATGTTTCTGAACACTGAAGTTAATCTGAATATCTCTCTGTCTTCTGTTTTATTAAGGCTGCCCTAGCCCAGGCACTCAAAACCTCTGTCAAAAACAAGAAAGCCCCCCTCTGTGATGTCATATCCTACTCCACAGATGCTAGCCTGTCAGCTTCCAGTGCTGAGCAGCTTCTTCGCTGTCTTGTTCAATGGCTGAGGAAAAGAAAAGAAGATGTGGAGTTACCTCCAAACACATCATATAAGTAAGGGAGTATCTGATGTAACATGGTTTGTCATTTCAGAAAACTCACTTCATAATTATTGTCTTGTTACCCTACAGAGAGTTGTTGTCTGAGTTCCACTTGAACTTGAATGACCAGAACAAAGAGCCACTGGCATTGCTTGTTGATGGTGCGGACTGTATCCATGATGGTCGAGGTCAAAGGGTGTCAGAATGGATCCCACAGCACATCCCTAAAGTAAGAGAGGAACATGCACACACAAACACACATGCACACTTACTGTAAATAAGTGGATTTAAAATGATTAAACTTTCTCATCAACCAGTCACTTCATTGTCCTCTCAGGGTGTCTGTTTGGTCCTGAGTGTTACTTCAGAATCATCCCTACAAAACACTATTAGCAAAAGGAAAGGTATCGTATCATTTCCACTAGGACAGTTATCTTTACCTGACAAGAAGGAGATTGTGCAGAAGCAGCTTGTTGAGTTTGGAAAGAAACTGAGCGATTCTGCTTTCAATAACCAGGTGAACTTCCCTTTTGCTGTTGGAGTAATATAAGAAAAAATTTGACACCTTTTTGCATATCTAGTAAATTTATCATTGTGTTTCCCCTGTAGCTTCAGACACTGCTGATGAAGAAAGGGTCTGTGAGCCCACTCTACCTCCATTTGGCTTGTGAAGAGCTTAAGAATTATGCCTCCTTTGAGAAGGTAAATACTTGTTAAAGAGTACATTTTTTTTTTTTTTTTTTTTTTTTTTTTTTTTTTATCCACATAATGTTATTTTGCTAAAGAAATGTGAAGTTGAACATAGCATTGATGATGGATTTTGTCATTTAGATGAAGGACAGCCTGCAGTCTCTTCCTCAGTCTCTTGGTGAGCTGGTGCAGCACAGTCTGCTGAGGCTGCAGAATGAATATTGCGGAGCAGGACTGGAATGGGCATTAGCTACTCTGGCCATCAGCTCCACCGGTACAAGACATAGTATTTATTTCTCTGCAAGAACTAATTTAATTCGATGCTGTATTACAATGTTTTGTTAATTCTTTAAATTTGGCTCTACAGGGGTCCAGGACGGGCACATTGTTTTGCTTTTTTTTTTTTTTTCTCCATATATTAAGGAATCTGCATGCAGTATCCAAAAAATGTTTTTATTTGTTTTAAATCTTATATATAAAATAATAATTTTTGCATAACATTTATTTATTTTTAATTGGATGTATTGAAAATAAATATTTCTGTAATCACTCATCTGTTTCTTTCACAGGGCTGCGGGAGAGTTCTCTTTACACTATACTGAACATGTGCAGTGATTTAAACTCCAGAGGTGGGCTGGTGACATGGCAGGAAGTTCTCCATATAGCGAGGCATCCAGAGAGCCGCGTTCCCATGGCAATATTCTCTCAGTTGGCACGAACTTTGCACAGGTACAGCCCAAAATATGGTGAAATATACGGACATAAGAAGTCACTGCTGTTTTCAACAAGGAATAATTTGTTTGATCATTCTTCTAATGCAGCCTAATTGGACCGTCCCATGGTCAGGTCTCAGATGACCTCCTGATTTTGACCCATCCAGAGGTGAAGTCAGCCTTTGAAAATCTGTATCTGTCTACTGAAGAGAGTAGAACCAGAAGTCATCTGATAATTGCAGGTAAAACAAGATACATGTAAATCGTGATGCATTTTATGTTTTATTTGGGGTACAGTAAAAAAAAAAAAAAAAAAAAAAATGTTGATGGAAATATTTTTCTAAAGCAAGGATGCATTGAATTGAAACTTTTATATTGTTACAAAAGAATTTTATTTCAAACATCTGCTGTTCTTTTAAACTTTCTATTTATCAGAGAATTCTGTTTCTTGAGCACCAAATCATCATATTAGAATAATTTCTGAAGGACCAGGTGGCAGTGAAGACTGGAGTAATGGCTGCTTTTGGCAGCTTTGCCATTACAGGAACAAAATACATTTTAAAATATATAAAACAGAAAGCCATTTTTTAAAATTATAATAATATCTCACAATGTTTTTACTGTATTTTTGATCAAATAAATGCAGCTTTTATGAATGTAAGAGACTTCTTCCAAAAAAAATCTTACCAACCCCAAATATTTAAAAGGTAATGTATGTTTTTTTTATATATTTGTTTCTTTACAACATTTTTTTTCCCCAGCTCACATTTGGGTGCAGTCAAATCCTCCGGGGAAGGACACATTTCTTCACTCTGATGCTGATATTCTGTCTCAACTCCCTTCTCACCTGGTCAGTGTCCTCCTACTCTCTTTGATCTTTCAGCTTGAGAGACCAGTGTGAGGTTACAAAACTCATGATTTTGAGAAACTCATGAGATGTCTATTCTCTATTTTCTCTCTTTGCTCAGATGGGCAGTAATCAGTGGGAGCCTTTGTGTTTTCTGCTGTCCAGTTACTACTTCCTCTATGCTAATGTGAGGCATGGACTTCTTCACCAACTTCTGGAGACCTACATTTTGTTTGGTAAGAGAGCCTTAATGCTTCTGATTTTTAGCAGTAGTACATTTCTTCATAGATCACAGGTTATCATATTGATTGTTTTTCCTTTTATCCATTAAGGCCAAAAATATGAGACCCAGCAGCTGCAATCCAAAAGATCAACAGGTATTTTATTTTTTTATTGTTGTATTTTTATAAAAATCAAACTACTTGAAAAAGGACTGAAAATAGATTCATAATGTGTCCTTAATGAATGGGAGTGTGCACTGAAATTACAAATGATCATTTTTGTGTTAAACCTATACCAAATTCATGTGTGTTTTTCAGATAACATGAAGGATTTTGAAGACTGTCTGAGATTTCTGAAGCGCCACAGCCTTCTCTTTTCGCAGTGGCCTGCTCTATTTGTACAAACAGCTCTTAATGAACCTTGTGACAGCTCTGCCCATTTGTGGGGGGAAAGCATGACGAGAAATGGAGGCGTGCAAGCTGTAAAATGGCTAAACTGCACAGATGCAGCACAAAAAGTAGTCAGGTACTAATATCGGTCCTTATTAATCACATATTATTCTCATATTCCTATATTAATCTCAACAGAGGTTGTTTATCTAGAATTTTTTTAATATTGTTTTTTTTTTTATGCTCAGTGAGCTGGTTTCCACCTTCCACTCTGAGCCGAGTTGTGTGGTGGTGAGTCCTGATGGAAAACTTGTAGCTGTGGGAACTGGAGAGGGAACACTTCACTTTCTGCATGCAGAGACTGGACAGGTAACAGTTCTAAACCAAAATAAACATTAATTTGGTTAATAGTAATATTGATTTTTGACATTAAGATGATTCAGTGGACATCACAATTGGCTTTTTTAATTTATTTTTTGCAAACAGGAAGTTAAGTCGTTGATGAGCACTGGTGATGGGATTTCTGGATGCGTCTTCCTTGGGGAGGAGCTTCTGGCAACAACCTCATTTGACGGGCAGGTGGAGGTGTGGGATGTTGCGAGTGGTTGCAGGTTATTTATTTTTTTCTGACTCAAATGCACAATTTACTTGCTAAAAAATGAATGAAAGATGACTAACCTGTGAAAAACACTGTAACTTTAAGAACTGCCCATGTGAATGCCCACTCCAACAAGATCACAGGATGTGATGTCAGTCCAGACAAAAAACTCTTTGCTACTGTCTCACTAGACTTAAACTTAAAGGTAAAACAAGAAGAAAAAAACCCCATTAAATTCTGAACTACATGTAGTGTTGTGCTGTTTTGAAGTATTCATCATTTATACGGCCGTACTCAGGTGTGGTCAGCGCAGAAGAGCACAGAAGTGGCCTCTCTCATGAATCCCTCCCCTCTGAACTGTGTGAACTTTGACCTTGAGGGTCAGCTCGTGGCAGTGGGATGCTGGGATGGAGCCGTTCGTTTGTGGAACTGGCTTGAACAGAAAAACGTTACGGTGAGGAATGACTCCAAAGATACGTTATTATACCTTATATACTAAAACTTATAATTTCCCTCCAAACTCTTCTATTTAGACTCTGTTAGGTCATCAGAGTTCAGTGCGGAGTCTGTCTTTCTCTCCCTGCTCCTCCATGTTGTGCTCAGGCTGTATGTCAGGAGAAGTGCGGCTCTGGTCAGTGACAGCAGCTGCTTGTGTGGGCAGTTATCATGCTCACCGCGGCTCCACGCAGTCACTAAACTTCCTGCAGGGAGGAAACCTCTTGCTAAGCGCAGGACATGACAGTGTGGTGAGGAATATTATCTTACAGTCTTCATTTTCAGTTGTTAGATTTTGTTACGGAGATTCACTCTGCCATGCTTCCTCAAACATTCAGTATTGATTGAGTCCTTTTTGTTGTCTAGGTTCATGTATGGTCTGGTGGTCTTGGGCAAACTGTCACTGTACTGGGAGAAGAAAAGGTACTTTCATGTTCTTAAATAGAATTGCTGCTTATTTTAGTGTTTTTACTGCTTATACTATTTATGAATATTAAATTCTGCAATGAAATTCAGCCTGAACCGCTTGACTTACAGACTCCAAACAGACTTTTAGTACATTATTTCTGCCTCTGTTGGTCTGTGCAAACTTGTATATCTGAACACGTTTGTGTGATATTTAGGCCTGTTAATTAACTTAATTTAGGATCTTAAATTAATATAATTCATCATTTCTGCAGAAACAAAGCTTAAAGCGTATATTGCAGGTTAAAGACCCAGTCAGTCAATGTATAGAAAAATAATGTAGCATATCAATTACTGTGTATAACATTAAATCAATGTTTTGGAACTGCAGAATACACACAAATATCTGCATTAATCTCGAAAAAAGCTAATTTGTTCTGGATTTGAATACTGTGTGTAATAGGGTGCTTTTATGTTAAAATCTAGTTCCTTCATTATTTTTCTATACATTGACTGACTGGGTCTTTAACCTACAATATGCACTTTAAGCTCTCTTGTAACATCAACGCTATTCTTTTGCTGCCTTGTAAGCACAGATGTTTCTTTCAGGACATCTGAATAATTTTAGTTGAGCACTTTTAAAGTAGATGTTAATTAATCATCATTTGCAGACACCAACATTGCAACAACAAAAACGTACCAGACTTAGAAATGAAAATGAAGCTAATGCTCTGTGTGTGGCTGTAGCCAGTGGATACGCTGCTGTGGGTTACCATGGAGATGGTATCAAAATGTTCAATTTGAAATCAGGTAAATAAACATTTACATCCAACATGCTCATCCTATTTAAAGAATATACTCGGGGCTCACATTCTCAAACTGCTTCTCAATCAGTAATTATAGAGCAGGAGCAGAACTCATCCTAAAATGCTTTGTGCTGTAGGAGAGAAGGTTTGGTCCAGTGAGGACCTCCCGGTGTCCATGCTCTGCCTCATGTGGATGGAGGCCAAAGGAACAGAGCTGCTGCTATCGGGGGCCATGGACCACCGTCTCAGGGTCTGGGAAAGGCAAGGAGAAAATCCAGAAAACCTTTTGTTGATAGGATCTTTTGGTGTGCAGAAGGGACCTATTCTTGCCCTGGCTCAAAACTCCACCTGCGTGGCTTCTGCGTCTGGTCAGTGTACACAAAATATTTTGGATTTTTAGCAGTCCACAATGGATATTTAGTTTTTGCAAACTCATTTCAGCCTATTTTTTACATTTAGATTACCTTTGCCATCATCTTTTAATTTCATTTATTTTATATTTTATTTTATATCTGCTAAATGCATAAGTATTTTGAAAAAAATCTGTTTTTATTTTCATTTTTTATTGAAAATGTCCTTTTGTTTTAGATGACTTCACTATTGCTCTGTGGTTGACGAATAAATTGACTAAGCCCTGGATTGACCCAAAGGTGATGTGTATTCTGAGAGGTCACAATGGAGGAGTCACATGCCTTGCTTTCAGTCCTGATGGGAAAGAGTTGCTGTCAGGAGGGAAAGATCAGGTACTTGCCCCACTATCTATTTATTACTGAAAGAGATGGAAGAAAATGCACAGTTTCCGTCACACTTAATTTTGTCACAATCTTTTCCACTAGGCTTTGATGATATGGAAGGTAAACGCTTCCCCTCCATGTCTTTCCAAGTCAATTTCCAATTGCCATGGAGACTGGATTACAGGATGTGCCTGGACATCATCTGCTGTGGTGAGAAAACCATTTACAAAGTGCTGTTTAGTTCATTTCATCAATATCTGACTTGTGTTTGTAACTGAATGCAAAATCTCTCACACACCTCAGCTCAGCTGCTCTAATGACTGTAAGCTGCGGATGTGGGATATCCAGACAGGACGTTTGCTGAGAGAGATCCTCTCTAGTTCATCTTTGAGCACATTGTGCTGTTGGGTAAGACAGTTGTGCCATGTTGCAAAGACATACATAAGTGGAACCAGTTAATATTTAAATGCATTTTAATGTCTTTAGGAGGATCATGTAATAGCAGGGTCTACAGATGGACTGCTGATGGTTTGGAAGTGGGAATCAGGGGTTGAAATCACCAGGATCCAGGCCCACAAATCACGCCTCAATCACTGCACTGTTGTCTCTCAGCCAGGTACAGTGACGAATACACATGTACACATAAACAGCTGCTTGATATCGAAATATAGATATGTATCTTAGTCACACAGAAAAAAAAATCTTAGCAAACCCATTTTTTGCTCACAGATCTGGAAGAAAATTTAAAACCAGAAGACTTACTGTTAGCTTCAGCATCAGAAGATGGAACTGTTAAACTCTGGCATCCACTGCAGGTAACAACTCAAATGTTTTGCATTAATAGTTTGTTTAATTACTTTAAAAAAAAAAAAAAATGATTGAAAATCAGATATTTTAAATAATCCCCAAAGATATAGTACTGATTTTTAATATCTGTCATTTGTTGTTATTGACCATAAAATAAAAATAACTCTCATCTTATCTGTTTGTGCCAGATTTTTAATACCTGTGCATTCCTAGTTTATTCTCAAAAATTTTGTTTTTATAGGTACAGCATCACAACACTCTGCATGGTCACAGTGCAGAAATCCAGTCTTTAGTGTGCAAAGAGGCCGGACTGCTGGAGTTCCTCACTGTCTCAGTGGATCGTTCCCTCAGGTCATGGAGCATCACCACAGCAATGGGTATTGCAAAATGGTCAAAAAAGGAGAATCTAAATTGATGCAAAAATCACAACATTTATTTTCTTGTGAAACTACAGCAGCGGATCCAAATATAGCATTTGGTTGGTTTTAATAACTTAAAACTTTTTTTTTTTAATCTATACATTCATCCACAGAAACTCCTCGCTGTCAGAAGGGCAGTGTCAGAGCTGTGTGCTTCCTGGGTACTGATGAACTCATGGTGTGTGGTTATGACACAGGCAGATTAGAGATATGGCATCAGAATTCAATGGTTTACTGCAAGAAGGTAATCATGGGTTGGGAACTAACTTTATTATTTGTTGATCTGTTAGTAAAAATGCAGTGTGAGTGCTCTTTACCCTCTTGTAGTTGGAAAAGTCAGAGTGAACGGCTCTGTGTGTGTTGTTTGAAGGTCAGTGATGGTGGCTTATGTGCAGTCACTGAGATGCCGTATGATGAACTGGCGGTGAGTTGCAGCGACTGCTCTGTATGCATCTGGAAGCTGGAGCGGGACGCCAAGAAGTGCATTGTGGGGTAATGACTTTTAACTCTTTTCACTTCCATACTTCAGTTCTTCATGCTTGTTGCCAAAATGTGCCATTTTGAACCAAGAACATGTGTATGCATATGTATCTTGGTCTTTAAAAATGCATTTTGCTCTTGAATTTAGTAATCACAGGCATAATAATATTGTTATTTCATAATAATATTTGTGATTTTTTTTTTTTTTAATGGGATCACTTATAGTTAAACTCAAAAATCTCCAATAATTTAATATTACAATATTACAATTTACTATTTATATTGTGAAATGTAATCTTTAATCTCAAATTATCAATTTTTAATACTATCATAATGTTCTACATTTCCTTTACATTTCACAAAAAATTAAAATGATTGATTTTTTTTTTAGGCCCGGTTTCACAGATGGGGCTTAGACTGAGCCAGGATTAGATCATAGTTCAATTAGGACATTTAAGGAATTTTTATAAACGTGCTTAGAAAAAAACATTACTGGTGTGCATCTTGAGACAAAACAAAGGCACTGATATATTTTAAGATCAGTCAGTGCAAGTATCTTTCAGTTGAAACAGCTCAAGACTTACATTTTAGCCTTGTCTGTGAAACCGAGGGATTGTGTTTTATTTGAAATTTATTCAAACAAAATAGTGTAGATTTTTATTATCTGGTAATTATTGGTTATTATTTTATTTTGTTTCAGGCTTGATAAGGTGTCTACATACAAAGTAGATCCTCCTGTGAGCTTTTTGTTCTACTGTGGCAGTCTGTTCGGAGTGTGTATGAATGGAAGAGTTGTTGATGTGGTCTCTACTAAAGACTGGACCAAAGAAGCTTATGCGTAAATAAACACCTCATTTTTTTATACATATAAAAGCTGTCCTGTGCTCCTCTGTTAAGTATTTTTCTAAGCAAGGTGGCCAGTGCATAGTGAATAATAACATTCCTTCACTGGGTAATACAAAGTAAATATACAGTATATGTGTTTCATTGAAGCTGGGCAAATGAGGTACGTCCTCTCGGCGTGATGGCGAATGATAGCAAGAGCTTTTGGTTGTTGGGACAGAAAAAGAGCATACTGTATCTTGGCCTCATTGTAAGTTTATCATCTGTCATTATTAAGTGATATTGACATTGACAGTGAAAACTTATATTAATCTGAAATTATTTGTTTTTCAGTTGTCTCTGAATCCAAGTGACTGTCACCACATAATCTTTTGTGAAGATGCAGTGGGCAAGAGGCTGGAGGACTTGGAGGCAGAGGAGGAAATGCAGGCGAATATGGAGGAGGAGAAGCAGCAGGAGGACCAGCAGCAGGAGGAGGAGGAGGAGGAGCAGCAGGAGGAGGAGGAGCAGCAGGAGGAGGAGCCTAAGAAGCTGAGTGAGGAAGAGCGGAGAGAGAGGCGAACTGCAATCCAGAGGGTGGCAGAGATCAGCACCTGGATCACAGCTGCAGCAGTGCGGAACGGTACACCTGTTTTAATGTACTGATCAGGATTTGTGTGGGTGCTTTACAACATATAAACATCAGCAAAAAAATTACAGTTTGTGGAAAAAAACTCATTTATTTATAAAATGTAATGCATATTTTTCCACTTCTTTGCAGACTGTAATAACAGTATATTTTTAATATTACTTTTTGTCATGAAAATATTTGACATTTCACTTAAAAACTAAACAATGACCTATTACCCTCTAGTGGTCATTATGTGAACTATTCATGACTGACACACTGTGATTTGACTGTTTTTAAGTCATGCTGTTTTTTCCTACAGACTTTTTTGTGTGTGGTGATTCTAAAGGGAACATATGGTTTAATCAGCCTCCTAATCTGTCCACCTGGACTCAAAGCAGACCGGCAAGTATCCTTATATTGTCTCATAGATATAATGATCATATGTCAATCATACAGTCATGTGTTTCTGATAAATTGTTTGTCTGACTGGTCTATAGGCACACACAGACAAAGTAAGTGTACTGCGCCTTACTGAAAGCCTCATCATCTCAGCGTCCTACGACAGAACCGTCAAACTGTGGGACAGATGCACTAAGAAACAGGTATTTTTATTCTTGCTTTCATGCAAGGTGTGTATACCAGTGTTTATTTGATCTGCTTTCTGTCTCTCACTCATTTTCTGTATTTCACAGGTGGGCATGTTTGTGTGTGGAGGTCCCGTCAAGGTGCTGGAGGTGAACCCGTGTGATCCCAAGGAATTTGTTTGCGGTGATACGCAGGGTCAGCTCTACTTCCTGTCTTGGAAAGGTTGATTTTCTGAACGTCAGTCAAAGGACACAGTCACTTGTTGCATGTCATTATTCGTACATTCGGAATTTTTAATCTTGTTTTTCCATTAGTTGTAATGTTGTGTTCTGCACATTTTCATTTTATTTTACATGAAGCATTTTTCACTAATGATACTATTGCCTTAAACTAATCCATGATATGAAGAATATTTGATTTTATTATATAAATTTGACAGCCACTTGATTATATATTCTGATGCTTTAAGTAAATTGATTTTTTTTTTTTAAGGATTGTACATCCTTTATATGAAAACCTTTTTTGGGTGAATAAACGGTCTGCAAGTTCACAAGGGGTAAAGCTCCATATTTACTATTTCTTTTATGAATTCCTTGTTGCACTTTAAAAATGTTTGGTGTTTTGTAGCCTTGGTAGTGACAGCGGGGACTCCAGGGATCATTTTTGATAGCATTAGTTATTTCATTTAAACTCATTCAAAACATCTATTTTACATCAAAAAATGTATTATGCAAATATGTAACATCTCTGTATCTCTCTAAGGGGGTCACTGCACACCAAATTTGCTTACTGGGTTCAGTAGTAGTTTCTGTTTTCCTTCTAAAGTATATTGCATCTAAAATAAAGAGAAAATCAAATTTCCCATTTTTTAGAGAACATTCTTGAGATAATCTCTGATTCACTGCAGTTTAAGTTTCTTAACTGAAAATATAATTTGCAGGAAAAGTTGTGGGATATATTTTGTGTCCTGTCTCAGTTATAAATTAGCACTTGCCTGATACTGATTACATGATAGCCTATATATAAAATTCATTCATTTCATTTATTTAAGAACTTCTGTTATTTACACAATGTCAGATTTGCAAAGAAATGAAGAGACACTATTTAATTCATGACAAATAGTCATAAGAAACTGTTATGCAACTGCTTCCCCTCAGTGTTCACAAACAGTTGCTCTGTTCCTCTGTCTGTGACTGCTTCATATGGCTTCTTACTACTTAAACCACTGGATACTACAAATTTAAATAATTCTTGGTTTTCTGCAGCAGGTCCCACTTTACCTGGTGGTCCCTGCACATTCACTCCTGTAAAGCAGGAGCAAAATGGTAGACAATAATGTAGGAGTGAAATAATCCATTACCTCAGACTCTCTCACTTCACACTTTTTTTCTCTCTCCGGGTCCAGTGGCTCTGTCCCTTCCATCTCTACCCGACAGACTGTTGTGTCCAGGAGTGCCAGGAACAATATACGGGACAGTTCAGGTTCTGAGGTTCAGATCCATCCAATAGATGCAGTGCAAACTGAAGGAGTGGTGTAAATAGAAAAACAAACAAAATCTAAATGTACTTATATTTACTTTTCAATGAATGCACACACAAAAAAAAAAAAAAAAAAAAAAGAATTAAATGAGTTATTGTATGCAAATATGTAACATCTCTGGACTTAAAAAATTCACTATGTTCCAGTTTTCCTTCTAAAATATATTGAATTTACTGTCCTTTTAAATAACGTTAAATTGCATACTAGATCAATCAGGAGACCTGGTGAACGTCGATAGTCTTTAAAGTTAAAAGCACTTGTGATTGAGGAATGGCTTTTCTTGCTCTAAATCTGAGACGCCTTCACCACCCAGATTGCGTCCATATTCGGTTCATTACGGTTGTGACACACACATGATGGGTGAGGAAGTTATCTTCTGTGGAAGTTTCATCTGTGATAAAGTCAGCAGCTCACCGGTTTTCTTCATTTTACACTAATACGTGGTTACAAAGCATCAAAGGTGAGTTATCTTTATTTTTAGTTACACCACTGAAAGAACCGTGTTGCTCGGCGATTTATAATCACTGCGGTGTCAGACACCCTGCTGAAGAAAACGGCTAAAACCAGCCTAAGCTGGTTGGCTTGTTTTAGCTGGTCAACCAGCCTGGTCTTAACTGGTCAGCAGGCTGGTTTTAGAGGGGTTTTGGCCACTTATTTAGCGGGTCAGGCTGGTCTTAGATGGGTCATTCTTCAGTTGCGGTGTCCCTCGACTTTACAACAGTTGAAATCAACGTTAAATACCAGTAAATCATAAAATGTTTGTATTCAGTAAGGGAAAACACAATTTGTGCACTGTTAATAGTTATATTTTTGTTTTAAAATACATATTTAATTGAGTTTGAGAGATTGCATTTGTAACAAAATATGCATGTTCCTGCCATACATTAGAGAGGTATCATGGAATGTAATTGTAACAATATAACATTTTTAACACAAAGTGGTTATATTGTGAATATAGATTTTATTTAGCATGTACAATTTTATTAAGTTGTGAATGCTATTTGGGCTACCTCCTGTGTGTAAATGTCCCTGCAGGTGCTGGTTGATCTGAGGGGTGCATAGGGAGTACATTCTTTCTTATTAATTTTCTTAAGTTTAGCAAAATTTCTGACAATTTCATGTGCCGCACTTTATTAGTGTCTGTGGTGTTATGTTGATAACTTGCAGATTTTACATATTTTAATCAAAATTTTGATAAATACATACTTATTAATATTTCCAAAATGTCCCCTGATCTTGAAATGATCATGATGGCAGCCTCCATTTTAGAAAAGTCTGGATTTAGGCTAATTTGTCTGTGGTGTTACTGTCTTTCCTGGTAACACCACAAAGCCTATAGTAACTTGCAATATAAAGTCTGTATATGGTGACACATAAATGGCTGTGTCACCAGTGTTTGATTGAAATTATTTAAAAATCAAAATGTTCTTAAGCTTTCATTTGAATGGAAATAGCATATTAAACTAATTTTAAATGCATATCAATATATTTTATTAGAAAAAAACAAACAAGCATTTTTACAAGTTCTGCCTCTCTTTTGCCACCCCAACTGAAGAATGACCCAGCTGGTTTTTTCAGCAGGGGACAGGATTGTCTACATGCGTGTCAGTTGTGTTTGTGCACATTTATGACCCGTGATAAAGAAGTGGTTGTAAAAATGCAGATAAAATGTATTATTTGAGAGATGAGGGAGTGCTGATGAATATGCCCTGCCTTGTGTTTGTGCGGCAATATCCTTGAGAACCATTAAACAAATTTTGTGAATTTTGTATTTTTTTTAATGTCTTTAATTGTTTGGAGCATAAGAAACAAATGGAGAAAAACATTTTTGAAAAAGGATATTTTATTTCATTTTTTTTTTTTTTCCATTCACCAATGAATTTTTAGGTTTCAGGCTATTTTTAACCAAACAAAGATGATTCTCAACTATGTTATGAGAGATGAAACAGAATGATTTGATATACTATTTCTTTTTTACTTATCTTTTACAATATCTGCATAAAATGTCGGTAAACTGGTATTCCCATTCTATACAATGTATCTAAATTGCATTTTAATGTGTTCTTGAGGCAACATGTAATGAAAAAAGTGTAATAATGGGAGTAATATCTTGTATTTCATAGCATTATTGATCTTTAATTTCTTTCCTATTCTCTTGCTGTGTCTCCCCAAAATGCTTAATTAACATACTGTATGTCCTGGACTGGTCACCTCTACAGAAGACATGTACTATGAAAATGATGCTCTGTTTCGTAAGAGAAAGTCATATTCCGATTTGAAACCGCATAACCCTGAGATGTTTATTTACGACAAACAATTTGAAAATGAGTCATATTTAAATAATTACAAAATATTATCATATTTCCATAAGAGTGATAAATTCTCTACAGAGGACAAGTCTATGCCTGGGCAAAGGGTCAGATTGTTCTTCATTTATCATCAGCTAAGTTAGAGGACTTTGTCCCACACTCAGTGTCACTAGGTCCCTCCTGCAAAGTGAACTTTACATTGCGTTCCTATTCCTAAACCTAAAGAGCGATTCCAATCCGAAGTGAGCGCTCGTGTTTAAACTCGAAGGACGCTGCAACGATTAATAAAGGCACATCACTTCGCAGGCAGTGGAGAGGGAAATTTACCAGTATGTAAAGGCGTTGGAGTTAAATAGAGGCAGCTTGTTTGATTTTTTTTTTTTTTTTTTTAGGTGTGTCTACAATATATTTGTTGTTTGCTTAAGACACACCCATGCTTGTCAATGCTAGTGATTCTTGAGGACTGTCAACACATTCAGACAAAAAAATTCTCATATGGCCTAATTTGTGTGGGAAGCATATGAAAAGTAAAATGATCTAAAATCCCAAAAAATTCTTTACAATTTGTCTTGCAGGGTAGACTTTGTGACAGTTGGCACAATTACTTAAGATTATATACAGAAACCTAAAACTCACCAGAGCTTGTATGATCTTGTTGTACCCTTAGCATTTGCAATGTCTCTGGACAAAAACATAATTTCCTGTTCTGTGTTTCTTCTTTTTTTCAGCCACGCAAAGATGAAGGCTCCAGCTCCCCTTCAGATTGATCTGAAGGCGAATACAGATGCCAGACTTCAGCGAAACTATAGCAGTCCAAGGCTGGAAAATCGCTTTCTGGCTCAAGCACCCTCAGTATTGTTTCACCATCAGTACACATCTCCATCCTGGGCCAAGCAGACCTCCACCTCCTCACAATGTCCAGCACTCCAGCCAACCAGCCTGTCCTCCACCAAGGCCTCCTCATCTCTTCTGTCATCCACAATGATGAGCTCACTATTCTCTTCCTCCTCTCTGCTGAGCACCAAGAATGCCCTCCTAATGGAGCCTTCACTTCATCCTCCAGTCTACTCCTCTCTAACCTCCTCCTATTCCCATAATCCTTTACTCTCTTACTCCAAAGTGTCAACTCTCAGTGCCGCCCCACCTGTCTGCACCTATCCTTCACCTTCTCTGGAGAACAAAGCGGACTCAAATGAAAAGAGAGAAGTGGAAGACATGCTTTTCTCACCTGAAGGGCTTCTGGGATCTAGTGAGGAGCCTAGACAGGTATAGAGTGATTATCTCCATTGCTTTTAATGTATGTGAATTAATGTAGCATCATTTTTTTCAGGTTTATTTTCTGAATTCTTTTATTCACCTACACAATTTTTTGTTTATGTTAATTAATAAAAATAACACGGTAATTGCCAATAATTTGACTTCTGCACTAAATATACAAGATTTATTTTATGGATGATTAAAATTTTAGGTCATACATCTGTTTCACAGCCTATAACCAAATTTATCCTTGCTGCACAGAAAGCACATTATGATTAAGTCAGCATGATATAGCATTTCATTTAAAACTTTGTTGCTGCATAAACTTATAAATACCTTGCAAGGACTGATATTTTCTTTGGGAAATGCAGATCTAGTTAATAATATTTTTTTTCTGTATATCTTAACAGGATGCAGGTCATGAAAGCTTGGAAGAGGATGACCAGATGCTGTCCTCTGAGATGCCTGTTTTGGAAATGGTTTTAGATGGAGAGGGGGAGCAGACAGTAGCTCCTCATGAGGAGTTTGGTGTGCTTGAAGCAAGCGAGGATGAGCATCTTGTGGAATTAAAGTACCGGAAGGTGAGTCGAGTGAGCACAGTTCTGGGGTTTATGTGAATCTAAATAGTAGTTAATAATTTGCTAGCCCTACTTATTTATTTTTAGCTTTATTTATACGTGTTCTTTGGTGATTATATTTAGACAGACGGCACAGATGTACGTGTTAACTGAAAAAAGCCTCTTACATGCTCTGAGCTGCATGTATTTAAAACATACAGTAAAAACAATAATATTGTGAATTAATAATAACTCCAGTCAAGAAATAATTCTAATTTGCAAATTTTTTGCTAAAGAATCGTTTCTTATCAAAGAAAGCACCTGTACTTTGTTCAGGATTCTTTGATGAATAGAAAGTTCAAAAGAACAGAATTTATTTGAAATATAAATATTTTGTAACAATAAATGTCTTTACTCACTATTGATGAGTTTATTGCATGCTTGCTGAATAAAAGTACTAATTTCTTTATAAAAAAAAAAAATTCTTACTGACCCCAAACTTTTGAATGATATATGTAATATTTTTAATTATTCTTATACCAGATAATGGATAGACAAAGTGGTGGTTGTGAAATCAAACAAAATGTGACAGTTCTTGTGTTTGACCTTCAGAACAATCTGCTGAATGTGGTGTGCTGCTCCCTTGTCAATAAAACCTGTACCCCGGGCCAGAAGGACTGGGATAAGAAGAGGAGTGTGTGGGCCGTTATTAAGGTTCTGGCCACAGAAATTACCACAGAAGACCCTGAGTTTCTGCTAAAGGTTGGTGTTTTTGTATATGTGAGTGTGTGTGGGCTATGTTGTCAGGTGTTAACATGTATGGTTTGCATATTTGCATTGGTTTTAGGTTGCAGTTTATACTAGGCAAGAACTAAACATTCGTATCACAACCAACTTCCTGCTGGCACTGGCGGCCCACCTGCCTGGTTCTAAGCCACACTTGAGAAGGTATTTTTGTGCTGCTGTACAGCTGCCATCTGATTGGCTGGAAGTGACAAGAATCTATAGCATGGTAAGCAGGGGTGGACTGGGACAAAAATTCAGCCCTGGCACTGTAGCCACACCAGACCACATTACCACACCCATACAACCCCAACCACAGACACACGCATTCACTACTTACATTTGTGTACAGATGGTGAAATAATATAAGCAGTACCGTATATATAACAGATATTTAAACATTTAATGTATGTGTCTGGCAAGCAATGCTTACTACTTTTTAAAGAGCACACATTTATAACAAATTGACACAGAGTTAAAACAAAAGAAAAAAATCTGAGGATGTTGTAGAGTCTGTGTGCTGTCTGTTTATGCCATTTGTCTGCTGTTACTGTCATTCTCTACAGTATGTTGTTCTTTGTTGTCACTGTCTGTCTGTTGGGTTTTTCCTACCTCTACCACACTCCTGTCTCCTGTCTCTGCTAGGCCTATCGTAGCATCCTTCCTCATAGCACTGATATTGGAAAACCAGGGGTCTCTGGCTGTACTGATTCCAACAACATCCTAGTTAATGAACACAGTATAGGATGTAAACATTACAGCAAAATATTTTCTCACTGACTGCTCTTAACATTGGAATACACATGAATACAAACAAGTAAAAATAGCACAAAAGGGAATAGAATAAATAGCAAAAAGTATAAACCGTAGCAGCAGTAAATCCTTTTTGATATACAATTATTTGTGAATTAAAGTATGCTGAAGTGTTGCTAGTATGTTCTGCATGTGCATTTGTGTGATGTAAAGTATGTGTGTGAGTGTGATCTCTCTCTCTCTCTCTCTTTCTCTCTCTCTTTCTCTCTCTCTCTCTCTCTCTCTCTCTCTCTGTGTGTGTGTATTTGTGTGTGTGACATACAAGCATAGGTTCCTCCTATCCTAAGGGTTAATTAATAGTTCATTAGAGGCACAGTATTAAGAAACTGGCAGCATCTGTACCAGGGTGTGTCTCTCTCGTTGCTGTCTTCCTACCTCCATTACACTTGACTCTGTTGCAGCAGTTGAGCTGTCTGCACTGGGTCCAGCAACATTCTCGCTTTGAACAGATCAACACAATTCAGACAAGGGTGAACATAAGTAAGCCAATGGCTTATAATACCTCATCTAAATATTGCATATGAGTGCCTGTAATAGAAGCCTATGTTCCACCCTACCTAAGGATTAATTGCATACTGTAAGCTTATGTACTGTATGCATGTATTCAATGTTTTATTTTAATATATGACTATCTACGTATTCAAAGTACAGTTCACTACAAATGTCTATAGTGCTATGGCTATTGCTATAGGTTTTTGATGTGTTAGACATTGCAAGTAGCCTACATCAGTGTTTACCCTAAATCCCACTCTCTCTGCTGATGTTTCAGTCATGCAATTCAGTAACAGGCTCGTTAACACTTATAACCAGTTATCACGAAGCAATGACATTTTAAAATATACTGGGGTTCTACGCTAAGCTTACAACTGTTTAATACAATGTAGGCTACTGTCAAAAAAAACAAAAAACACCGGAGCTAACTGTCAGAAGTAGTGTGAAAATGTTTGTTTTCTTCTTACCTCTGCGGCGCTACTGTCCCCTGCTGCAGCAGCCGAATTTAAACCTTTTGAAAAAAGTTTGGTTAATTTTACACATTTAGCAGCATCGGACTTAAGCTTCCTCAAAGTTTTTCTGCACCGCCTTTCCTTTTTTAGGGTCCATTATCTAGCTTTTACTGAAAATGAGCTCGTGTTGCTCTCTCTCTGATGAGGTGCTTGATTTTGACTGAACGGTTCGGTCGGCCCATCTCCGTTGCCGACTGGGCCAAATGCTTAACATTTATTATTATTAATATTATTATTATTATTATCATTATTATTATTACAACCATAGAGAAATCGTGCAAGCGATTAAAAACCCATGCTATGCACTGTTGGGCCGTAAAAATAATTTTATTTATATATATTTAAAATAATCTGACCGGCCCACATTAAACAAAATGGTCTGGCCCCTCTGGCATTTGCCAGATGGCCAATCCGCCCCTGATGGTAAGTGTTAATATTAAATATCATTACTGCCCTTGATCACCATGTTTTTACTCATCATACCATATTCATATGCCAGTTAGTGTTTTAGCATGGTAGATGTTAAAATAAGGCTTTTATTTTTCTCCTACTGTATTATTATTATTGTTTTTTCATGCTTTTTAATTGTTTTTGTGCAGTGTTTCAGTAAATCTCTGCCCTCCTGCCTGAAAAAAGCTCTAGCAGATAAATTTAAGCAGTTCACCGAATATCAGTTGGCCAAATACAATACACGGAAGCATCGCTGCAAACACAACAAGAAACTAAAAAACGGAGAGGTAATATGTCAAAAACACTTTTAAACATGTTTACATTTTTTAAGACATTTTGAATCTCATATTTTCAATGTTGCACACATCATAACATACAATTCCTTTCTAGATTTTTTCCATTCTACATCACTTTTAAAATGCTTTTGTTTTCTACCCCTCTTCTTTCAGAAAATTTCTGCTGCTCAGTGGAAAAAGTGGGGTGATCTTGTCAGAGTCGTTGACTCCGTTTTTAAAAAATATGTGAGCTGTGCTGTGTTTGGTTTGATCTGTTTGATATTACATAACATTACAAATTACTATTGCACTTCATGTCTTCTGAACATCTTATGATACAGTTGGAGAGCCAGAATCGTACTGCAAAGGATAAAAAACAGAGTGAATTCAGCCTCAAGAAAATGATAAAGCGCCTTCACATCAAAGAACCTGCAGAAAATGTCATGGCCATTCTGGGAAAGAAGTTAGTCCTATAAGCTGGCATTTTAGTCAACATTTTTATGTTAACTGATTGCTCAGTCCAGTGTAACTTCTAGCCATGAGTCAGTATGTTTGTTGGCTGTTTTTGCATGCAGATATCCGAGTGATCTGAAGGCCTTCTCTCGCAGTGGTCTTAGTGGGGTTTGGGAGAGAGAGAGAGCTGGAAAGCGGATGAAACTTAAGCAGCCCGACACGTGGGAATGCAAACTAAGTCAGGAGGGAAACAAAGCTGCCACCTGGGAGAAACTCATTGGTGTGAATGAGGGACATGCACTGGGTCCAAAATTGGCTTAATTCTTGAACATCTACTCAAACTTAAGTCTATGTTTTTTGTGATTGCAGATGGAAAGTCTCTTCCTTTTATGGCAATGCTGAGGAACCTGAGGAACATGATCTCTGTGGGCATCAGTGAGAAACATCATACTAAGATCCTCAACAGACTGAATTCGAAGGTGAGAATCTCTTAATTCAGTCTTTTTCATACTAAAACTTATGTAACATGATCAAGTAATTTACAGGTTTATGGTGTTTCATCTTACAGAATGCTGTAATCCAGAGCAGGCAGTTTCCTTTCCGTTTCCTGTCTGCATATAAAGTCATTTTGGAGCTCAGTAAATTTGGTAAGTTTATGGATCAAGGATGTACCTGGATCAACATGTTTGTCAACCAGTCAGATTTTATCTTAAAATTCAGTTTTGTCATCACAGGAATAAATTACATTTTAAAATATATTAAAATAGAAAGGAATTATTTTAAATTGTAATAATATTTCACAGTATTGCTGTTTTTACTGTATTTTTGATCAAATAAATGCAGCTTTGCTGAGCATCATTCTATCAAAAACTTAAAAATCTTACGGACCCCAAACTTTTGAACAGTAGTGTACAACGAATTTAGTCCTCATGAAAGACGTATTTATGGTATTTTAGGGGGTTTTAGTGATTTATTCTACAAAACTTTGGATCTCATTAGATGTCGATGAATCCATGTTAATCTAAATGAGAGAGCACATTCACAGTGTCTTTGATAGACATGGGCCTGAGGAAGTTTGAGTGACATGTTCTCCTCTTTTCAGCTGGTGGGCCTGCGATCAAGGTGCCAAGCTCCAGGGAGATCCTTCAAGGGGTTCTTAATAAATTCCCAAGTAGCAAACGATTCCGACGATCCAAATGGGAAACAACATCACGCAAGAGACTGAGGATTACAATGAGCATTCCCTTCGTCTACCGCATATTCAATATCAAACGCAATCTCCTGAAAAAAGCAAAGTGGGTATTGCTGAATATTTAGTTTAATATTAAGGAAAACCATTACATAGTATAAGATACTTTTAGATCAAAATATATTAATAATAATAATAATTTTAGTTAATTTTACCCTTGCAATGATGTTTTTTTGTGACGTAATTTGTTAGTGAGAGGCTGTACACTCAGGAGCTTCTGAACAAGTACTGCTGTGCTTTGGAGAAAGCTGTGCAGATCTCCTGCAAGTACAACATCCCGCCTCTCCCTGGACGCACTCTTGTGATCTGTAATACTAACATATCGGAGGTTCGGAACTGGAATGGCGCTGAGGATGTCTTCTTGCCACCTGAAAGCACCGATAACATTGACGAGAATAAACTCTCACCATCGGTCAGATATGAGCATCTTATTGTTTCAGTTATCGGCACAGTAGAGTTGTACCTTTATGTATTTTTCAGAGTGACTGTAGATTTATAATTTTGTTACATTTAGTTTGTTATAAAATTAGGCTTCTAATATAAATGAAAGATATTGTGAACTATATGTTCTGCAGGTAAAGGAAGCTGCGATGCTTTTATGCATGATGATTAACTACTGTAGCGAAGATTCCAGAGTCATGCTGCGAACCTACGAAGGCCTCCAGGAGGTCAAGATGAAGTCTGACATCATTTTTGATAATGTGAGACAAGCAATGAAGCAAGTAGAGGTAAGAATTTCTCTTTTATTGTGAATATACAATATATACCATAATAAAATAACATAAAATGAAACCATACTGAAAATGAATATTCATTTTGAGATTCATTGCTTTTAACTGTTATATTAAATTATTAGTGTTTTAATCTAAATGTAAAGTGGAAATAAGCATGTAAAGTTACATATACAATCTTGTACTGTAATGCTGTATGATGTTCTTCTTAATGACATTATTTTTTGATGATGTCACACCTTTTTGTGTTTTATCCTCTCTCTCTCTCTCTCTCTCTCTCTCTCTCTGTCCCTCTTTCTCTCAGGATTTGAATGATGAAAATGTACAGTCTGAATTGATGTCTCCTGCAACATTGTTCACTAAGCTAACTGAAGAGAAGACAAAGGTGTGAGCCCCTTTTGTATTTGTGATTATTCCAGAATGTGTTAAAATTATTTTGCACGTCATGTATGTTAAAACATCTTCCTCCACAGCTGGATCGCATAGTTGTGTTTGAAAATGACTACATTGACAGTTGTTTTATGGCGGATATCAATAACTATCGGCAAGATATCAACCATGATGCTGTTGTGATAGATGTGCTGCTCGGAAACATGTATGTTTTGTGAAACTTGTATCTCCTTTTACCAAAATTGAAATTTTACATCTTTTCATTAAAATGTCTGCTGCTTGGAGCAGAAATGTGACAAAAATGGCTGTAGTTGCAAATAAATCTTTTATTGTTTGTTTTGAACAGGTCTCCAAATGAAACTTTGAAATACAAACTGAATTCCGACATTATAGAGCTTTGGGGGTTTAGCGAGCAGATCCTGAAGTAAGGTCTTTAGCTAAAACTTATGTTGTACTTAATATATGTTCTTTCTTGTGAAAAAGCATGTAGTTAGGAGCTACATGTTGGAGCTAGTGTAGGATTTTGTAGGATAGTGTAGATTTTTTGAGAATGTTATTGAAAGATGTCTGTTATGCTCAAAAAGGCTCCATTAAATAGTCAAAAAGTAATATTATGTAATATTATCACAAATAGTAACTTTTTAAAAATGTACTTTAAAATGTAACATTCCTTTGATGACACAGCTGAATTTTCAGCAGCCATTACTCCAGTCTTCAGTGTCACGTGATACTTCAGAAATCATTGTAATATGCTGATTTGGTGCTCAAGAAATTTTATTCTAATTATTATCATCAGTGCTGAAAACAGTGCTGCTTAATCTTTTTGTGAAAACTGATAATTTTTCCTCCATCTGGTATTTTTGATATTTGTAACTACAGTATTTATTGTTATCTTAGTAAATACAAATGAGTGTCAGTTTGTAAACTACAGTGTATTTTACTTCTTACTACTTTACTTTTGAATCTATTCTGATAGACAATGGCTGGAGTTTCAGTTGTTGATTTAGATTTGTTCTGTGGTCATAGATTTGTCTCAGAGAGAGGCTCCTCGAGGATGCTGCAGCATGTGGAGCACATGGACCGAGTCTATAACATCCCGCCACCACAGGGGCGCAAAACTGAACCTGAGAGAGGAGTTGATGTCATCTCACTGCCGGCAACACCAAAGTTCAGGTATAAACATTAAAAAATCCAAAAATTACTTGTATTAAACAAAATGTTCATCAATCACTTTATGTTGGGTGGTTGTGGTCCAGCATATTTTCCAGTGGAGAGCAGACAAGTCATTAGCATATTGGAAACCATTGTTGGGGGTTATTAATCAGATTATATTTTCTAAGTAATTAGTAATGCATTATTTTTTTATTATTTTCCAATGAAATATCTGAGTTACTTTTTTAAATACATTTTTTTTCAAATATATTAACTGACATCTCTCCATAGGGATGTTGAGAGAAATCGGAAGTAAGCACAGTGGTGTTGTATATACGCTGTATAAATTTAATGATATTTACTGTAATTCTAGACTAAATGTGAACATGCATTTACTCATCTCACTTGCACAAACATATTAAGTATTCCTCAAAATTAATAAAAACAGTGAGAAGCAAACTCAGAATATTACACAAATCTGCAATAAATAAATGTTAACACAAAAATCCTTAATGTATTTAATTCCTTCAGCCTGAGGCTTATTCATTTCACTTTTGATTAGAAAGGGCTTTAGCATTTGCCAAAAATAGAATTTTTTATATTAAAAACAGACAAGCAGGCCAGATGACAAAAAGTAACACAAAAGTACCATAACGTATTGCTTTCCATAAAAAGTAACTAATTAACGCAGTTAGTTACTGTCTTAGGGAGTAACAGTATTGTAATGCAGTAAAAGTAACTTTCCCCAACACTGTTAGAAATGAAATACTAATTAAAACCTATCTTCATCAGTTTTCTTCTTTCTCTTCATAGATGGAAGGGTGTACGAGTGTTCATCTCTTCTACATTCAGGGACATGCATGCGGAGAGGGATGTTCTTGTGCGTAGTGTGTTTCCCGAGCTCAGGAGACGAGCCGCTCCACACTACCTCTACCTGCAGGAAGTGGAGCTGCGCTGGGGCGTCACAGAGGAGGAGTCTAACCGTGCTGTGGAGCTCTGTCTGTCGGAGGTCTGCCGCAGCCAGCTGCTGCTCGGAATTCTGGGAGAGAGATATGGCCTAGTGCCGCCCCGCCCCACCCTACCTGAACTTCCTCAATACAGCTGGGTAATTACATTTATTTGTCTGATAGATGCTTTTATCAAAAGTGTGATACAAGTTATTAGTCAAATACAATCTTGCTGCACAACAGTAAGTTTAATGTTCACCACAGTTAAAGTTGACCGGAAAGTTGCAAGGTAGATAAGAGAATCATGGTAAAAAATAAAATGTAAAGACATTAATTCTTTACGCAAGGATGCATTAAATTGATCAAAAGTGACTGTAAAGAGATAACATAACTCTGTTCTTTTAAACTTTCTACACAACAAAGATTTGGTTTCCACAAAAATATTAAGCAGCACAAGTGTTTTCAACATTGAGAATAATAAGAAAAGTTTCTTGAGCACCAAATCAGCATATTAAAATGATTTGTGAGGAAAACTGAATGTAATTATTTTAAAATATATAAAATTGGAAAGGGTTAAAACAGTTATTTTAATAAAAAAGGTGATTTTGATCATTTTTTGTATTTTTTACTTGCAAATACGTTAAAAATCTTTCTGACACCTAACTTTTGAACAGTAACGTACCTTCAGAGCTAGGTCAGAAGTTTTAAGTAATGGTTCAGTCTTAAAAATGATCATGTTTAGATTTGAGTTATTTCCTTATTTATTAAAAATTATTAGGGATTTGTTGGTGCCATATTGGTTATTGGCTGATCTGTATCAGTAGATATGGGATATTTAATATTGGTCAATTCACCTGTTTTTACATTTAGATTACTTTTGCTGTCAAATAATGCTCACTTAAAATGAATTTTAAAAATCAAAGTAATTTGCTAACACTATTAAATGCAAATCTCAACATGTATATTAATTTTTATTATTGCACATGTAATGCAGTGATGCCTAAATTCACTTGTAACTGGTCTTACTTTGTCGCTTTAAACTAGTATAGCTTAATTTCTTTGGACAAAATATTGAATTTTATTATCAGCCATTTCTCGGTTTTCCGTCTTTAACATTATCACCTTTAACATTTTTGGCATCGTTGTTCATGTTTTCATGTATCATGTTTTCATTCTTCACTCTGCCAGTTGAGCTCTGCACCTGATGGGTTATCCATCACTGAAATGGAGATTCGACAGTTTCAAGCTCTGCATCCAGACTCTGCCCAGAGCCGCATGTTCTTCTACTTCAGATCGCCTCGTCTCGCCAGGTATACATTCATTTATTACTTGTCTGCTGACTGGATTCAGTTTGTCTTTGTAATTGACAGACAGCAGCATAAAAATTAAATAATGGAAAACACAATTCATACAACAGATCATTTTTTTCTGAGATTTTGTGATTTACAGTAGATAGTAAGATTTGATTAAATAAAATGAAATTAAATTAAATTAAATAATGGAAAACACAATACATACTGCAAGCTGATGTTTCTGAGGCTTTGTGATTTACAGTAGACACAGTATGTCTTTACTTTTACTTTACTTTTAGTCATTTAGCAGACGCTTTTATCCAAAGCGACTTACAAATGAGGACAACAGAAACAATCAATTGTAGTATTAAAACAACTAAAACTGATCCAAAACTAAAAGCTAAAACTTTATAAATAGTATATACACACACATTAAAAAAATTAATTAAATGAAAATGAAAAATGCATATGACAAAATTTCTAAACTTAACATTTAAATGAAAACAAAATAAAGCTACAAACATTTCAAAATATTAAGAGAACAAAAGGTATGAGTGTAATAATGATTCTAACATAAAACTAAGCCAAACACCAAAACCAACTACGTGTATGTACACACACACACAGACATATAGTTTGACAGTAGTTTGTTGAAGTACTAAAATAACTCAAATAAAACTAAAACTTAATAAATATCTTATACAGACATAATAGAAAAAACTAATAAAATGACAAACATTACTACAACTGTAACTAAAATTAAAATAGATAACATATACAAATCAAACTACATTAGTTTAACAGTAATCCTTAAAAAATAACTGTGCCAAACATACAAGTAAGAAATGGTTATAAAAACTGAAAGAAAAGTGAAACAAGTAATAGGAAAGAGAATAAATGAAAAGCGATACTTATCCCTTGGTTGTCCCTGTCCGGTGGAGTCGCTCGGTAGAGTCGATGGTCTTTACACACTTTGGTCTTCACACGACGAAGGCTTCACACGAGAGCTGCCGTGGTATAATAACCTTTTTTATACCCGTCTAACAAATCACTAATTGAATTCAGCTGGACGCACTTTCCTGTTAATCACAATAAATGGCCACGCAAGCGCAGACACTAACAAGGTACGCCATACAGTACGAGACCAAACCCGAGTATGTCATATAATCTACATTTCATGTGTTTGTATGTTTAGTTCAGTGCCAGTGGCATGGAGGGCAGACTTTGTGGCAGAATCCAAAGAAGCTGAAGCTAAAACGAACAGCCTGAAATCATGGATCCAGAACAATGACTTCAAAGTGAAAGAAAAGTGAGTTCAGTACATTTGTTTTGCCAGCACAGTGAGTATTTATGTATTTATTTTTGCACTGCTCCATATTCTCTTAGTTATCCCTGTGAATGGGGTGGGGTGGTGGATGGAAAGCCCTATCTGAAAGGCCTGGAGGACTTCGGGAGGGCAGCGCTGGAGGATATCTGGGAAGCCATACAGCAGCTCTTTGTGGAGGTCAGACTATCTAAAAGCAAGAACTGTGTTCATATGTTCCACTTTTTGAAGGCCATTCAGTAACCATTTGAAATATCAATATATCAATTAAACAATTAATAAATAGATATGAATGTGCAATTTGATGACAAAATGGCAAAATTGAAAATATATTACTCATTTTAATTCAGTACTCAATTATATTTTGTATGTTATACTTGTATACATTTTATAAATGTTGTACTTGTATACATTTTATAAATAATGAAATAGGGACATTCTGGAATCTACGTATTGGGGTTTCCTTATTAATTAGTGAAGTGTTTTTAGGAAATTTCTTATTCACTAAAATTCCTTTTCTTGTTTTGTAGGAGACAGATGAAGATGTGGCCTCAGAGATTAAGGAACAGGAAGTGCATCAGGATGCCCAACAGCGGCAGTTTCACGGCAGGGCAAAGCTTATTTCTTCGGCTACAGAAAAAGTTCAAGAATGTCAGCAAAAAGGAGGAATTCTGATGGTTGAGGGAAATCCTGGAGAGGGCAAAACTGTGTTCATGGTATCTGTACATTGTATAAATAACCATGGTTCTTCATGTATGAATGTTTCTGAACACTGAAGTTAATCTGAATATCTCTCTGTCTTCTGTTTTTATTAAGGCTGCCCTAGCCCAGGCACTCAAAACCTCTGTCAAAAACAAGAAACCCCCCCTCTGTGATGTCATATCCTACTCCACAGATGCTAGCCTGTCAGCTTCCAGTGCTGAGCAGCTTCTTCGCTGTCTTGTTCAATGGCTGAGGAAAAGAAAAGAAGATGTGGAGTTACCTCCAAACACATCATATAAGTAAGGGAGTATCTGATGTAACATGGGTTGTCATTTCAGAAAACTCACTTCATAATTATTGTCTTGTTACCCTACAGAGACTTGTTGTCTGAGTTCCACTTGAACTTGAGTGAGTTTAACAAAAAGAAGCCACTGGCATTGCTTGTTGATGGGGCGGACCGAGTCCATGACGGTCAAGGTCAAAGAGTGTCAGAATGGATCCCACAGCACATCCCTAAAGTAAGAAAAACACAAGCACACTTACTGTAAGTAAGAGGATTTAAAATGATTAAACTTTCTCATCAACCAGTCACTTTTCATTGTCCTCTCAGGGTGTCTGTTTGGTCCTGAGTGTTACTTCAGAATCATCCCTACAAAACACTATTAGCAAAAGGAAAGGTACCGTATCATTTCCACTAGGACAGTTATCTTTACCTGACAAGAAGGAGATTGTGCAGAAGCAGCTTGTTGAGTTTGGAAAGAAACTGAGTGATTCTACTTTCAATAACCAGGTGAACATCCCTTTTGCTGTTGGAGTAATATGAGAAAAATCTGAGACCTTTTTGCATATCTAGTAAATTTATCATTGTGTTTCCCCTGTAGCTTCAGACACTGCTGATGAAGAAAGGCTCTGTGAGTCCACTCTACCTCCATTTGGCTTGTGAGGAGCTTAAGAATTATGCCTCCTTTGAGAAGGTAAATACTTGTCAAGGAATAATTTTTTTTTTTAAATGTGTTTTTTTTTTTTTTTTATCCACATAATGTTATTTTGCTAAAGAAATGTGAAGTTGAACATAGCATTGATGATGGATTTTGTCATTTAGATGAAGGACAGCCTGCAGTCTCTTCCTCAGTCTCTTGGTGAGCTGGTGCAGCACAGTCTGCTGAGGCTGCAGAATGAATATTGCAGAGCAGGACTGGAATGGGCATTAGCTACTCTGGCCATCAGCTCCACCGGTACAAGACATAGTATATGTTTTGCTAATTCTTCAAATTTGGCTTTACAAGGGTCCAGAGTGGGCCTGTCTCATTCAAATATCCAACTCTTTTAAAGGGTAAATGCAATGCTAAGTATCAAATAGTAATACTAGTATAGCACTGAATGAATAATATATCACAGTAATTACAAAGTAAATCATCCAGAAAGTATGATTTAGGGTCATACCATGGGACTTGACCTGTATCCCAGTTAACGTCTTGAGGTTAAGTCACAGCAAATTTTCAGTTTCATGGGCAAAAAAGGTCCACTGTCTATTTTCTAGCAGTGTAATGATGTATGAAGCACAGCTCACACAGAAGTCACTTTCAAACCAAGTGACTTTCTGTTTGTCAGTGCAGCGAACTTACACGACCAACTTGAACCCATTGCAAAATCTGCATATGGAAATATTTTGCCCTCATGCAAAATTCCTGATTGTGTGGATTCCAACTGAAATGACTGAATTTCGAATGCAAAATTTTCTAAATAATGGTAAATGTGACCACAACTTCAGAGCATGAATTGAATATGGAACAGTTTTATTCAGAAATGTCATTAATAGATGTTTTTAAAAAGTTTGCATCTGGGAAATATTTAGGGATTCTATCAAATATTAAACATTAATCTAAAGCTTACACTTAAACTGTGTTGAATATTGAGATCTTATGTAGTTTATATGGTATTGTTGTTAATTTAATTGTATATTGTTTTTTTAATAAATAATTTAATGAACTTAATGTATTGGATATATTAAGAAATCTTCACACAGATTCCAAAAGCTTAAATTTATTTGTAGACTTTTTAAATTATATTTTATTAGTTGTTTTTTTTTTTTTTTTTTTAATTTTTACATTTGTTTTGAATCCCTTATCTAAGTAATGCTTTTTGCATGGAGCACAACATATTTATTTCTTTATTTTTAATTGAATGTATTGAAAATAAATATTTCTGTAATCACTCATCTGTTTCTTTCACAGGGCTGCGGGAGAGTTCTCTTTACACTATACTGAACATGTGCAGTGATTTAAACTCCAGAGGTGGGCTGGTGACATGGCAGGAAGTTCTCCATATAGCGAGGCATCCAGAGAGCCACGTTCCCATGGCAATATTCTCTCAGCTGGCACGAACTTTGCACAGGTACAGCCCGTGAAATGTGTGAACATAAGAAATAACTACTGTTTTTGACCAGGAATAATTTGTTTGATCATTCTTCTAATGTAGCCTAATTGGACCGTCACATGGTCAGGGCTCAGATGACCTCCTGATTTTGACCCATCCTGAGGTGAAGTCAGCATTTGAACATCTGTATCTGTCTACTGAGGAGAGTAGAACCAGAAGTCATCTGATAATTGCAGGTAAAAAAGATCTATGTAAATAATTTTTTGTGAAGAAAATTAAAGGTGCTGAAAACTGTATTTACCTTATTTAGTTCTGTACATGGAAATGACATACTGTGAGCCTCAAACACCATTGTTTCCTCCTTATGTAAATCTCCTGCATGAAAAAGACCACTGAAAAATAGGCAAATCAGAACATAACACCGACTGTGACGTAACAGTCGGGATCACTACGCCCCCAACATTTGCATATACCCTCCCATGTTCTAGGCCAGCCGCCAGCTGAACAATCAGAAGTTCTGCAGGTATTGTGAAGAAACAAGCGAGGACAACAGCGAAAATGGCAGATCATAGAAATAAATGATATGTTCCAGGCTGTGCAGGGGATGTGAAGTGCAGGGATGGCTTGGTGTCTGTATTCAGAAAGGCACAGAAAGCAAATAACGCGTTCTAATAAAATAACGCGAGCCGCTAAAGAGACATGGTTAGCTTGCTAGCAGTAGACTGTTACATTACAGTACATAAGATTTCACTTACCACATAAACAGAGTAAGGAGAGATGACTGAGGATGATGGCGAATGATTTACAGATCCTGAGCACCACTGACAAGCATCTGATCTTGTAAAATGTATGGTAAGTACTGACGCTCCATAGTATAAACAGAGCACGTGCAATCGCGAATCTCGAAAGTGAAAGTGAAACAAAAACACGATCGTGCATTCGAAAGCAGTTTCAAAGCCCCGCATATTAATAGCGGCTCCCTGATGCCCGCATTTTATATACAGTATAATTACCCAACGATATAACTGCGCGAGAAAGTACTGAAATATATATTTTCCTCCCTGTGTTTCCTTCCTGCTGTGAGCTACTGAAATTAGCTGCACTGTGAAACAGCCAATCAAAGCAGAGCTCAACATTATTATTCGTGACCCTTCCAAATAAGGTAAAAACAGACAATTTCATTGTAGAGACAAATCCTAGGGTTGTAAATGGACATGTAAAACCGTTTCTGGAGATTTTTTGCCCTTACCTAAGCCACATACCTTCTATGTAGATATCAGAGAACAATTTAAAATACTGTATCAATGCATTCTATGGCACCTTTAATACTTCTATGCAGCAAGGATGCATTAAATTTAAACTTTTATATTGTTACAAAAGATTTTTGTTTTCAAATAACTGCTGTTCTTTTAAACTTTTTATTTATCTGAGAATTCTGAAAAAAATAATATATCATAGTTTCCACAAAAATATTAAGCAGCACAACTGTTTTCAACATTGATAATAACGACGACATGTTTACTGAGCACCAAAGCATCTTAGAATGATTTCTCAAGGATCAGGTGGCACTGAAGACAGGAGTAATGGCTGCTGCAAATTCAGCTTTGACGTCACAAGAACAAAATAATTACATTTTAAAATACATTAAAGTAGAAAAGTTATTTTAAATTATAATATTTCACAATACTGTATTACTGTATTTTTGATCAAATAAATACAGCCTTGATGAGCATGAGAGAATTCTTCCAAAAAAATCTTATCAACCCCAAACCTTTGAAAAGGTCATGAGTATTTTTATATATTTATTCTGTATAACTTTCTTTCCAGCTCACCTTTGGGTGCAGTCAAATCCTCAGGGGAAGGACACATTTCTTCACTCTGATGTTGATATTCTGTCTCAACTCCCTTCTCACCTGGTCAGTGTCCTCCTACTCTCTTCTTTGATCTTTCAGCTTCAGAGACCAGTGTGAGGTTCCAAAACTCATGACTATTCTCTCTCTTTGCTCAGATGGGCAGTAATCAGTGGGAGCCTTTGTGTTTTCTGCTGTCCAGTTACTACTTCCTCTATGCTAATGTGAGGCATGGACTTCTTCACCAACTTCTAGAGACCTACATGTTGTTTGGTAAGAGAGCCTTAATGCTTCTGATTTTTAGCAGTAGTACATTTGTCTTTTCTCTTCACAGATCACAGGTTGCCATATTAATTGTTTTTCCTTTTATTCTCTTAGCCCCAAAATATGAGACCCATCAGCTGCAATCCAAAACATCAGCTGGTATTTTATTTTTATATTATTGTATGTTTATAAACACACCTGACTATAGTGAAAAAGGTTCATGATCATGATGTGTACTTAATGAGTGGAAATGTGTACTGAAATTGCAAATGAATATTTTTGTGGTAAACCTTGTACTAAATTCATGGACCAAATTCATGTTTTTCAGATAACATGAAGGATTTTGAAGACTGTCTCAGTTTTCTGAAGCGCCACAGCCTTCTCTTTTCGCAGTGGCCTGCTCTCTTTGTACAAACAGCTCTTAATGAACCTTGTGACAGCTCTGCCCATTTGTGGGCGGAAAGCATTACGAGAAATGAAGGAGTGCATGCTGTGAAATGGTTAAACTACACAGCACAAAAAGAAGTCAGGTACCAATATTGGTACCACTATGTGCAAAGGTTGTTTATCTACAATTTTTTTATATGTATTAATATTGTTTTTTCTGCTCAGTAAGCTGGTTTCCACCTTTCACTTTGAGCCGAGTTGTGTGGTGGTGAGTCCTAATGGAAAACTTGTAGCAGTGGGGACCGGAGAGGGAACAATTCACTTCCTGCATACAGAGACTGGACAGGTAACAGTTGAGCATAAAAAAATGGAAATGTGCTGTGATTTTTTTTTTTTTTTTTTTTTAATGGACATAACAATTGGCTTTTTTACATTATTTTTTTGCAAACAGGAAGTGAAGTCATTGATGAGCACTGGTGATGGCATCTCAGGATGCATCTTCCTTGGGGAGGAGCTTCTGGCAACAACCTCATTTGACGGGCAGGTGGAGGTGTGGGATGTTGTGAGTGGTTGCAGGTAATTTTTTTTCTGATTCAAATGCATGAAATATGAATTAAATATGACTAACGTGAAAAATATTCCATCACTTTAAGAACTGCCCATGTGAATGCCCACTCCAACAAGATCACAGGATGTGATGTCAGTCCAGACAAAAAACTCTTTGCTACTGTCTCATTAGACTTCAACTTAAAGGTAAAACAACAACAACAAAAAAACAATTTAATTCTGAACTGCATGCGGCGTTGTGCAGTTTTGAAGTATTCATCATTTATGTGGCTGTACTCAGGTGTGGTCAGTGCAGAAGAGCACAGAAGTGGCCTCTCTCATGAATCCCTCCCCTCTGAACTGTGTGAACTTTGACCTTGAGGGTCAGCTCGTGGCAGTGGGATGCTGGGATGGAGCCGTTCGTTTGTGGAACTGGCTTGAACAGAAAAACGTTACGGTGAGGAATGACTCCAAAGATATGTTATAATGCCTTATATACTAAAACTTATAATTTCCCTCCAAACTCTTTCTTCTATTTAGACTCTGTTAGGTCATCAGAGTTCAGTGCGGAGTCTGTCTTTCTCTCCCTGCTCCTCCATGTTGTGCTCAGGCTGTATGTCAGGAGAAGTGCGGCTCTGGTCAGTGACAGCAGCTGCTTGTGTGGGCAGTTATCATGCTCACTGCGGCTCCACGCAGTCACTAAACTTCCTGCAGGGAGGAAACCTCTTGCTAAGTGCAGGACATGACAGTGTGGTGAGGAATATTTTCTTACAGTCTTCATTTTCAGTTGTTAGATTTTGTTACAGTGATTTACTCTGCCATGCTTCCTCAAACACTCAGTATTGATTGAGTCCTTTTGTTGTCTAGGTTCATGTATGGTCTGGTGGTCTTGGGAAAAGTGTTGCTGTATTGGGAGAAGAAAAGGTATCTTCATGTTTTTAAATTAGATTTACAACTTATTTTAGTATTTTTACTGCTTATACTATTTATGAATATTAATTTCTGCAATGAATTCAGCCTGAACCGCTTGACTTACAGACTCCAAACAAACTTTGTAAATAATTTTTGCTTCTGTTTGTCTTTGTAAACTTGTATATGTTTGTATGATATTTAGGTCTGTTAATTTAACTTTGTTATTTGGTGTGAAATTTAGGAGCTTAAATTAACATACTTCAAATATTAACTCACACAAAATATATATTTTTTAATAATATTGATTTTTTTTAATATTGAAAAATGTGCAAGTAAAAATGTTTATTATTCAGCATTTCATGTAAACACATTACAAATTCTGCTCAACTGACAGCCCCAATAATATTATATTGTAAATTATTTTTGGTGTAAACTTTTTTTATTTTAATATTTGCAAATCTTCCATTGGTGGCATATGTATTATTTTCATATAGATTGTGACCGGTGTTCTCACATAAACCAACTATAGCACTCTTTAAACTGCAAAGACAGGTCTGATTTGTTTCATTTGTGCAGAACCAAAGCTTAAGCTTTCTTGAAACATCAGCACTATTCTGTTGCAGCCTTGCAAGCACTCATATTTCTTTCAGGAGATCAGAGTAATTTTAGTTGAGCACCTTTAAAGATGATGTTAATTAATCATCATTTGCAGACACCAACATTGCAACAACAAAAACGTGCCAGACATAGAAATGAAGATGAAGCTAATGCTCTGTGTGTGGCTGTAGCCAGTGGATATGCTGCTGTGGGTTACCATGGAGATGGTATCAAAATGTTCAATTTGAAATCAGGTAAATAAATGTAATAATTTACATCCATTTAAAAAAAAATTACAACTCAACAATTATAGAGCAGGAGCAGATCTCATCCCAAAATGCTTTGTGCTGTAGGAGAGAAGGTTTGGTCCAGTGAGGACCTCCCGGTGTCCATGCTCTGCCTCATGTGGATGGAGGCCGAAGGAACAGAGCTGCTGCTGCTGTCGGGTGGCATGGACTACCGTCTCAGAGTCTGGGAAAGACAAGGAGAAAATTCTGAAAATCTTGTGTTGATAGGATCTTTTGGCATGCAGAAGAGACCTATTCTTGCCCTGGCTCAAAACTCCACCTATGTAGCTTCTGCGTCTGGTCAGTGTACACACAATATTTTTTTAAACCATTATTCATATAGCACTATCACAGAGTATAGATTTCAAGCAGCTTTACAGTTATAGACAAGAAAATAGTGGTTCAGTGATGCAAACAAAATTCAATTCTTCTGTAGAACTCTAAAAAGATAACGGTAAACAGTCATTATTCAGCTGAAATCAGTTCAGTTACACTTTTGATGTAACAAGTACATAGAAATGTCGTAGTGTGTTATTTGTATGCCAGAGAGGTCTACTGCCCACAGTTGATTTTGATATTAAGATATTAAGAGCTCACTCAGGTACTGAGGAGCTAAACCATTTAGAACTTTGTAAGAAATTAGCAGGACATCTGCAGTGTTGTTATGGTCATTCTTAAATGCCCGAGCAAAGTTCGTCAAAGCACTTCTGTATAATTGCCTCCCAGAACAGTCTTACACGACTGCGTTCCCAAACAGCAGGCATCCATCTCTGAAAAAATGACCGCATTTATTATGTTTCGTCTGCTCGCTCTGAGGCGCAAGTAATTTATAATATATGAAAATTATGTTTAGTGGCTTCTCCCTCATTTCTTAATGATATTTAGTGCCATTTTATCAGGAAGTGATGATTTTATTCTCATTGACTTGTTGGATGGTAACGGTGCTTATTCGCAAATGTTTTATGCGATATTCCAAGTTTGCGCATAAGTTAAATTCGCAACTTTGCATGGAAACCCAACTATTAAGAGCATATGTCGTAATTTAGAGACAGATGGAAAAATGGTGTTTTACAAATGCTAGAATTGTAGCTTTCAAAAGAAAGTTAGCTATCAAAGAGCACACCCAGGTTCCTAACTGGCGACGAAGATTTGACAGAGCAGCCATCAAGTGTTAGACAGTATTATAGGTTATGTGCTGAGGTTTTAGGTCCAATAAATAAAACCTCTGTTTTTTTTGTTTTGTTTTATTTATTTATTTATTTTGTAGTACGCAATTTCTAGTACTCCAATATTTTATATGAACTATGCATTCAGTGAATTGGTATGTTTCAGCAGCCTGTGAAGAAATATAAGGCCGAGTAACATTAGCATAACAGTGAAAACAGTGTTTCCTAATGATATTTGTTGTTTGATTTCAGTCCATATTTAGTTTTTGCATACTCATTTCAACCTATTTCTACATTTAGATTACCTTTGCTGTCATCTAAAACACAATTAAAATTTATCTTTATAAATAGCAATTTAACACTGTAAAATGCAATCTTTAGCAAATCTTAAAATGAATATCTTTTTTCATACTGTACATTGTTACCATTTTTTAAAACAATGGATTTTAGGTTTTAGAGGTTTTATTTTAAATGGTTTTAAAGATAGTTTTATTTAAATGTTTTTTTATTTTCTATTTAGCATTTTATTTTATGTCTGCTAAATGCATAAATATTTTATTTTATTTTTTATTTATTTTAATTTTAGTTTTTTTATTGAAAATGTCATTTTGTTTTAGATGACTTCACTATTGCTCTGTGGTTGAAGAATAAATTGACTAAGCCCTGGATTGACCCTAAGGTGATGTGTATTCTGAGAGGTCACAATGGAGGAGTCACATGCCTTGCTTTCAGTCCTGATGGGAAAGAGTTGCTGTCAGGAGGGAAAGATCAGGTACTTGCCCCACTGCCTATTCATTACAGAAAGAAATAGAAGAAAATACACAATTTCTGTCACACTCAATTTTGTCACAATCTTTTCCACTAGGCTTTGATGATATGGAAGGTAAACGCTTCTCCTCCAGGTCTTTCCCAGTCTATTTCCAATTGCCATGGAGACTGGATTACAGGATGTGCCTGGACATCATCTGCTGTGGTGAGAAAACCATTTACAAAGTGCTGTTTAGTTCATTTCATCAACATCTGACTTGTGTTTGTAACTGAATGCAAAATCTCTCTCACACCTCAGCTCAGCTGCTCTAATGACTGTAAGCTGCGGATGTGGGATATCCAGACAGGACGTTTGCTGAGAGAGATCCTCTCTAGTTCATCTTTGAGCACATTGTGCTGTTGGGTAAGACAGTTGTGCCATGTTGCAAAGACATACATAAGTGGAACCGGTTAATACTTATGCACTTTTTAATGTCTTTAGGAGGATCATGTAATAGCAGGGTCTACAGATGGACTGCTGATGGTTTGGAAGTGGGAATCAGGGGTTGAAATCACCAGGATCCAGGCCCACAAATCACGCCTCAATCACTGCACTGTTGTCTCTCAGCCAGGTACAGTGACGAATACACATATGTACACACAAACAGCTGCTTGATATCGAAATATAGATATGTCTCTTGTTCACACAATTAAAAAAATCATATCAAAACAGATTTTTTGAACACAGATCTGCAAAGATCGGAAGACTTACTGGTAGCTTCAGCATCAGAAGACGGAACTGTTAAACTCTGGCATCCACTGCAGGTAAACAACTCGTGTTTTTCATTAATAGTTTGTTTAATTACATACTTTTTAAAATAAAAAAAATTAATTGCATATGAAATATTTTAAATAATTCCCATAGATTGATTTTATTGATGCATAATATGTCGATATATCGATACCATACTGGTCATCAGTCGATATTTATGGAAGCTTGTCCAGACATAGGATAAAAAAAATTAAAAAGGTAATTGTGACTTTTTATTTCATAATTTGGTCTCCTTTACTTGCAATTCCAAATTGCAAGATGTAAACTCAGAATTATGAGGAATAAAGTCAGAATTGTGAGATAAAAAGTTGCAATTACCTTTTTTATTTTTTTATCCTATGTCTGGACAAGCTTCCATAAATATCGACATATTATGCATCAATAAAAAAAAAATAAAAAAAAACATAATTGTGAGAAGTAAACGCAGAATTAAGTGACAAAAAGGCAGAATTGTGAAATATAAACTCAGAAGTCATTAAATGCTCACTTACAGTTAATCTTTGAATAACACTAGTAATTTAATAATACTGCTAAATTTAATCTTTAGCAATCTTTTTTCATACTGCACATTATGATGTGATGCTTAATTCACTTCTAAAATTTGTTTTATTTTTTTATTTATTTAGACAATATAGTAGAGTATTTAATATTCACCATTTGTTGTTATTGACCATAAAATGAAAATAATTCTCATCTTATCTGTTTGGGCCAGAATTTTAATATCAGTGCATTCCTAATTCATTCTCAAAAATTATGTTTTCATAGGTACAGCATCATAACACTCTGCATGGTCACAGTGCAGAAATCCAGTCTTTAGTGTGCAAAGAGGCCGGACTGCTGGAGTTCCTCACTGTCTCAGTGGATCGTTCCCTCAGGTCATGGAGCGTCACCACAGCAATGGGTACTGCAAAATGGTCAAAAAAGCAGAATCTAAATTGATGCAAAAATCGCAACATTTATTTTCTTGTGAAACTATAGCAGTGCATCCAAATATTGCATTTGATTGGTATTAATAGCTTAACTTTTTTTATATACTTTCATCCACAGAAACCCCTCGCTGCCAGAAGGACAGTATTAGAGTTGTGTACTTCCTGGGTACTGATGAACTCATGGTGTGTGGTTATGACACAGGCAGATTAGAGATATGGCATCAGAATTCAATGGTTTACTGGAAGAAGGTAATCATGGGTTGGGAACTAACTTTATTATTTGTTGATCCGTTAGTAAAAATGCAGTGTGAGTGCTCTTTACCCTCTTGTTGTTTGAAAAGTCAGAGTGAACGGCTCTGTGTGTGTTGTTTGAAGGTCAGTGATGATGGCTTATGTGCAGTCACTGAGATGCCGGATGATGAGCTGGCGGTGAGTTGCAGCGACTGCTCTGTATGCATCTGGAAGCTGGAGCGGGATGCCAAGAAGTGCATTGTGGGGTAATGACTTTTAACCCTTTTCACTTTCATACTTCAGTTTTGCAAACTTGTGCCCAAATTGTGCCATTTTGAACCAAGAGTGTGTGTGTGTGTGTGTGTGTGTGTGTATATATATATATATATATATATATATATATGTATGCCTATCCTTGAAAATGCATTTCATTTCAGTAGTGTAATTACAAGCATAATAATGTTATTTATTCATAATAATATTTATGTGATTTTTGGATTGGATGGCTTTAGGATTAACTTGATGTCAGAAATCTCTAAAAATTTATTATTACAGTTTATTTATCATTTATTGATATTGTTAAATGTAATCTTTAATTAATCTCAAAATGAATATCCATTTTTAATACTGTCATAATGTTCTAAATTCACTTTACATTTCACTAAAATTTAAAATAATTGATTTTTTTTTGTGTTTTATTTTACATTTATTTAAACAAAATAGTATAGATTTTTAATATCTGCTAATTATCAGTTGTTATTTTATTTTGTTCCAGACTCGATAACGTGTCTTCATACAAAGTGAATTCTCCTGTCAGCTTTTTGTTCTACTGTGGCAGTCTGTTTGGAGTATGTACAGATGGAAATATCATTGATGTGGTCTCTACTAAAGACGTGATCAAAAACGTTAATAGGTAAATAAACTCAATATTTTTATACATATAAAAGCTGTCCTGTACTCATCTGTTAAGCATTTTTCCGTGCAAGGTGGCCAGTGCATAGTAAATAATAACATTCCTTCAATGGATAATGCAAAGTAAATGTACAGTATGTGTGTTTCATTGTAGCTGGCTATACTCGGTACGTCCTCTCGGCGTGATGGCGAATGATAGCAAGAGCTTTTGGCTGTTGGGTCAGAAACAGGGTGTTCTGTTCATTGGCATCGTTGTAAGTTCATCATCTGTCATTATCATGTGATATTGGCATTGACAGTGAAAACTGTTATAATCATTTGAAATGATCTGAAATTATGTCTTCCAGTTGTCTGTGAATCTGAGTGGGTCTGTTATAGCCTTTTGTGACGATGCAGTGGGCCAGAGGGTGGATTACTTAGACGATGAGGAGGAAGACGATGAGAGAAACGAGGAGCGCCGGCGGCGGCAGCAGCAGCAGCAGCAGGAGGAGCAGGAGCAAGAGCAGCAGCAGCAGCAGGAGGAGGATCAGGATCAGGAGCAGCAGCAGGAGGAGGATCAGGATCAGGAGCAGGAGCAGCAGCAGCAGGAGGAGGAGCAGGAGCAGCAGCAGGAGGAGGAGCAGGAGCAGGAAGAGGAGGAGGAGGATCCAAAGAAGCGGAGGGAGAGGCAAATTGCAATCCAGAGGGCGGCACAGATCAGCACCTGGATCACAGCTGCAGCAGTGGAGAATGGTATGCCTGTTTTAATGTACTGAATTAAAGAATTGATTTGTCAGGATGTCTAAAAAAACATGAAGAGAGCGTTTCGTTAAGTGCACTTGTAACTTTTTTTCTTCTATAACCATAATTAAACTTAAATTCTAAATATTTAGTCAGAATATAGTTTAGTCATAATAAAGTTGTACACAGATAAATAGCATCATATTTGCTGAATGAAATCCAATACTTGTTTCTTACTAATTCTGAAATGCTGATTCCAAAAATAGTGCCTGTTTTGCTCTAGAATGTCACACTTTTTCACAAAATATGATGAGCATTTTGTATCATTTTAGCTTGTGACAACCATTTGTAAAGTGAAGAAGTATTATCCATTAATCACCAGTAAAACTGCCACACAGACATGATTCCTGTCTTCCTCTGACTCTGAGCCAGTTTAAAACTGTTTCTTTAAGTTAAAGCTGTTTTTACATGCTGTAATCCGGATTTCAGGGTATGACCAGTGACAGTAGAATATGCAAACACGACCCAGATGTTTTCTGCTGCATCTCTGTTGGTGTTTTACAACATACAAACAGCAACAAAAATGCAGATTTTGTTAGGGAAAAAAAAAACTTATTTATAAAATGTAGTGCATATTTTTCCACTCCTTTGCAGATTGTAAATTAAATGATACATTTGAATAATTATTTTTGTCGTGGAAACTTTTTGTTATTTCAAGTGCATTAAAACTGATACATATATAATTTGAATAAACCTTCATTCTTATTTTGTGAAAAAACTGTGATGGAATTTTTTTTTTTTCAAATTAGATAATAGTAATTTTTTTCAAGATACAGAGCTGTGTAATTTATCATAAACACGGTGACATTCCATAAAAAAGAAAATTATCTATTTAGATTGTTTTTTGTTGTTGTTTTTTTATAATGACCTATTAACCTATTAGTGGTCATGTGAACTGCTCATGACTGATACTGATACACTGCAATTTGGTTGTTTTAAGATGTTGTTTTTTTCTACAGATTTTTTTGTGTGTGGTGATTGTAAAGGGAACCTGTGGTTTAATCAGCCTCCTAATCTGTCCACCTGGACTCAAAGAAGACCGGCAAGTATCTTTATATTCTCTCATGGATATAATGATCATATGGGAATCATACAGTCATGCGTTTCTGATAAATTGTGTGTCTGACTGGTCTATAGGCACACACAGACAAAGTGAGTGTATTGCGGCTTACTGAGAGCCTCATCATCTCAGCGTCTTATGACAGAACGGTCAAACTGTGGGACAGACACACTAAGAAACAGGTATTTTTATTCTTGCTTTTATGCACGGTGTGTATACAAGTGTTTATTTATTTATTTTTTCTGTTTCTTACTCATTTTCTGTATTTCACAGGTGGGCATGTTTGTGTGTGGAGGCCCCGTCAAGGTGCTGGAGGTGAACCCGTGTGACCCCAAGGAATTTGTTTGCGGTGATAAGCAGGGTCAGCTCTACTTCCTGTCTTGGAAAGGTTGATTTTCTGAACATCAGTCAAAGGACACATTTACTTGTTGCATGTCATTATTCATACATTTGTAATGTTTAATCTTTTATTCCATTAGCAGCAATGTTGCATTCTGCACATTTTCATTTTATTTTACACGCATGAAGCATTTTGCACTAATGATACTATTGTCTTAAACTAAGCCATGATATGAAGAATATTTGTGTTGATATTTGTGTTGATTTCATTAAATAAATTTTACAGCCACTTGATTATTGTATATTCAGTTACATTATATGAATTGATTTTTTTAAGGATTGTGCATCCTTTATGTATAAAAACCTTTTCTGGGTGAATAAACAGTCTGCAGGTTCACGGGGAAAAGCAGATGTCCACTGAATGATGGTGTTCTCCATTGTTGAAAATCCATTGTCCAGGATAGAGATTTACCTTCACTTTATCCCCTTCTTATAGCAGCAGAGAGACTTCATTTGAAGAGCTAATAAAACTGCTTGCTTGGTGTCCATGTGTAGAAATGATATGCTGACAATGACACACATTAAGTTTGGTGTCAGTATGTCAAAGCTTTGCAGAGATGCAGCCTCAAAGTTTGACATCATGCCATCAAATTTGTTAATGAAAACAGTTTTTGCCAGCATGGTTTGAAAATGATTTGGGTCGAATTTGGTAAAAATTGGACCAACGGTCTAGGAGGAGTTCAAAAAAGTAGGTTTTCAATGTAAATCAAAATGGCGTACAGGATGTTCAACTGATTATGGCATAATTGGTATCATAATTGGCATAATCCAAGGAATCTAACAAGACAAGTCACATGACAAGAGGCAAAACCGTTTATAGCAATTAGCATTTTTTGAAATTTCATTATTAATGGTTAATGGCTCCATATTAAAGGGGTCCTATTATGCTTTTTCACTTTTTGAATTTTAGTCAGTGTGTAATGTGTATGTTTGGGCATAAAAAAGATCTACAAAGTTACAAATCTCAAAGTCCACTCCAAAGGGAGATATTAAGTTTTTTTAAAAATCCCTTTTCAAGAACTACAACGAACGGCTCGTTTGGACTACAAAGTTGTTTTCCTGTATTTGTGACATCACATATTTATTGGCCCATTAGAATATCATTAAAATAAATCCCGCCTCCGGAAATTCGAATGCACGTTTCAAAATCTAAACCCGGTGCGGATGTTTTTATATCACTGTATTTCTGAAGGAAACCGACACTCTTCAGAAAATTTTGGATGTCATTTTCATTTCATCTTGCATGTAATGTCTGATAAAGCAGCGTTTGTGAGCGGAGCTCTGCTTTGTGTACAGCGTTACCGCTCTCTACTCCAACAGCGCCTCCACACATTTCGTTTTTCGGAAAGCGGGCCTTCATCAAACCCGGAACTAATCGAGCCGTTTGTGCCAGGCTGGGGAGGAAGGTATTGTAATAATGTACATTATGTGAAAAATAATGCGTTTTTCGAACCCCCAAACATGAGAGCATGTTCTAGTACACCCCCAAAACGAAATAAAGACTTTGTAAAAGAGCATAATAGGACCCCTTTAATGGTTTATCACTTTTGACTAATAGGTGGCACTGTTACCAAATTGATGTGGTGTGGTCAGTGTGAGGTGACAATTTGGTGTCAATATGTCAAAGCTTTGCAGAGATATGGCCTCAGATGCGGTTTTGCATCCTACCATCAAATTTGTTAATAAGGTAAATGAAAACCATTTAATCTATCAACTTGAATTCCTTTTTTTTTTTTCTTTGCCAGCATGATCTGAAGATATGAGCCAAATTTGGTGAGAATCATTTGAGTACCTTCAGGGCATGGTGACGAAGACGTATACCATTTGTAAAATATAGCATTTTTTGTAAAAATGTAAAATGGTTGATGACCAAAATGGCCGACATGGGAAAATTGGGTACTATTTGACTCGGCATGCTGCTCTGAATGTAATGAAGTTAGGTAAAACATAGCTAAAATAGCCATTTTTCACATCTCCTGACAACTAGGTTACGCTGTGCCGAAACTGTGCAGGTACCCTCAGGTCATGGTTTTTGTAACATACACCAAGTTTGGTTTGACTATGCTAAAGTGCTGTGGAGATAAAGCCTAATGTCCAATTTGACGTGCTCTTTGTCAAAATCCTTTTTCGATAACGTTTTGACTAATCAACTTGAATTCCATAACATTTTTTCAGCATGGCCCCTAATAAAGACATTTTGCACTTAGATAATTGGCACCCAATTATACTGCTTAATTCAGATTATAAATTATTAGCATCTCTATATACCACTAGATTAAAACCATGTTTGGAGGAAATTATATCTGTCACCCAATCAGGATTTATGAGCCAAGAAATCAGAGGAAAATAGAATTTTGCTTCTAGAATCTTGCTTTGAGCTATTGGTGGCGCTAGAGAGACTCCGAACTTGGACAACTTATATCTGTCACCCAGTCAGGATTTAGGCAAGGAATCAGTTAGACCTTTTAGACTAGAACTAGTGAATGAAGAAGCTCTTACTTTATTTTTAGATTTTTATAAGGCGTTTGATACCATTGAGCACAATTTCATGTTTCAGGCCCTCAGTCATTTTGGTTTTGGCCCAGCCTTTATGAATATGATGCACACATTTTACAACAATATATCAAGTACTGTATCTTTGTCCAGTGGTGGTACTTCTTGTTTTGTGGTTTGTAGAGGCATTAGACAGGGATGCCCTATTTCCCTTTTTTATTTTTATTAGTAGCTTAGATTTTAATATTTACATTGTACCTTGCTCCCCAATTAATGGCATTGAGATTGGAGATTTCACTTTAACTATTAGTCAACTCACTGATGACACTTGCATATTTCCAAAGAGCCAAGATCAACTCCCTATTATTCTGGAAGTTATTTTCTGAGGCCTCAGGTCTATCAGTGAATCGGTTTAAGAGTGAGATTATGGCAGTAGATTAACTGGATTCCAGTATATCTGGAATACAAGTTAAACAAATGGTTAGGTATTAGGTATTAGCAAATCAGCATCTAAGAGAATTACAAAGACTGTGAAATTCAGAGAATAGGTAAGACAGGCAGTCTGTGGTGGTGAAGAAGTACTGAACAACTTGGCAATCACTGCAGAAGTGGTGAGAGAGACAGCTAGGAAGTTACTTGGTTAGGGTGATAAAGAATGCAGTTGGAAATGTGCTGGGAAAGTGACAAATGTTGGAAATGAAAGAGAGAGAAGGTTGGATGATGTGGAATTAATGAATCAGGAAATGCAGGGGATTCGTGAGGATGAAGTGAGGGCAGCTATGAAGAGTGGAAAGGCGGTTGGTCCAGGTGGCATACCAGTAGAGGCATGGAGATGCTTATGAGAAGAGTGTCAGGAGTGATTTGTGGTAGAAGGGTGCCTGCAAGAGTGAAAGGGAAAGTTTACAAGATGGTTGGGTGACCAGCTATGTTGTATGGCTTGGAGACGGTGGCACTGATAAAAAGACGAGAGAAGGAGATGGAGGTGACAGAGTTGAGAATGCTGAGATTTTCTTTGGGAGTGATGAGATGGGCAGGACCAGAAAATAGCATATTAGAGAGATAGCACAGTTAGGACAGTTTGTTGGCAAAGTGAGAGAGGCGAGACTAAGATGGATTGGGCATGTGCTGAGGAAGGATGTGGGGTATGTTGGGGGAAGAGTGTTGAGGATAGAACCACTGGGCAGGAGGAGGAGAACAGGAAGAACAAAAAGGAGGTTCATGGATGTGGTTGATGGAGGACATGCAAGTGGTAGGTGTGACGGAGGAAGACACAGAAGACAGAGCAAAATGGAGACTGATTATCCACTGTGGTGACCCCTAATTGGAGCCAAAAGAAGAAGAAGGGTATTCGCCATCATGTGTTTTTGTAAAGAGGAGTCAGAGATAATCTTACACTTATTTTCAGTTGTACATTTACAAAATAATTTTATACCCAAAACTCACTGTTTATTTTTGGTAAATACTATACACAAAGCAAAATACATGTCAACTTTACCAAATGGTAGACTGTTTTCCACTGATTTAAAGATTTTTTATAATTCTTTAATCTCAATACAGAACAAAAGTAAAGATGCTAAGACATCTTTGCTGCTGGAAAAGATAATTAATGAATCAGATGTATAACTTTTTATATAAGATTTTATAACATTATTATATAACATTATTTCATTGATTTATGTTTGCTTATGACTCATGTATTTCAAACAAAAAAGGAACGACTAACGACGTTACACAAGTTCACAAGAACTCAAGTACAGACAAGAACGCATATTGAATCTGAGACGCCTTCACCAACGTTTCTAAATGCGTCTATATTCGATACGGTTGTGACACATTTGCGACAGTCAGAACCTCGCCGGTTTACTTCATTTTACACTAATACTTGCATACAAAGCTTTAAAGGTGAGTTGTCTTCTCTGTTTTTTTTTTTTAAGTCACACCACTGAATGAACCGTGTAGCACGTCATAATTCAAAATATAGTGCATGCGTTTATTTTCAACAGTGTCAATAATTACTGCAGTGTCAGACTTGTGTTTGTTTTGCTTGTGCACATTTATGACCATAAAGAAGTGATTGTAAAAATGGAGATAAAGTTTATTTTTTGAGAGATGAAGGAGTGCTGATGAATCTGTCTTTTATATGTGGCAATATGGAAGACATTGCGAAGACAAAGATTGTTCTTATTATCAGCTAAGTTAGAGGACTTTGTCCTACACTCACTGTCACTAAGTGTGTCCCATTTGGCCGTAAGTGCACTGGCTGCAAAGTGAACTTTACAGCGCTTTCTGAAACGAAAAGCGATTCCATTCCGAAAGGAGCGTACGTAGTTCGAAGGCAGTGTTGGGCACGTTACTTTAAAAAAGTAATTAGTTATAGTTACCAGTTACTTCTCACAAATAGTAACTGAGTTAGTAACTGAGTTACATCATTATAAAAGTAACTAATTACCAGGGAAAGTAACTATTGCGTTACTTAAAAAAAAAAAAAAAAATTCAAATATAACAAATAACTTGGATGCCCCCAATATTAAATATGTTAAATGAATGAAATGGACACTAAATAGAATAAATCATAATTAGAAAACATTGTACACTAATCTACACTATTTTAATATTTCTGTGGGACAATGTGAGAGACACCTATCAAATTCAATATATTGTTGTAAATATTATCAACCAATTATACATATAAAGCTTATGTTTGTAAAATGGCACAGTTTTTTTTTTTAAATATCTGACACTTAGCATCAGTTAGTCAAGCATTATAATATGATATTATAATAATTTAGCATTATATGATGACAGAACTTTAGTAATTAGAATAACCATGAATGCATATTTGTCATGTTGACTGAACTTAAGACTGGTGGTGGTGCTTAAGATAATGTTTGTCATTTAGTGTTTCGATAAAAGAAGAAGAAGATAAAAAAACTAAAAATAATACTGATAAGATAACAAAACTGCTACGAATTCTACTAAGAGTGTAAAACGCACTAAGGATTAATGAGCTGCTGGGTTCATGAATATTAATCCCGTTGTATGCGTTCGCTCCATAGACTGTATAAAAACAGGCTCGCTCGAATTGAAAAATCAAAACAGGGATGATAATAGCTGAGCGCCAGCCAATGAGATTGCCGTTTGCGCATTAGTCCCGCCCACTACCAGAGGAACACCGGCAGTTCTTAAAAGCTGAAGAATTCCAAAGGAATGCTGTTATTTTGACAGAAAAATACAACAAAGAATATTGTTTACATGTAGCGCATCAATTCTGCATGTTATGAAAGACTCTCTTGTTCTGTATCTTTCTTTGCGCGTGTGAGACTAAGTGACGGCGAGTAGTGCGCCTTCACACTAGAGTTTACGGTACGTCAAATACAGCTACACTGTGCATTCATTCAGATGAACTGAAAAATAAAATGCTAATAATATTATAATAAATTATAGTAACGCCGCATTTTATTGTCAGTAACGGTAACGGCGTTGTAACGAGAGAAACAGTAATTCGTGTGATTACTCGTTACTGAAAAAAATAACGCCGTTAGTAACGCCGTTTATTTATAACGCCGTTATTCCCATCACTGTTCGAAGGACACTGCAAGGCAGAGGGACTAATAATAAAGGTACATCACAGTGGAGAGTTGCAGTAAGGCCAGTACTTAAAGAAGCTGATATTCAGTAAACGGGGTGAAAAGGAGTGGAGGCAGCTTTTGATTTTCCACGTTTGTTCTGTTGTTTGCATAAGACACACCCATGCTTGTCAATGCTAGTGATTCTTGAGTACTGTACTGAATTGTCATCACCTTTAGACAAAAAATCCCACAGGAATAGCAGTTTATGTTGAAGAATATCTTCTTCTTATCATCGTTATCATCATCGTCAATGCTTCTTCGTTATTATCACCACCACACATGTATGTACTTGCGTCGATATTTTGTTTTTGTGATGATGTTAGCTATTAATAGGGCCTAATTAAAAGAGGCAAATTATCTAAAATCATGAACAATTTCTATACAATTTGTCTGCCAGAGTAGATGTATACAGTAGTTGTGACATGTGAATTACTTACAATTATATACAGAAACATAAAACTCACCAGAGCTTGTATGATCTTGTTGAACTCATAAATAGGTAAAACATGGAAAGAGGCCTTGTGTGTGTAACCAGGAAATAGTAGAATTTTATCTTAAAAAAATAAATAAAGAGAAAAGCAAATGTTAAGAGAACATTCTTGTAATCGTATCTGACTCATTGCAGTTCAAGTTTATTATTTAAAAACTAGTTTGAAAGAAAAGTTGTGGGACATATTTTGTTCTCAAGAATCAGTTTGATGCTGTACTTTTAGCATTTGCGATGTCTATAAACAGTTCCCTGTTCTGTGTTTCTCTTTTCTTCAGCCACGCAGACATGAAGGCTTCGGCTTCCCTTCAGACTGATCTGAAGGCGAACACAGATGCCAGACTACAGCAAAACTATAACAGTCCAAGACTGGAAAACCACCCTCAGTATTGTCTCACCATCAGTACACATCTCCATCCTGGGCCAAGCAGACCTCCACCTCCTCACAATGTCCAGCACTCCAGCCAACTAGCCTGTCCTCCACCAAGGCCTCCTCATCTCTTCTGTCATCCACAATGATGAGCTCACTATCCTCTTCCTCCTCTCTGCTGAGCACCAAGAATGCCCTCCTAATGGAGCCTTCATTTCATCCTCCAGTCTACTCCTCTCTAACCTCCTCCTATTCCCATAATCCTTTACTCTCTTATTCCAAAGTGTCAACTCTCAGTGCCGCCCCACCTGTCTGTTCCTATCCTTCACCTTCACTGGAGAATAAAGTGGGCTCAAATGAAAAGAGAGAAGTGGAAGACATGCTTTTCTCACCTGAAGGGCTTCTGGAGTCTAGTGAGGAGCCTAGACAGGTATAGAGAGATTTCCTTTATTGCTTTGTAAAACTGCATATGAATTAATGTAGCATCATTTTTATTATTATTTTTTTTTAATTCCACCTCCACAAATTTTTACTTACATTTCAACTTACAAATACCTTGCAAGGACTGGTGTTTATTTTCTTTGGGACTGACAGACTGTAGCTCCTCATGAGGAGTTTGGTGTGCTTGAAGCAAGCGAGGATGAGCATCTTGTGGAGTTGAGGGACCGGAAGGTGAGTCGAGTGAGCACAGTTCTGGGGTTTGTGTGAACCTAAATAATGGTTAATAATATGCTAACCCTACTTAATTATTTTTAGCTTTATGTATATGTATTCTTTGGTGATTATATTTAGACAGCCGGCACACATGTGCATGTTAAATTTAGTCTTTTGGTTCTAAGCCACACTTGAGAAGGTATTTTTGTGCTGCTGTACAGCTGCCATCTGATTGGCTGGAGGTGACAAAAACCTATAGCATGGTAAGTGTTAATATTACATATCTTACTGCTCTTAAAAATTGATCACCATATTTTTACTCATACCATATTCATATGGCAATTTTGGTTTTATGTTCAAATAAGGATTTTATTTAGCCTCCTACTGTATTGTTTTTGTTGTTTTGCTTCTTGGTTTTTTTTTTCGTGCTTATTAAATGTTTTTGTGCAGTGTTTCAGTAAATCTTTACCCTCCTGCCTGAAAAAAGCTCTAGCAGATAAATTTAAGCAGTTCACCAAATATCAGTTGGCCAAATACAATGCACGGAAGCATCACTGCAAACACAACAAGAAACGAAAAAAAGGCAAGGTAATATGTCAAAAACTCTTATTTAAGTATAATATTATAGACCAAAACATATACAGTGGGCTCCACAAATCTGAGACCACAGAACATTCTTCTTTAAAAAATCTTTACATTTTAAATGTACTTTCAGTGTTTCAGTATTGCACACATCCTATCAACATACAATAATGAAAACATTTCTTTCTAGATTTCCATTTCACATCACTTTTAAAATGCTTTTGTTTTCAATCCCTCTTCTTTCAGAAAATCTCTGCTGCTCAGTGGAAAAAGTGGGGTGATCTTGTCCGAGTCCGCGAATCCATTCTCAAAAAATATGTGAGCTTTGTTTTGATTTTTTTGATATTACATAACATTGCAAATTACTATTGCACATCATGTCACTACTGAACTTCTAAAATGCAGTTCTGCATGTTGTGATACAGTTGGAGAACCGGAATGCAAAGGATAAAAAACAGAGTGAATTCAGCCTCAAGAAAATGATAAAGTGCCTTCACATCAAAGAACCTCCAGAACATGTCATGGCCATTCTGGGAAAGAAGTTAGTCCTACAAGCTGGCATTTTAGTCAACATTTTTATGTTAACTGATTGCTCAGTCCAGAGTAACTTCCAGCCATGAGTAAGTATGTTTGTTGGCTGTCTTTGCATGCAGATACCCGAGTGATCTGAAGGCCTTCTCTCGCAGTGGTCTTAGTGGGGTTTGGGAGAGAGAGAGAGCTGGAAAGCGGATGAAACTTAAGCAGCCCGACACGTGGGAATGCAAACTAAGTCAGGAGGGAAACAAAGCTGGCACCTGGGAGAAACTCATTGGTGTGAATGAGGGACATGCATTGGGTCCAAAATTGGCTTAATTCTTGAACATCTACTCAAACTTAAGTCTATGTTTTTTGTGATTGCAGATGGAAAGTCTCTTCCTTTTATGGCAATGCTGAGGAACATGATCTCTGGGGGCATCAGTGAGAAACATCATACTAATATCCTCAACAAACTGACCTCGAAGGTGAGTGTCTCAATTCAGTCTTTTGCATTCTTAAACTTATATGACATGATCAAGTAATTTACGGGTTTACGGTGTTTCATCTTACAGAATGCTGTAATCCAGCGCAGGCAGTTTCCTTTCTGTTTCTTGTCTGCATATAAAGTCATTTTGGAGCTCAGTAAATTTGGTAAGTTATGGTACCATATGGTGGATTGGTAACTGGATCAACATTTTTGTCAAACAATCAGATTAGGTTAGTTTTTTAGCCTGATGTTGGGGCTTCAACAACAGTTACAAGCTATAATTTCCCTTGATTTTAGAGGTCAGTAAAGGTTAGGCTTAAGACTATGCCTGTTTAACAGGACAAAGTTACTGATTTAGAAACTTGTCCTGCTTGGTAAAATCATATTAACAGATTGGCTATATGAGATAAAAAGTAAAACATACACTACCATTCAAAGGTTTGGGGTCAGTAATTTTTATTTATTTTTTTATTGTAAGAAATTCATACTTTTTCCAGTAAGCCTGTATTAAATTAACCAGAAGTGACAGCAAAGACATTTATAACATTACAAAAGAATTCTATTTCATATAAATGCTGTTTTTTAACACTCTATTCATCAAAAAATCCTGAAAAAATCTATCACAGTTTCCATAAAAATATTAAGCTGCACTCTTTTCAGCATTGATGATAATGTCCCTTAAGAACCAAATCAGCTAAGGATCATGTGACACTGTGGACTGGAGTAATGGCTGCTGAAAATTCAGCTTTGTCATCACAGGAATAAATAATATATTTTTTAAATATATTAAAACAAAAAGGAGTTATTTTAAATTGTAATAATATTTCACTGTATTACTGTTTTTACTGTATTTTTGATCAAATAAGTGCAGCTTTGCTGACAATCTTTCTTTCAAAAACTTAAAATCTTACGGACCCCAAACTTTTGTACAGCAGTGTATAATTAACTTAGTATTTATTAAAACATATTTATGGTAATTTAGGGAGTTTTAGTGTTTTAATCTGCAAAACTTTGGATTCCGTTTAATGTTGATGAATCCATATTAATCTATCGAGAGCATATTCCCACAGTGTCTTTGATAGACATGGGCCTGAAGAAGTTTGAGTGTCATGTTCTCCCCTTTTCAGCTGGTGGGCCTGCGATCAAGGTGCCAAGATCCAGGGAGGTCCTTCAAGGGGTTCTTAAGAAATTTCCAAAGAGCAAGCGATACCGACAATACAAATGGGAAACAACATCACGCAAGAGACTGAGAATTACAATGAGAGTTCCCTTCGTCTACCGCATATTCAACGTCAAACGCAATCTCCTGAAAAAAGCAAAGTTGGTATTGCTGAATATTTAGTTTAATATTAAGGAAAACCATTACATAGTATAAGATACTTTTAGATCAAAATATATTAATAATAATAATAATTTTAGTTCATTTTACCCCTGCAATGACATGTTTTTTTGTGATGTAATTTGTTAGTGAGAGGCTGTACACTCAGGAGCTTCTGAACAAGTACTGCTGTGCTTTGGAGAAAGCTGTGCAGATCTCCTGCAAGTACAACATCCCGCCTCTCCCGGGACGCACTCTTGTGATCTGTAATGCTGACATTTCAGAGGGTCGGAACTGGAGTGGCGCTGATGATGTCGTCTTGCCCCCTGAAAGCACCGATAACATTGACGAGAAAAAACTCTCAGCATAGGTCAGATATACGAGCATCTTATTGTTTTAGTTATCAGCACAGTAAAATTGTACCTTTATGTATTTTTCAGAGTGATTGTGGATTTATATTTTTGTTACATTTTAGAAATGAGGCTTCTAGTATAAATGAAAGATATTGTGAACTATATGTTCTGCAGGTACAGGAAGCTGCGATGCTTTTATGCATGATGATTAACTACTGTAGCGAAGATTCCAGAGTCATGCTGTTTAGCCACGAAGGCCTCCAGGAGGTCAAGATGAAGTCTGACATGCTTTTGGATAATGTGAGACAAGCAATGAATCAACTGAAGGTAAGAATTTCTCTCTCATTGTGAATATACTCTTATAAATCAAATATATTAAAATATATTTACATTAAAATAAAGCACTTAAAACTGAAACAAAATAACAAATAAAATGAAACAATAATAAAATGTATATTAAAACACTATGAAGTAAAAACAGTCATTGAAATGCTACAAGTGAAGTTAGGCATCATGACATTGTAATTTACAGAATGGAAAATGGATATTTATTTGAAGATTCACTAAAGATTGCTTTTTAACTTTTATTAAATTATTATTGTTTTAATCTAAATGTAAAACGAGTAGAAATAAGCATGTACAGTTACATATCAGATATTATACTATAATGCTCTTTGATGTTCTTCTTGACATTATGACATTGTTTTTTGATAATGTCACACTTTTTTGTGTTTTATTCTCTCTCTCTTTCTGTCCCTCTTTCTCTCAGGATTTGAATGACTATAATGTACGATCCGAATGCATATCTCTTGTAGGATTCTTTACTAAGCGAACTGAAGAGAAGACAAAGGTTTTGTATTCATGGTTATTCCAGAAGTCATTAAAATTATTTTGCATATCACATGTCTGTTAAAATATCTCCCTCCACAGGTGTATAGTTGTGTTTGAAAATTACTACACCAACAGAAATTTAATATCGACAGATCAACCATGACGTTGTTGTGATACGTGTGCTGCTCAGAAAAATGTATGTATTGTGAAACTTGTTCTATCTCGTTTTCCAGAATTGAAATTTTATATCTTTCCATTAAAATATATGCAGCTTGAAGCAGAAATGTCACAAAAATTGCTGTAGTTGATGATAAATCTTGTATTGTGTGTTTTGAACAGATCTCCAATGAATACTTTGAAATACAAACTGAGCTCCAACATTATAGAGCTTTGGGGTTTTTTAGCGAGCAGATGCTGAAGTAAGATCTTTAGCTGAATCTTATGTTGTACTCAGTATATATTCTTTCTTGTGAAATACTTTAAGCTTACTTTAAGCTGAAATACTTTATGCTTTTTTGTGAAAAAAAACTTGTAGTTGTCAGTAAGAACTAGTGTAGGATCTACCAAATATTTACAGTATTTACTACCATTCAAAAAGTTCAAAATGTTTTGAAAAGCTTTTAAATGTGAAAGATGTTTTTTTTTTAGTTATAGTTTGTTATAGTTTTTTTTTTTTTTTTTTTAATAATAATAATAAAATTAAATAAATAAATAAAAGATGTTTTTAAATGTATTTTAAAATGTAACTTCTGTGATGGCAATGCTGGATTTTCAGCAGTCATTGCTCCAGTCTTCAGTGTCACATGATCCTTCAGAAATCATTCCAGCATGCTGATTTGGTGCTCAAGAAACATTTCTTCTTATTAATATCATTGCTGAAAACAGTACTGCTTAATATTTTGTGGAAACTGTGATAAATGTTTTTCAGGATTCTTATATGAATATAAAGTTCTTATATGAAATAGAAATATTTTGTAACATCATAAATTACTGACATTTTCATCAACTTAAGTGCTATGAACAACATAAGTTATTCATAGAATCCCCCATCTGGAATTTTTTGCTGTTTGTAACTACAGTTTTTATTTTTATATTAGTGCATATAAGTAGAAATTCAATACTATACTTCCTTATGTCAGTTTGTAAACAACAATGTATTTTACTTCTTACTAATTTACTTTTGAATTTCTTCTTAGACAATGGCTGGAGTTTCAGTTGTTGATTTAGATTTGTTCTGTGGTCGTAGGTTTGTCTCAGAGAGAGGCTCCTCGAGGATGCTGCAGCATGTGGAGCACATGGACAGAGTCTAAAACATCCCGCCACCACAGGGGCACAAAACTGAACCTGAGAGAGCAGCTGATGTCATCTCACTGCCGGCAACACCAAAGTTCAGGTATAACCATTAAAAAAATCCATAAGTTACAATGTTGGCTAGTTGTGGTTCAGCATATATTCCAATGGGGACCAGACAAGTCATTAGTATATTGGAAATGAAATACTAATTAAAACCTGTCTTCATCAGTTCTCTTCTTTCTCTTCATAGATGGAAGGGTGTGCGAGTGTTCATCTCTTCTACATTCAGGGACATGCATGCGGAGAGGGATGTTCTTGTGCGTAGTGTGTTTCCCGAGCTCAGGAGACGAGCCGCTCCACACTACCTCTACCTGCAGGAAGTGGAGCTGCGCTGGGGCGTCACAGAGGAGGAGTCTAACCGTGCTGTGGAGCTCTGTCTGTCGGAGGTCTGCCGCAGCCAGCTGCTGCTCGGAATTCTGGGAGAGAGATATGGCCTAGTGCCGCCCCGCCCCACCCTACCTGAACTTCCTCAATACAGCTGGGTAATTACATTTATTTGTCTGATAGATGCTTTTATCAAAAGTGTGATATAGGTGATTATTATAAATCACCTATAGTCTTGCTGCATAATGAGTTTAATGTTAACCACAGTTAATGTTGACCAGAAAAAAATAAAAAGTATGCTACTGTTCAGAGGTTTGGGGCTATTAAATTATTATTATTATTTTTTTTAAAGACATTAATACTTTGATTAAGCAAAAATGCATTAAATTGATCAAAAGTGACAGTAAAGATATTTAGAAACATATAACTCCTTTTTTTTAAACTTTCTACACAACATAGATTCTTGAAAAAAAGATAATTGGTTTCCACAAAAATATTAAGCAGCACAACTTTCAACATTTCCAAAATTGAGAATAATAAGAAGTGTTTCTTGATACAGGATATTTAATATCCTGTTGATCCTTCTCCTAAAGTTTCATGAATTGTTTTCATGCTTCACTCTGCCAGCTGAGCTCTGCACCTGATGGGTTATCCATCACTGAAATGGAGATTCGACAGTTTCAAGCTCTGCATCCAGACTCTGCCCAGAGCCGCATGTTCTTCTACTTCAGATAGCCTCGTCTCGCCAGGTATACATTCATTTATCATTTGTCTGCTGACTGGATTCATTTTGTAGTTGACAGACAGCAGCATAAAAATTTAATTATGGAAAACACAATATATACTGCAAGCTGATGTTTCTGAGGCTTTGTGATTTACAGTAGACACAGTATGTCATATAATCTACATTTCATGTGTTTGTATGTTTAGTTCAGTGCCAGTGGCATGGAGGACAGACTTTGCGGCAGAATCCAAAGAAGCTGAAGCTAAAATGAACAGCCTGAAAACATGGATCCAGAACAACGACTTCAAAGTGACAGAAAAGTGAGTTCAGTACATTTGTTTTGCCAGCACAGTATTTGTGTATTTATTTTTGCACTGCTTCATATTCTCTTAGTTATCCCTGTGAATGGGGTGGGGTGGTGGATGGAAAGCCCTATCTGAAAGGCCTGGAGGACTTCGGGAGGGCAGCGCTGGAGGATATCTGGGAAGCCATACAGCAGCTCTTTGTGGAGGTCAGACTGTCAAAAAACATGAAAAGAACTGTTTTCGTTTTGTTTCATTTCGTTCGTTCCTGTTTATGGGGCCACTCAGTAATTGTTTGAAACATCAATACATCCATTAATAGATAAATCATTTAAACAATGAATAAGGATGATGTGGATAAATAAATATGAATGTGTCTGCATCTTAAATATCTGGCAGACAGCAGATTAGGTCCTGCCTTTCGGCCTAAATGGAAAATAATACGTAGGGCATAATACAAAAGGCATTATTGATATTTTCAGTTTAATTTAACAAACTGTGTTTTTATTAAGTTAAATTATTTTGGAGTTTAAAATTGTTTGTTCTATTCACATCAATCTATTTAACCTTATGTTTGCACATTTGATAATTTATTTGATTAATCAATCTTTTTCTTGACACATGAACACCTATACACCCCACCTTTTTTAATATTTATTTATTGCTTAGTGGAGTCTCCTCCTCACCAAAATTCCTTTTCTTGTTTTGTAGGAGACAGATGAAGATGTGGCCTCAGAGATTAAGGAACAGGAAGTGCATCAGGATGCCCAACAGCGGCAGTTTCACGGCAGGGCAAAGCTTATTTCTTTGGCTACAGAAAAAGTTCAAGAATGTCAGCAAAAAGGAGGTTTATCTAGAATTTTTTTAATATTGTTTTTTTTTCTGCTCAGTGAGCTGGTTTCCACCTTCCACTCTGAGCCGAGTTGTGTGGTGGTGAGTCCTGATGGAAAACTTGTAGCTGTGGGAACTGGAGAGGGAACACTTCACTTTCTGCATGCAGAGACTGGACAGGTAACAGTTCTAAACCAAAATAAACATTAATTTGGTTAATAGTAATATTGATTTTTGACATTAAGATGATTCAGTGGACATCACAATTGGCTTTTTTAATTTATTTTTTGCAAACAGGAAGTTAAGTCGTTGATGAGCACTGGTGATGGGATTTCTGGATGCGTCTTCCTTGGGGAGGAGCTTCTGGCAACAACCTCATTTGACGGGCAGGTGGAGGTGTGGGATGTTGCGAGTGGTTGCAGGTTATTTATTTTTTTCTGACTCAAATGCACAATTTACTTGCTAAAAAATGAATGAAAGTTGACTAACCTGTGAAAAACACTGTAACTTTAAGAACTGCCCATGTGAATGCCCACTCCAACAAGATCACAGGATGTGATGTCAGTCCAGACAAAAAACTCTTTGCTACTGTCTCACTAGACTTAAACTTAAAGGTAAAACAAGAAAAAACCCCCCCATTAAATTCTGAACTACATGTAGTGTTATGCTGTTTTGAGGTATTCATCATTTATACGGCCGTACTCAGGTGTGGTCAGCGCAGAAGAGCACAGAAGTGGCCTCTCTCATGAATCCCTCCCCTCTGAACTGTGTGAACTTTGACCTTGAGGGTCAGCTCGTGGCAGTGGGATGCTGGGATGGAGCCGTTCGTTTGTGGAACTGGCTTGAACAGAAAAACGTTACGGTGAGGAGTGACTCCAAAGATACGTTATTATACCTTATATACTAAAACTTATAATTTCCCTCCAAACTCTTCTATTTAGACTCTGTTAGGTCATCAGAGTTCAGTGCGGAGTCTGTCTTTCTCTCCCTGCTCCTCCATGTTGTGCTCAGGCTGTATGTCAGGAGAAGTGCGGCTCTGGTCAGTGACAGCAGCTGCTTGTGTGGGCAGTTATCATGCTCACCGCGGCTCCACGCAGTCACTAAACTTCCTGCAGGGAGGAAACCTCTTGCTAAGCGCAGGACATGACAGTGTGGTGAGGAATATTATCTTACAGTCTTCATTTTCAGTTGTTAGATTTTGTTATGGAGATTCACTCTGCCATGCTTCCTCAAACATTCAGTATTGATTGAGTCCTTTTTGTTGTCTAGGTTAATGTATGATCTGGTGGTCTTGGGCAAACTGTCACTGTACTGGGAGAAGAAAAGGTACTTTCATGTTCTTAAATAGAATTGCTGCTTATTTTAGTGTTTTTACTGCTTACTATTTATGAATATTAAATTCTGCAATGAAATTCAGCCTGAACCGCTTGACTTACAGACTCCAAACAGACTTTTAGTACATTATTTCTGCCTCTGTTGGTCTGTGCAAACTTGTATATCTGAGCACGTTTGTGTGATATTTAGGCCTGTTAATTAACTTAATTTAGGAGCTTAAATTAATATAATTCATCATTTCTGCAGAAACAAAGCTTAAAGAGCATATTGCAGGTTAAAGACCCAGTCAGTCAATGTATAGAAAAATAATGTAGCATATCAATTACTGTGTATAACATTAAATCAATGTTTTGGAACTGCAGAATACACACAAATATCTGTATTAATCTCGAAAAAAGCTAATTTGTTCTGGATTTGAATACTGTGTGTAATAGGGTGCTTTTATGTTAAAATCTAGTTCCTTCATTATTTTTCTATACATTGACTGACTGGGTCTTTAACCTACAATATGCACTTTAAGCTCTCTTGTAACATCAACACTATTCTTTTGCTGCCTTGTAAGCACAGATGTTTCTTTCAGGACATCTGAATAATTTTAGTTGAGCACTTTTAAAGTAGATGTTAATTAATCATTTGCAACAACAAAAACGTACCAGACTTAGAAATGAAGATGAAGCTAATGCTCTGTGTGTGGCTGTAGCCAGTGGATACGCTGCTGTGGGTTACCATGGAGATGGTATCAAAATGTTCAATTTGAAATCAGGTAAATAAACATTTACATCCAACATGCTCATCCTATTTAAAGAATATACTCGGGGCTCACATTCTCAAACTGCTTCTCAATCAGTAATTATAGAGCAGGAGCAGAACTCATCCTAAAATGCTTTGTGCTGTAGGAGAGAAGGTTTGGTCTAGTGAGGACCTCCCGGTGTCCATGCTCTGCCTCATGTGGATGGAGGCCGAAGGAACAGAGCTGCTGCTATCGGGGGCCATGGACCACCGTCTCAGGGTCTGGGAAAGACAAGGAGAAAATCCAGAAAACCTTTTGTTGATAGGATCTTTTGGTGTGCAGAAGGGACCTATTCTTGCCCTGGCTCAAAACTCCACCTGCGTGGCTTCTGCGTCTGGTCAGTGTACACAAAATATTTTGGATTTTTATCAGTCCACAATGGATATTTAGTTTTTGCAAACTCATTTCAGCCTATTTTTTACATTTAGATTACCTTTGACATCATCTTTTAATTTAATTTATTTTATATTTTATTTTATATCTGCTAAATGCATAAGTATTTTGAAAAAAATCTGTTTTTATTTTCATTTTTTATTGAAAATGTCCTTTTGTTTTAGATGACTTCACTATTGCTCTGTGGTTGACGAATAAATTGACTAAGCCCTGGATTGACCCAAAGGTGATGTGTATTCTTAGAGGTCACAATGGAGGAGTCACATGCCTTGCTTTCAGTCCTGATGGGAAAGAGTTGCTGTCAGGAGGGAAAGATCAGGTACTTGCCCCACTACCTATTTATTACTGAAAGAGATGGAAGAAAATGCACAGTTTCCGTCACACTTAATTTTGTCACAATCTTTTCCACTAGGCTTTGATGATATGGAAGGTAAACGCTTCCCCTCCATGTCTTTCCCAGTCTATTTCCAATTGCCATGGAGACTGGATTACAGGATGTGCCTGGACATCATCTGCTGTGGTGAGAAAACCATTTACAAAGTGCTGTTTAGTTCATTTCATCAACATCTGACTTGTGTTTGTAGCTGAATGCAAAATCTCTCACACACCTCAGCTCAGCTGCTCTAATGACTGTAAGCTGCGGATGTGGGATATCCAGACAGGACGTTTGCTGAGAGAGATCCTCTCTAGTTCATCTTTGAGCACATTGTGCTGTTGTGTAAGACAGTTATGCCATGTTGCAAAGTCATACAAAAGTGGAACCAGTTAATATTTAAATGCATTTTAATGTCTTTAGGAGGATCATGTAATAGCAGGGTCTACAGATGGACTGCTGATGGTTTGGAAGTGGGAATCAGGGGTTGAAATCACCAAGATCCAGGCCCACAAATCACGCCTCAATCACTGCACTGTTGTCTCTCAGCCAGGTACAGTGACGAATACACATATGTACACACAAACAGCTGCTTGATATCGAAATATAGATATGTATCTTAGTCACACAGAAAAAAAATCTTAGCAAACCCATTTTTTGCTCACAGATCTGGAAGAAAATTTAAAACCAGAAGACTTACTGTTAGCTTCAGCATCAGAAGATGGAACTGTTAAACTCTGGCATCCACTGCAGGTAACAACTCAAATGTTTTGCATTAATAGTTTGTTTAATTACTTTTTTTTTTTTTTTAAAAATGATTGAAAATCAGATATTTTAAATAATCCCCAAAGATATAGTACTGATTTTTAATATCTGCCATTTGTTGTTATTGACCATAAAATAAAAATAACTCTCATCTTATCTGTTTGTGCCAGATTTTTAATACCTGTGCATTCCTAGTTTATTCTCAAAAATTTTGTTTTTATAGGTACAGCATCACAACACTCTGTATGGTCACAGTGCAGAAATCCAGTCTTTAGTGTGCAAAGAGGCCGGACTGCTGGAGTTCCTCACTGTCTCAGTGGATCGTTCCCTCAGGTCATGGAGCATCACCACAGCAATGGGTATTGCAAAATGGTCAAAAAAGGAGAATCTAAATTGATGCAAAAATCACAACATTTATTTTCTTGTGAAACTACAGCAGCGGATCCAAATGTAGCATTTGGTTGGTTTTAATAACTTAAAACTTTTTTTTTTTAATCTATACATTCATCCACAGAAACTCCTCGCTGTCAGAAGGGCAGTGTCAGAGCTGTGTGCTTCCTGGGTACTGATGAACTCATGGTGTGTGGTTATGACACAGGCAGATTAGAGATATGGCATCAGAATTCAATGGTTTACTGCAAGAAGGTAATCATGGGTTGGGAACTAACTTTATTATTTGTTGATCTGTTAGTAAAAATGCAGTGTGAGTGCTCTTTACCCTCTTGTAGTTGGAAAAGTCAGAGTGAACGGCTCTGTGTGTGTTGTTTGAAGGACAGTGATGGTGGCTTATGTGCAGTCACTGAGATCCCGGATGATGAGCTGGCGGTGAGTTGCAGCGACTGCTCTGTATGCATCTGGAAGCTGGAGCATTGTGGGGTAATGACTTTTAACTCTTTTCACTTCCATACTTCAGTTCTTCATACTTGTTGCCAAAATGTGCTATTTTGTATGCATATGTATCTTGGTCTTTAAAAATGCATTTTGCTCTTGAATTTAGTAATCACAGGCATAATAATATTGTTATTTCATAATAATATTTGTGATTTTTTTTTTAATGGGATCACTTATAGTTAAACTCAAAAATCTCCAATAATTTAATATTACAATATTACAGTTTACTATTTATATTGTGAAATGTAATCTTTAATCTCAAATTATCAATTTTTAATACTATCATAATGTTCTACATTTCCTTTACATTTCACAAAAAATTAAAATGATTGATTTTTTTAGGCCCGGTTTCACAGATGGGGTTTAGACCAGTGCTTCCCAAACCTGTCCTGGAGGCCCCTTTGCCCTGCACATTTTGTATGTCTCCCTTATCTAACACACTTGATTCCACTCATCAGCTCATTAGTAGAGACTGCAAGAACTAAATTGGGTGTGTCTGATTAGGGAGACATACAAAATGTGCAGGGCAGGGGGTCCTCCAGGACAAGTTTGGGAAGCACTGGTTTAGACTAAGCCAGGATTAGATCATAGTTCAATTAGGACATTTAAGCAATTTTTATAAACGTGCTTAGAAAAAAACATTACTGGTGTGCATCTTGAGACAAAACAAAGGCACTGATATATTTTAAGATCAGTCAGTGCAAGTTTCTTTCAGTTGAAACAGCTCAAGACTTACATTTTAGCCTTGTCTGTGAAACCGAGGGATTGTGTTTTATTTGAAATTTATTCAAACAAAATAGTGTAGATTTTTATTATCTGGTAATTATCGGTTATTATTTTATTTTGTTTCAGGCTTGATAAGGTGTCTACATACAAAGTAGAGCCTCCTGTGAGCTTTTTGTTCTACTGTGGCAGTCTGTTCGGAGTGTGTATGAATGGAAAAGTTGTTGATGTGGTCTCTACTAAAGACCGGACCAAAGAAGCTTATGCGTAAATAAACACCTCATTTTTTATACATGTAAAAGCTGTCCTGTGCTCCTCTGTTAAGTATTTTTCTAAGCAAGGTGGCCAGTGCATAGTGAATAATAACATTCCTTCACTGGGTAATACAAAGTAAATATACAGTATGTGTGTTTCATTGAAGCTGGGCAAATGAGGTACGTCCTCTCGGCGTGATGGCGAATGATAGCAAGAGCTTTTGGTTGTTGGGACAGAAAAAGAGCATACTGTATCTTGGCCTCATTGTAAGTTTATCATCTGTCATTATTAAGTGATATTGACATTGACAGTGAAAATTTATATTAATCTGAAATTATTTGTTTTTCAGTTGTCTCTGAATCCAAGTGACTGTCACCACATAATCTTTTGTGAAGATGCAGTGGGCAAGAGGCTGGAGGACTTGGAGGCAGAGGAGGAAATGCAGGCGAATATGGAGGAGGAGCAGCAGGAGGAGGAGGAGCAGCAGGAGGAGGAGGAGGAGCAGCAGGAGGAGGAGGAGCAGCAGGAGGAGGAGCCTAAGAAGCTGAGTGAGGAACTGCGGAGAGAGAGGCGAACTGCAATCCAGAGGGTGGCAGAGATCAGCACCTGGATCACAGCTGCAGCAGTGCGGAACGGTACACCTGTTTTAATGTACTGATCAGGATTTGTGTGGGTGCTTTACAACATATAAACATCAGCAAAAAAATTACAGTTTGTGGGAAAAAAAACTCATTTATTTATAAAATGTAATGCATATTTTTCCACTTCTTTGCAGACTGTAATAACAGTATATTTTTAATATTACTTTTTGTCATGAAAATATTTGACATTTCACTTAAAAACTAAACAATGACCTATTACCCTCTAGTGGTCATTATGTGAACTATTCATGACTGACACACACTGTGATTTGACTGTTTTTAAGTCATGCTGTTTTTTCCTACAGACTTTTTTGTGTGTGGTGATTCTAAAGGGAACATATGGTTCAATCAGCCTCCTAATCTGTCCACCTGGACTCAAAGAAGACCGGCAAGTATCCTTATATTGTCTCATAGATATAATGATCATATGTCAAACATACAGTCATGTGTTTCTGATAAATTGTTTGTCTGACTGGTCTATAGGCACACACAGACAAAGTAAGTGTACTGCGCCTTACTGAAAGCCTCATCATCTCAGCGTCCTACGACAGAACCGTCAAACTGTGGGACAGATGCACTAAGAAACAGGTATTTTTATTCTTGCTTTCATGCAAGGTGTGTATACCAGTGTTTATTTGATCTGCTTTCTGTCTCTCACTCATTTTCTGTATTTCACAGGTGGGCATGTTTGTGTGTGGAGGTCCCGTCAAGGTGCTGGAGGTGAACCCGTGTGATCCCAAGGAATTTGTTTGCGGTGATACGCAGGGTCAGCTCTACTTTCTGTCTTGGAAAGGTTGATTTTCTGAACGTCAGTCAAAGGACACAGTCACTTGTTGCATGTCATTATTCGTACATTCGGAATTTTTAATCTTGTTTTTCCATTAGTTGTAATGTTGTGTTCTGCACATTTTCATTTTATTTTACATGAAGCATTTTTCACTAATGATACTATTGCCTTAAACTAATCCATGATATGAAGAATATTTGATTTTATTATATAAATTTGACAGCCACTTGATTATACAGTGGGTACGGAAAGTATTCAGACCCCCTTCACTTTTTTCAATTTTGTTATGTTGCAGTCTGATACTACAACTGTTTAAATTCTTTTTTTTTCTCATTACTCTACACTCTGTCCTTTATAATGACAAAGTGAAAACAGAATTTTAGAAATGTTTGTAAATTTATTAAAAAGAAAAAACTGAAATATCACATTTACATAAGTATTCAGACCCTTTACTCAGTACTTAGTTGAAGCACCTTTGGCAGCAATTACAGCCTCGAGTCTTTTTGGGTATGACGCAACAAGCTTTGCACAACTGGATTGGGGGAATTTCTGCCATTCTTCTTTGCAAATCCTCTCAAGCTCGGTCAGGTTGGATGGGGACCGTCTGTTGACAGCCTTTTTCAGGTCTCTCCAGAGATGTTCGATAGGGTTCAAGTCAGGGCTCTGGCTGGGTCACTCTAGGACATTCACAGAGTTGTCCCTAAGCCACTCCTGTGTTGCCTTGGCTGTGTGCTTAGGGTCATTGTCATGTAAGAAGGTGAACCTTCGGCCCAGTCTGAGGTTTTGAATGCCCTGGACTGGGTTTTCATTAAGGCTATCTCAATATTTTGGTGCATTGAGCTTTTCTTCTACTCTGATGAGTTCCTCAGTCCCTGCCGCTAAAAAACAGCCCAACAGCATGAGGCTGCTACCACCACACTTTACTTTTGGGATGGTACTCTGCAGGTGATGAGAAGAGCCGGTTTCCTTTAAACATAATGCTTAGAATTGAGGTTCATCAGACCAGGTAATCTTGTTTCTCAGAGTCTGAGGGTCCTTTAGGTGCTTTATTGCAAATTTCAAGTGTGTTTTCATGTGTCTTCACTGAGGAGAGGATTGAGTTTGGCCACACTGCCATAAAGCCCAGATCGGTGGAGTGTTGCAGTGATGTTTGTCCTTCTGTAGGTTTCTCCCATCTGCATATATGATCATGGAGCTCAACTAGAGTGACCACCAGGTTCTTGGTCACCAGTCTAGACAAGCCCCTTCTCCATCGATTGCTCAGTTTGGCTGGGGACCAGCTCTTGGAAGAGTCCTGGTTGTGCCAAACTTCTTCCATTTGAGAATTATGGAAGCCACTGTGCTCTTGGGAACCTTCAGTGCAGCAGAATTTTTTTTTGTAGCCTTCCTCAGATCTGTGCCTCAATATAATCCTGTGTCTGAGCTCTGCAGGCAGTTCCTTTGACCTCGTGGCTTGGTTTTCGCTCTGATATGCATTATCAGCTGTGAGGCCTTTTACAGAGAGGTGTGTACCTTTCCAAATCATGTCCAATCAATTTAATTTACCACAGGCGGACTCCAATCAAGGTGTAGAAACATCTCTGCAATGATCAAGAGACATGGGAGGCACCTGAGCGAAATTTCAAGTGTTGTTGCAAAGGGTCTGAATACTTATGTAAATGTGATATTTCAGTTTTTTCTTTTTAATAAATTTACAGACATTTCTAAAATTCTGTTTTCACTTCATCATTATGAGGTACAGAGTGTAGATTAATGAGAAAAAAAATGAATTTAAACAATTGTAGTATCAGGTTGCAACATAACAAAATTGAAAAAAGTGAAGGGGGTCTGAATACTTTCCGTACCCACTGTATATTCTGATGCTTTAAGTAAATTGATTTTTTTAAGGATTGTACATCCTTTATATGAAAACCTTTTTTGGGTGAATAAACGGTCTGCAAGTTCACATGGGGAAAAGCTCCATATTTACTATTTCTTTTATGAATTCCTTGTTGCACTTTAAAAATGTTTGGTGTTTTGTAGCCTTGGTAGTGACAGCGGGGACTCCAGGGATCATTTTTGATAGCATCCTTGTTATTTGTTACGAATATTTTCTTAGTTATTTCATTTAAACTCATTCAAAACATCTATTTTACATCAAAAAATGTATTATGCAAATATGTAACATCTCTGTATCTCTCTAAGGGGGTCACTGCACACCAAATTTGCTTACTGGGTTCAGTAGTAGTTTCTGTTTTCCTTCTAAAGTATATTGCATCTAAAATAAAGAGAAAATCAAATTTCCCATTTTTTAGAGAACATTCTTGAGATAATCTCTGATTCACTGCAGTTTAAGTTTCTTAACTGAAAATATAATTTGCAGGAAAAGTTGTGGGATATATTTTGTGTCCTGTCTCAGTTATAAATTAGCACTTGCCTGATACTGATTACATGATAGCCTATATATAAAATTCATTCATTTCATTTAAGAACTTCTGTTATTTACACAATGTCAGATTTGCAAAGAAATGAAGAGACACTATTTAATTCATGACAAATAGTCATAAGAAACTGTTATGCAACTGCTTCCCCTCAGTGTTCACAAACAGTTGCTCTGTTCCTCTGTCTGTGACTGCTTCATATGGCTTCTTACTACTTAAACCACTGGATACTACAAATTTAAATAATTCTTGGTTTTCTGCAGCAGGTCCCACTTTACCTGGTGGTCCCTGCACATTCACTCCTGTAAAGCAGGAGCAAAATGGTAGACAATAATGTAGGAGTGAAATAATCCATTACCTCAGACTCTCTCACTTCACTCTTTTTTCTCTCTCCGGGTCCAGTGGCTCTGTCCCTTCCATCTCTACCCGGCAGACCGTTGTGTCCAGGAGTGCCAGGAACAATATACGGGACAGTTCAGTTTCTGAGGTTCAGATCCATCCAATAGATGCAGTGCAAACTGAAGGAGTGGTGTAAATAGAAAAACAAACAAAATCTAAATGTACTTATATTTACTTTTCAATGAATGCACACACAAAAAAAAAAAAAAAAAAAAAAAAGAATTAAATGAGTTATTGTATGCAAATATGTAACATCTCTGGACTTAAAAAATTCACTATGTTCCAGTTTTCCTTCTAAAATATATTGAATTTACTGTCCTTTTAAATAACGTTAAATTGCATACTAGATCAATCAGGAGACCTGGTGAACGTCGATAGTCTTTAAAGTTAAAAGCACTTGTGATTGAGGAATGGCTTTTCTTGCTCTAAATCTGAGACGCCTTCACCACCCAGATTGCGTCCATATTCGGTTCATTACGGTTGTGAGACACACATGATGGGTGAGGAAGTTATCTTCTGTGGAAGTTTCATCTGTGATAAAGTCAGCAGCTCACCGGTTTTCTTCATTTTACACTAATACGTGGTTACAAAGCATCAAAGGTGAGTTATCTTTATTTTTAGTTACATCACTGAAAGAACCGTGTTGCTCGGCGATTTATAATCACTGCGGTGTCAGACACCCTGCTGAAGAAAACGGCTAAAACCAGCCTAAGCTGGTTGGCTTGTTTTAGCTGGTCAACCAGCCTGGTCTTAACTGGTCAGCAGGCTGGTTTTAGAGGGGTTTTGGCCACTTATTTAGCGGGTCAGGCTGGTCTTAGATGGGTCATTCTTCAGTTGCGGTGTCCCTCGACTTTACAACAGTTGAAATCAACGTTAAATACCAGTAAATCATAAAATGTTTGTATTCAGTAAGGGAAAACACAATTTGTGCACTGTTAATAGTTACAATACATATTTAATTGAGTTTGAGAGATTGCATTTGTAACAAAATATGCATGTTCCTGCCATACATTAGAGAGGTATCATGGAATGTAATTGTAACAATATAACATTTTTAAAACAAAGTGGTTATATTGTGAATATAGATTTTATTTAGCATGTACAATTTTATTAAGTTGTGAATGCTATTTGGGCTACCTCCTGTGTGTAAATGTCCCTGCAGGTGCTGGTTGATCTGAGGGGTGCATAGGGAGTACATTCTTTCTTATTCATTTTCTTAAGTTTAGCAAAATTTCTGACAATTTCATGTGCCGCACTTTATTAGTGTCTGTGGTGTTATGTTGATAACTTGCAGATTTTACATATTTTAATCAAAATTTTGATAAATACATACTTATTAATATTTCCAAAATGTCCCCTGATCTTTAAATGATCATGATGGCAGCCTCCATTTTAGAAAAGTCTGGATTTAGGCTAATTTGTCTGTGGTGTTACTGTCTTTCCTGGTAACACCACAAAGCCTATAGTAACTTGCAATATAAAGTCTGTATATGGTGACACATAAATGGCTGTGTCACCAGTGTTTGATTGAAATTATTTAAAAATCAAAATGTTCTTAAGCTTTCATTTGAATGGAAATAGCATATTAAACTAATTTTAAATGCATATCAATATATTTTATTAGAAAAAAACAAACAAGCATTTTTACAAGTTCTGCCTCTCTTTTGCCACCCCAACTGAAGAATGACCCAGCTGGTTTTTTCAGCAGGGGACAGGATTGTCTACATGAGTGTCAGTTGTGTTTGTGCACATTTATGACCCGTGATAAAGAAGTGGTTGTAAAAATGCAGATAAAATGTATTATTTGAGAGATGAGGGAGTGCTGATGAATATGCCCTGCCTTGTGTTTGTGCGGCAATATCATTGAGAACCATTAAACAAATTTTGTGAATTTTGTATTTTTTTTAATGTCTTTAATTGTTTGGAGCATAAGAAACAAATGGAGAAAAACATTTTTGAAAAAGGATATTTTATTTCATTTTTTTTTTTTTTTCCATTCACCAATGAATTTTTAGGTTTCAGGCTATTTTTAACCAAACAAAGATGATTCTCAACTATGTTATGAGAGATGAAACAGAATGATTTGATATACTATTTATTTTTTACTTATCTTTTACAATATCTACATAAAATGTCGGTAAACTGGTATTCCCATTCTATACAATGTATATAAATTGCATTTTAATGTGTTCTTGAGGCAACATGTAATGAAAAAAGTGTAATAATGGGAGTAATATCTTGTATTTCATAGCATTATTGATCTTTAATTTCTTTCCTATTCTCTTGCTGTGTCTCCCCAAAATGCTTAATTAACATACTGTATGTCCTGGACTGGTCACCTCTACAGAAGACATGTACTATGAAAATAATGCTCTGTTTCATAAGAGAAAGTCATATTCCGATTTGAAACCGCATAACCCTGAGATGTTTATTTACGACAAACAATTTGAAAATTAGTCAGATTTAAATAATTACAAAATATTATCATATTTCCATAAGAGTGATAAATTCTCTACAGAGGACAAGTCTATGCCTGGGCAAAGGGTCAGATTGTTCTTCATTTATCATCAGCTAAGTTAGAGGACTTTGTCCCACACTCAGTGTCACTAGGTCCCTCCTGCAAAGTGAACTTTACATTGCGTTCCTATTCCTAAACCTAAAGAGCGATTCCAATCCGAAGTGAGCGCTCGTGTTTAAACTCGAAGGACGCTGCAACGATTAATAAAGGCACATCACTTCGCAGGCAGTGGAGAGGGAAATTTACCAGTATGTAAAGACGTTGGAGTTAAATAGAGGCAGCTTGTTTGATTTTTTTTTTTTTTTTTTTTTTTTTTTTTAGGTGTGTCTACAATATATTTGTTGTTTGCTTAAGACACACCCATGCTTGTCAATGCTAGTGATTCTTGAGGACTGTCAACACATTCAGACAAAAAATTCTCATATAGCCTAATTTGTGTGGGAAGCATATGAAAAGTAAAATGATCTAAAATCCCAAAAAATTCTTTACAATTTGTCTTGCAGGGTAGACTTTGTGACAGTTGGCACAATTACTTAAGATTATATACAGAAACCTAAAACTCACCGGAGCTGGTATGATCTTGTACCCTTAGCATTTGCAATGTCTCTGGACAAAAACATAATTTCCTGTTCTGTGTTTCTTCTTTTTTTCAGCCACGCAAAGATGAAGGCTCCAGCTCCCCTTCAGACTGATCTGAAGGCGAATACAGATGCCAGACTTCAGCGAAACTATAGCAGTCCAAGGCTGGAAAATCACTTTCTGGCTCAAGCACCCTCACTATTGTTTCACCATCAGTACACATCTCCATCCTGGGCCAAGCAGACCTCCACCTCCTCACAATGTCCAGCACTCCAGCCAACCAGCCTGTCCTCCACCAAGGCCTCCTCATCTCTTCTGTCATCCACAATGATGAGCTCACTATCCTCTTCCTCCTCTCTGCTGAGCACCAAGAATGCCCTCCTAATGGAGCCTTCACTTCATCCTCCAGTCTACTCCTCTCTAACCTCCTCCTATTCCCATAATCCTTTACTCTCTTACTCCAAAGTGTCAACTCTCAGTGCCGCCCCACCTGTCTGCACCTATCCTTCACCTTCTCTGGAGAACAAAGCGGACTCAAATGAAAAGAGAGAAGTGGAAGACATGCTTTTCTCACCTGAAGGGCTTTTGGGATCTAGTGAGGAGCCTAGACAGGTATAGAGTGATTATCTCCGTTGCTTTGTAAAACTGTATGTGAATTAATGTAGCATAATTTTTTTCAGGTTTATTTTCTGAATTCTTTTATTCACCTACACAATTTTTTGTTTATGTTAATTAATAAAAATAACACGGTAATTGCCAATAATTTGACTTCAGCACTAAATATACAAGATTTATTTTATGGATGATTAAAATTTTAGGTCATACATCTGTTTCACAGCCTATAACCAAATTTATCCTTGCTGCACAGAAAGCACATTATGATTAAGTCAGCATGATATAGCATTTCATTTAAAACTTTGTTGCTGCATAAACTTATAAATACCTTGCAAGGACTGATATTTTCTTTGGGAAATGCAGATCTAGTTAATAATATTTTTTTTCTGTATATCTTAACAGGATGCAGGACATGAAAGCTTGGAAGAGGATGACCAGATGCTGTCCTCTGAGATGCCTGTTTTGGAAATGGTTTTAGATGGAGAGGGGGAGCAGACAGTAGCTCCTCATGAGGAGTTTGGTGTGCTTGAAGCAAGCGAGGATGAGCATCTTGTGGAGTTGAGGGACTGGAAGGTGAGTCGAGTGAGCACAGTTCTGGGGTTTGTGTGAATCTAAATAGTAGTTAATAATTTGCTAGCCCTACTTATTTATTTTTAGCTTTATTTATACGTGTTCTTTGGTGATTATATTTAGACAGACGGCACAGATGTACATGTTAAATTTAGTCAATGAATAACTATGTTTTTTTTTGTTGTGTTTTAAATTACAGCATTTTTAGAAATGTGTACCTTTATAACTGAAAAAAGCCTCTTACATGCTCTGAGCTGCATGTATTTAAAAAATACAGTAAAAACAATTATATTGTGAATTAATAATAATTCCAGTCAAGAAATAATTCTAATTTGCAAATGTTTTGCTAAAGAATCGTTTCTTATCAAAGAAAGCAGCTGTACTTTGTTCAGGATTCTTTGATGAATAGAAAGTTCAAAAGAACAGAATTTATTTGAAATATAAATATTTTGTAACAATAAATGTCTTTACTCACTATTGATGAGTTTATCGCATGCTTGCTGAATAAAAGTACTAATTTCTTAAAAAAAAAAAATTCTTACTGACCCCAAACTTTTGAATGATATATATAATATTTTTAATTATTCTTATACCAGATAATGGATAGACAAAGTGGTGGTTGTGAAATCAAACAAAATGTGACAGTTCTTGTGTTTGACCTTCAGAACAATCTGCTGAATGTGGTGTGCTGCTCCCTTGTCAATAAAACCTGTACCCCGGGCCAGAAGGACTGGGATAAGAAGAGGAGTGTGTGGGCCGTTATTAAGGTTCTGGCCACAGAAATTACCACAGAAGACCCTGAGTTTCTGCTAAAGGTTGGTGTTTTTGTATATGTGAGTGTGTGTGGGCTATGTCGTCAGGTGTTAACATGTATGGTTTGCATATTTGCATTGGTTTTAGGTTGCAGTTTATACTAGGCAAGAACTAAACATTCGTATCACAACCAACTTCCTGCTGGCACTGGCGGCCCACCTGCCTGGTTCTAAGCCACACTTGAGAAGGTATTTTTGTGCTGCTGTACAGCTGCCATCTGATTGGCTGGAGGTGACAAGAATCTATAGCATGGTAAGCAGGGGTGGACTGGGACAAAAATTCAGCCCTGGCACTGTAGCCACACCAGACCACATTACCACACCCATACAACCCCAACCACAGACACACGCATTCACTACTTACATTTGTGTACAGATGGTGAAATAATATAAGCAGTACCATATATGTAACAGATATTTAAACATTTAATGTATGTGTCTGGCAAACAATGCTTACTACTTTTTAAAGAGCACACGTTTATAACAAATTTACACAGTCAAAACAAAAGAAAAAAATCTGAGGATGTTGTAGAGTCTGTGTGCTGTCTGTTTATGCCATTTGTCTGCTGTTACTGTCATTCTCTACAGTATGTTGTTCTTTGTTGTCACTGTCTGTCTGTTGGGTTTTTCCTACCTCTACCACACTCCTGTCTCCTGTCTCTGCTAGGCCTATCGTAGCATCCTTCCTCATAGCACTGATATTGGAAGACCAGGGGCCTCTGGCTGTACTGATTCCAACAACATCCTAGTTAATGAACACCGTATAGGATGTAAACATTACAGCAAAATATTTTCTCACTGACTGCTCTTAACATTGGAATACACATGAATACAAACAAGTAATAATAGCACAAAAGGGAATAGAATAAATAGCAAAAAGTATAAACAGTAGCAGCAGTAAATCCTTTTTGATATACAATTATTTGTGAATTAAAGTATGCTGAAGTGTTGCTAGTATGTTCTGCATGTGTATTTCTGTGATGTAAAGTATGTGTGTGAGTGTGATCTCTCTCTCTCTCTCTCTCTCTCTCTCTCTCTCTCTCTGTGTGTGTGTGTGTGTGTGTGTGTGTGTGTGTGTGTGTGACATACAAGCATAGGTTCCTCCTATCATAAGGGTTAATTAATAGTTCATTAGAGCCACAGTATTAAGAAACTGGCAGCATCTGTATCAGGGTGTGTCTCTCTCGTTGCTGTCTTCCTACCTCCATTACACTTGACTCTGTTGCAGCAGTTGAGCTGTCTGCACTGGGTCCAGCAACATTCTCGCTTTGAACAGATCAACACAATTCAGACAAGGGTGAACATAAGTAAGCCAATGGCTTATAATACCTCATCTAAATATTGCATATGAGTGCCTGTAATAGAAGCCTATGTTCCACCCTACCTAAGGATTAATTGCATACTGTAAGCTTATGTACTGTATGCATGTATTCAATGTTTTATTTTAATATATGACTATCTACGTATTCAAAGTACAGTTCACTACAAATGTCTATAGTGCTATGGCTATTGCTATAGGTTTTTGATGTGTTAGACATTGCAAGTAGCCTACATCAGTGTTTACCCTAAATCCCACTCTCTCTGCTGATATTTCAGTCATGCAATTCAGTAACAGGCTCGTTAACACTTGTAACCAATTATCACGAAGGAATGACATTTTAAAATATACTGGGGTTCTACGCTAAGCTTACAACTGTTTAATACAATGTAGGCTACTGTCAAAAAAAACAAAAAACACCGGAGCTAACTGTCAGAAGTAGTGTGAAAATGTCTGTTTTCTTCTTACCTCTGCGGCGCTACTGTCCCCTGCTGCAGCAGCCGAATTTAAACCTTTTGAAAAAAGTTTGCTTAATTTTACACATTTAGCAGCGTCGGACTTAAGCTTCCTCAAAGTTTTTCTGCACCGCCTTTCCTTTTTTAGGGTCCATTATCTAGCTTTTACTGAAAATGAGCTCGTGTTGCTCTCTCTCTGATGAGGTGCTTGATTTTGACTGAACGGTTCGGTCGGCCCATCTCCGTTGCCGACTGGGCCAAATGCTTAACATATTATTATTATTATTATTATTATTATTATTATTATTATTATTACAACCATAGAGAAATTGTGCAAGCGATTAAAAAACCCATGCTATGCACTGTTGGCCCATAAAAACAATTTTATTTATATATATTTAAAATAATCTGACCGGCCCACATTAAACAAAATGGTCTGGCCCCTCTGGCATTTGCCAGATGGCCAATCCGCCCCTGATAGTAAGTGTTAATATTAAATATCATTACTGCCCTTGATCACCATGTTTTTACTCATCATACCATATTCATATGCCAGTTAGTGTTTTAGCATGGTAGATGTTAAAATAAGGCTTTTATTTTTCTCCTGCTGTATTATTATTATTGTTTTTTCATGCTTTTTAATTGTTTTTGTGCAGTGTTTCAGTAAATCTCTGCCCTCCTGCCTGAAAAAAGCTCTAGCAGATAAATTTAAGCAGTTCACCGAATATCAGTTGGCCAAATACAATACACGGAAGCATCGCTGCAAACACAACAAGAAACTAAAAAATGGAGAGGTAATATGTCAAAAACACTTTTAAACATGTTTACATTTTTTAAGACATTTTGAATCTCATATTTTCAATGTTGCACACATCATAACATACAATTCCTTTCTAGATTTTTTCCATTCCACATCACTTTTAAAATGCTTTTGTTTTCTACCCCTCTTCTTTCAGAAAATTTCTGCTGCTCAGTGGAAAAAGTGGGGTGATCTTGTCAGAGTCGTTGACTCCGTTTTTAAAAAATATGTGAGCTGTGCTGTGTTTGGTTTGATCTGTTTGATATTACATAACATTACAAATTACTATTGCACATCATGTCTTCTGAACATCTTATGATACAGTTGGAGAGCCAGAATCGTACTGCAAAGGATAAAAAACAGAGTGAATTCAGCCTCAAGAAAATGATAAAGCGCCTTCACATCAAAGAACCTGCAGAAAATGTCATGGCCGTTCTGGGAAAGAAGTTAGTCCTACAAGCTGGCATTTTAGTCAACATTTTTATGTTAACTGATTGCTCAGTCCAGTGTAACTTCTAGCCATGAGTCAGTATGTTTGATGGCTGTTTTTGCATGCAGATATCCGAGTGATCTGAAGGCCTTCTCTCGCAGTGGTCTTAGTGGGGTTTGGGAGAGAGAGAGAGCTGGAAAGCGGATGAAACTTAAGCAGCCCGACACGTGGGAATGCAAACTAAGTCAGGAGGGAAACAAAGCTGCCACCTGGGAGAAACTCATCGGTGTGAATGAGGGACATGCACTGGGTCCAAAACTGGCTTAATTCTTGAACATCTACTCAAACTTAAGTCTATGTTTTTTGTGATTGCAGATGGAAAGTCTCTTCCTTTTATGGCAATGCTGAGGAACCTGAGGAACATGATCTCTGTGGGCATCAGTGAGAAACATCATACTAAGATCCTCAACAGACTGAATTCGAAGGTGAGAATCTCTTAATTCAGCCTTTTTCATACTAAAACTTATGTAACATGATCAAGTAATTTACGGGTTTTATGGTGTTTCATCTTACAGAATGCTGTAATCCAGAGCAGGCAGTTTCCTTTCCGTTTCCTGTCTGCATATAAAGTCATTTTGGAGCTCAGTAAATTTGGTAAGTTTATGGATCAAGGATGTACCTGGATCAACATGTTTGTCAACCAGTCAGATTTTAGCTTAAAATTCAGTTTTGTCATCACAGGAATAAATTACATTTTAAAATATATTAAAATAGAAAGGAATTATTTTAAATTGTAATAATATTTCACAGTATTGCTGTTTTTACTGTATTTTTGCAAATAAATGCAGCTTTGCTGAGCATCATTCTATCAAAAACTTAAAAATCTTACGGACCCCAAACAGTAGTGTACAACGAATTTAGTCCTCATGAAAGACGTATTTATGGTATTTTAGGGGGTTTTAGTGATTTATTCTACAAAACTTTGGATCTCATTAGATGTCGATGAATCCATGTTAATCTAAATGAGAGAGCACATTCACACAGTGTCTTTGATAGACATGGGCCTGAGGAAGTTTGAGTGTCATGTTCTCCTCTTTTCAGCTGGTGGGCCTGCGATCAAGGTGCCAAGCTCCAGGGAGGTCCTTCAAGGGGTTCTTAATAAATTCCCAAGTAGCAAACGATTCCGACGATCCAAATGGGAAACAACATCACGCAAGAGACTGAGGATTACAATGAGCGTTCCCTTCGTCTACCGCATATTCAATATCAAACGCAATATCCTGAAAAAAGCAAAGTGGGTATTGCTGAATATTTAGTTTAATATTAAGGAAAACCATTACATAGTATAAGATACTTTTAGATCAAAATATATTAATAATAATAATAATTTTAGTTAATTTTACCCTTGCAATGACGTTTTTTTGTGACGTAATTTGTTAGTGAGAGGCTGTACACTCAGGAGCTTCTGAACAAGTACTGCTGTGCTTTGGAGAAAGCTGTGCAGATCTCCTGCAAGTACAACATCCCGCCTCTCCCTGGACGCACTCTTGTGATCTGTAATGCTAACATTTCGGAGGTTCGGAACTGGAATGGCGCTGAGGATGTCTTCTTGCCACCTGAAAGCACCGATAACATTGACGAGAATAAACTCTCACCATCGGTCAGATATGAGCATCTTATTGTTTCAGTTATCGGCACAGTAGAGTTGTCCCTTTATGTATTTTTCAGAGTGACTGTAGATTTATAATTTTGTTACATTTAGTTTGTTATAAAATTAGGCTTCTAATATAAATGAAAGATGTTGTGAACTATATGTTCTGCAGGTACAGGAAGCTGCGATGCTTTTATGCATGATGATTAACTACTGTAGCGAAGATTCCAGAGTCATGCTGCGAACCTACAAAGGCCTCCAGGAGGTCAAGATGAAGTCTGACATCATTTTTGATAATGTGAGACAAGCAATGAAGCAAGTGGAGGTAAGAATTTCTCTTTTATTGTGAATATACAATATATACCATAATAAAATAACATAAAATGAAACCATACTGAAAATGAATATTCATTTTGAGATTCATTGCTTTTAACTGTTATATTAAATTATTAGTGTTTTAATCTAAATGTAAAGTGGAAATAAGCATGTAAAGTTACATATACAATCTTGTACTGTAATGCTGTATGATGTTCTTCTTAATGACATTATTTTTTGATGATGTCACACCTTTTTGTGTTTTATCCTCTCTCTCTCTCTCTCTCTCTCTCTCTCTCTCTGTCCCTCTTTCTCTCAGGATTTGAATGATGAAAATGTACAGTCTGAATTGATGTCTCCTGCAACATTGTTCACTAAGCTAACTGAAGAGAAGACAAAGGTGTGAGCCCCTTTTGTATTTGTGATTATTCCAGAATGTGTTAAAATTATTTTGCACATGTCATGTGTGTTAAAACATCTTCCTCCACAGCTGGATCGCATAGTTGTGTTTGAAAAAGGCTACGTTGACAGTTGTTTTATGGCGGATATCAATAACTATCGGCAAGATATCAACCATGATGCTGTTGTGATAGATGTGCTGCTCGGAAACATGTATGTTTTGTGAAACTTGTTCTATCTCCTTTTACCAAAATTGAAATTTTACATATTTTCATTAAAATGTGCCAAAAATGGCTGTAGTTGCAAATATCTTTTATTGTTTGTTTTGAACAGGTCTCCAAATGAAACTTTGAAATACAAACTGAGTTCCAACATTATAGAGCTTTGGGGGTTTAGCGAGCAGATCCTGAAGTAAGGTCTTTAGCTAAAACTTATGTTGTACTTAATATATGTTCTTTCTTGTGAAAAAGCATGTAGTTAGGAGCTACATGTAGGAGCTAGTGTAGGATTTTGTAGGATAGTGTAGATTTTTTGAGAATGTTTTTGAAAGATGTCTGTTATGCTCAAAAAGGCTCCATTAAATAGTCAAAATATTATCTCAAATAGTAACGTTTTAAAAATGTACTTTAAAATGTAACATTCCTTTGATGACACAGCTGAATTTTCAGCAGCCATTACTCCAGTCTTCAGTGTCACGTGATACTTCAGAAATCATTGTAATATGCTGATTTGGTGCTCAAGAAAAATTTATTCTAATTATTATCATCAGTGCTGAAAACAGTGCTGCTTAATCTTTTTGTGAAAACTGATAATTTTTCCTCCATCTGGTATTTTTGATATTTGTAACTACAGTATTTATTGTTATCTTAGTAAATACAAATGAGTGTCAGTTTGTAAACTACAGTGTATTTTACTTCTTACTACTTTACTTTTGAATCTATTCTGATAGACAATGGCTGGAGTTTCAGTTGTTGATTTAGATTTGTTCTGTGGTCATAGATTTGTCTCAGAGAGAGGCTCCTCGAGGATGCTGCAGCATGTGGAGCACATGGACAGAGTCTATAACATCCCGCCACCACAGGGGCGCAAAACTGAACCTGAGAGAGCGGCTGATGTTATCTCACTGCCGGCAACACCAAAGTTCAGGTATAAACATTAAAAAATCCAAAAATTGCTTGTATTAAACAAAATGTTCATCAATCACTTTATGTTGGGTGGTTGTGGTCCAGCATATTTTCCAGTGGAGAGCAGAAAAGTCATTAGCATATTGGAAACCATTGTTGGGGGTTATTAATCAGATTATATTTTCTAAGTAATTAGTAATGCATTATTTTTTTTTTATTTTCCAATGAAATATCTGAGTTACTTTTTTTAAATACATTTTTTTTTTCAAATATATTAACTGACAGCTCTCCATAGGGATGTTGAGAGAAATCGGAAGTAAGCACAGAAGTGTTGTATACGCTGTATAAATTTAATGATATTTACTGTAGTTCTAGACTAAATGTGAACATGCATTTACTCATCTCACTTGCACAAACAGCCTGAGGCTTATTCATTTCACTTTTGATTAGAAAGGGCTTTAGCATTTGCCAAAAATAGAATTTTTTATATTAAAAACAGACAAGCAGGCCAGATGACAAAAAGTAACGCAAAAGTACCATAACGTATTGCTTTCCATAAAAAGTAACTAAGTAACGCAGTTAGTTACTGTCTTAGGGAGTAACACAGTATTGTAATGCAGTAAAAGTAACTTTCCCCAACACTGTTAGAAATGGAATACTAAATAAAACCTGTCTTCATCAGTTCTCTTCTTTCTCTTCATAGATGGAAGGGTGTACGAGTGTTCATCTCTTCTACATTCAGGGACATGCATGCGGAGAGGGATGTTCTTGTGCGTAGTGTGTTTCCCGAGCTCAGGAGACGAGCCGCTCCACACTACCTCTACCTGCAGGAAGTGGAGCTGCGCTGGGGCGTCACTGAGGAGGAGTCTAACCGTGCTGTGGAGCTCTGTCTGTCGGAGGTCTGCCGCAGCCAGCTGCTGCTCGGAATTCTGGGAGAGAGATATGGCCTAGTGCCGCCCCGCCCCACCCTACCTGAACTTCCTCAATACAGCTGGGTAATTACATTTATTTGTCTGATAGATGCTTTTATCAAAAGTGTGATACAAGTTATTAGTCACATACAATCTTGCTGCACAACAGTAAGTTTAATGTTCACCACAGTTAAAGTTGACCAGAAAGTTGCAAGGTAGATAAGAGAATCATGGTAAAAAATAAAATGTAAAGACATTAATTCTTTACGCAAGGATGCATTAAATTGATCAAAAGTGACTGTACAGACATAACATAACTCTGTTCTTTTAAACTTTCTACACAACAAAGATTTGGTTTCCACAAAAATATTAAGCAGCACAAGTGTTTTCAACATTGAGAATAATAAGAAAAGTTTCTTTAGCACCAAATCAGCATATTAAAATGATTTCTGAGGAAAATTGAATGTAATTATTTTAAAATATATAAAATTGGAAAGGGTTAAAACAGTTATTTTAATAAAAAAGTGATTTTGATCATTTTTTGTATTTTTTACTTGCAAATATGTTAAAAATCTTTCTGACACCTAACTTTTGAACAGTAACGTACCTTCAGAGCTAGGTCAGAAGTTTTAAGTAATGGTTCAGTCTTAAAAATGATCATGTTTAGATTTGAGTTATTTCCTTATTTATTAAAAATTATTAGGGATATGTTGGTGCCATATTGGTTATTGGCTGATCTGTATCAGTAGATATGGGATATTTAATATTGGTCAATTCACCTGTTTTTACATTTAGATTACTTTTGCTGTCAAATAATGCTCACTTAAAATGAATTTTAAAAATCAAAGTAATTTGCTAACAATATTAAATGCAAATCTCAGAATGTATATTAATTTTTATTATTGCACATGTAATGCAGTGATGCCTAAATTCACTTGTAACTGGTCTTACTTTGTCACTTTAAACTAGTATAGCTTAATTTCTTTGGACAAAATATTGAATTTTATTATCAGCCATTTCTCGGTTTTCCGTCTTTAACATTATCACCTTTAACATTTTTGGTATCGTTCTTCATGTTTTCATGTATCATGTTTTCATTCTTCACTCTGCCAGCTGAGCTCTGCACCTGATGGGTTATCCATCACTGAAATGGAGATTCGACAGTTTCAAGCTCTGCATCCAGACTCTGCCCAGAGCCGCATGTTCTTCTACTTCAGATCGCCTCGTCTCGCCAGGTATACATTCATTTATTACTTGTCTGCTGACTGGATTCAGTTTGTCTTTGTAATTGACAGACAGCAGCATAAAAATTAAATAATGGAAAACACAATTCATACAACATGATTTTTTTCTGAGATTTTGTGATTTACAGTAGATAGTAAGTTTTGATTGAATAAAATGAAATTAAATGAAATTAAATAATGGAAAATACAATACATACTGCAAGCTGATGTTTCTGAGGCTTTGTGATTTACAGTAGATACAGTATGTCATATAATCTACATTTCATGTGTTTGTATGTTTAGTTCAGTGCCAGTGGCATGGAGTGCAGACTTTGTGGCAGAATCCAAAGAAGCTGAAGCTAAAACGAACAGCCTGAAATCATGGATCCAGAACAATGACTTCAAAGTGAAAGAAAAGTGAGTTCAGTACATTTGTTTTGCCAGCACAGTGAGTATTTATGTATTTACTTTTGCACTGCTTCATATTCTCTTAGTTATCCCTGTGAATGGGGTGGGGTGGTGGATGGAAAGCCCTATCTGAAAGGCCTGGAGGACTTCGGGAGGGCAGCGCTGGAGGATATCTGGGAAGCCATACAGCAGCTCTTTGTGGAGGTCAGACTATCTAAAAGCAAGAACTGTATTCATATGTTCCACTTTTTGAAGGCCATTCAGTAACCATTTGAAATATCAATATATCAATTAAACAATTAATAAATAGGATAAATAGATATGAATGTGCAATTTGATAACAAAATGGCAAAATTGAAAATATATTACTCATTTTAATTCAGTACTCAATTGTATTTTGTATGTACATACATTTTATAAATGTTGTACTTGTATACATTTTATAAATAATGAAATAGGGACATTCTGGAATCTACGTATTGGGGTTCCCTTATTAATTAGTGAAGTGTTTTTAGGAAATTTCTTCCTCACTAAAATTCCTTTTCTTGTTTTGTAGGAGACAGATGAAGATGTGGCCTCAGAGATTAAGGAACAGGAAGTACATCAGGATGCCCAACAGCGGCAGTTTCACGGCAGGGCAAAGCTTATTTCTTTGGCTACAGAAAAAGTTCAAGAATGTCAGCAAAAAGGGGCAATACTGATGGTTGAGGGAAATCCTGGAGAGGGCAAAACTGTGTTCATGGTATCTATACATTGTATAAATTACCATCGCTCTTCATGTATGAATGTTTCTGAACACTGAAGTTAATCTGAATATCTCTCTGTCTTCTGTTTTATTAAGGCTGCCCTAGCCCAGGCACTCAAAACCTCTGTCAAAAACAAGAAAGCCCCCCTCTGTGATGTCATATCCTACTCCACAGATGCTAGCCTGTCAGCTTCCAGTGCTGAGCAGCTTCTTCGCTGTCTTGTTCAATGGCTGAGGAAAAGAAAAGAAGATGTGGAGTTACCTCCAAACACATCATATAAGTAAGGGAGTATCTGATGTAACATGGGTTGTCATTTCAGAAAACTCACTTCATAATTATTGTCTTGTTACCCTACAGAGAGTTGTTGTCTGAGTTCCACTTGAACTTGAGTGAGTTTAACAAAAAGAAGCCACTGGCATTGCTTGTTGATGGGGCGGACCGAGTCCATGACGGTCAAGGTCAAAGAGTGTCAGAATGGATCCCACAGCACATCCCTAAAGTAAGAAAAACACAAGCACACTTACTGTAAATAAGAGGATTTAAAATGATTAAACTTTCTCATCAACCAGTCACTTTTCATTTTCCTCTCAGGGTGTCTGTTTGGTCCTGAGTGTTACTTCAGAATCATCCCTACAAAACACTATTAGCAAAAGGAAAGGTACCGTATCATTTCCACTAGGACAGTTATCTTTACCTGACAAGAAGGAGATTGTGCAGAAGCAGCTTGTTGAGTTTGGAAAGAAACTGAGTGATTCTGCTTTCAATAACCAGGTGAACTTCTCTTTTGCTGTTGGAGTAATATGAGAAAAATCTGAGACCTTTTTGCATATCTAGTAAATTTATCATTGTGTTTCCCCTGTAGCTTCAGACACTACTGATGAAGAAAGGCTCTGTGAGTCCACTCTACCTCCATTTGGCTTGTGAGGAGCTTAAGAATTATGCCTCCTTTGAGAAGGTAAATACTTGTCAAGGAATAAATTTTTTTTTTTTTAAATGTTTTTTTTTTTTTTTTTATCCACATGTTATTTTGCTAAAGAAATGTGAAGTTGAACATAGCATTGATGATGGATTTTGTCATTTAGATGAAGGACAGCCTGCAGTCTCTTCCTCAGTCTCTTGGTGAGCTGGTGCAGCACAGTCTGCTGAGGCTGCAGAATGAATATTGCAGAGCAGGACTGGAATGGGCATTAGCTACTCTGGCCATCAGCTCCACCGGTACAAGACATAGTATATGTTTTGCTAATTCTTCAAATTTGGCTTTACAAGGGTCCAGAGTGGGCCTGTCTCATTCAAATATCCAACTCTTTTAAAGGGTAAATACAATGCTAAGTATCAAATAGTAATACTAGTATAGCACTGAATGAATAATATATCACAGTAATTACAAAGTAAATCATCCAGAAAGTATGATTTAGGGTCATACCATGGGCCTTGACCTGTATCCCAGTTAACGTCTTGAGGTTAAGTCACAGCAAATTTTCAGTTTCATGGGCAAAAAAGGTCCACTGTCTATTTTCTAGCAGTGTAATGATGTATGAAGCACAGCTCACACAGAAGTCACTTTCAAACCAAGTGACTTTCTGTTTGTCAGTGCAGCGAACTTACACGACCAACTTGAACCCATTGCAAAATCTGCATATGGAAATATTTTGCCCTCATGCAAAATTCCTGATTGTGTGGATTCCAACTGAAATGACTGAATTTCGAATGCAAAATGTGACCACAACTTCAGAGCATGAATTGAATATGGAACAGTTTTATTCAGAAATGTCATTAATAGATGTTTTTAAAAAGTTTGCATCTGGGAAATATTTAGGGATTCTATCAAATATTAAACCTTAATCTAAAGCTTACACTTAAACTGTGTTGAATATTGAGATCTTATGTAGTTTATATGGTAATGTTGTTAATTTAATTGTATATTGTTTTTTTTAATAAATAATTTAATGAACTTAATGTATTGGATATATTAAGAAATCTTCACACAGATTCCAAAAGCTTAAATTTATTTGTAGACTTTTTAAATTATATTTTATTAGTTTTTTTTTTTTTTTTTTTTACATTTGTTTTGAATCCCTTATCTAAGTAATGCTTTTTGCATGGAGCACAACATATTTATTTCTTTATTTTTAATTGAATGTATTGAAAATAAATATTTCTGTAATCACTCATCTGTTTCTTTCACAGGGCTGCGGGAGAGTTCTCTTTACACTATACTGAACATGTGCAGTGATTTAAACTCCAGAGGTGGGCTGGTGACATGGCAGGAAGTTCTCCATATAGCGAGGCATCCAGAGAGCCGCGTTCCCATGGCAATATTCTCTCAGCTGGCACGAACTTTGCACAGGTACAGCCCGTGAAATGTGTGAACATAAGAAATAACTACTGTTTTTGACCAGGAATAATTTGTTTGATCATTCTTCTAATGCAGCCTAATTGGACCGTCCCATGGTCAGGTCTCAGATGACCTCCTGATTTTGACCCATCCTGAGGTGAAGTCAGCATTTGAACATCTGTATCTGTCTACTGAGGAGAGTAGAACCAGAAGTCATCTGATAATTGCAGGTAAAAAAGATCTATGTAAATAATTTTTTGTGAAGAAAATTTAAAGGTGCTGAAAACTGTATTTACCTTATTTAGTTCTGTACATGGAAATGACATACTGTGAGCCTCAAACACCATTGTTTCCTCCTTATGTAAATCTCCTGCATGAAAAAGACCACTGAAAAATAGGCAAATCAGAACATAACACCGACTGTGATGTAACAGTCGGGATCACTACGCCCCCAACATTTGCATATACCCTCCCATGTTCTAGGCCAGCCGCCAGCTGAACAATCAGAAGTTCTGCAGGTATTGTGAAGAAACAAGCGAGGACAACAGCGAAAATGGCAGATCATAGAAATAAATGATATGTTCCAGGCTGTGCAGGGGATGTGAAGTGCAGGGATGGCTTGGTGTCTGTATTCAGAAAGGCACGGAAAGCAAATAACGCGTTCTAATAAAATAACGCGAGCCGCTAAAGAGACATGGTTAGCTTGCTAGCAGTAGACTGTTACATTACAGTACATAAGATTTCACTTACCACATAAACAGAGTAAGGAGAGATGACAGAGGATGATGGCGAATGATTTACAGATCCTGAGCACCACTGACAAGCATCTGATCTTGTAAAATGTATGGTAAGTACTGACGCTCCATAGTATAAACGGAGCACGTGCAATCGTGAATCTCGAAAGTGAAAGTGAAACAAAAACACGATCGTGCATTCGAAAGCAGTTTCAAAGCCCCGCATATTAATAGCGGCTCCCTGATGCCCGCATTTTATATACAGTATAATTACCCAACGATATAACTGCGCGAGAAAGTACTGAAATATATATTTTCCTCCCTGTGTTTCCTTCCTGCTGTGAGCTACTGAAATTAGCTGCACTGTGAAACAGCCAATCAAAGCAGAGCTCAACATTATTATTCGTGACCCTTCCAAATAAGGTAAAAACAGACCATTTCATTGTAGAGACAAATCCTAGGGTTGTAAATGGACATGTAAAACCGTTTCTGGAGATTTTTTGCCCTTACCTAAGCCACATACCTTCTATGTAGATATCAGAGAACAATTTAAAATACTGTATCAATGCATTCTATGGCACCTTTAATACTTCTATGCAGCAAGGATGCATTAAATTGAAACTTTTATATTGTTAAAAAAGATTTTTGTTTTCAAATAACTGCTGTTCTTTTAAACTTTCTATTTATCGGAGAATCCTGAAAAAAAGAATATATCATAGTTTCCACAAAAATATTAAGCAGTACAACTGTTTTCAACATTGATAATAACGACGACATGTTTACTGAGCACCAAAGCATCTTAGAATGATTTCTCAAGGATCAGGTGGCACTGAAGACAGGAGTAATGGCTGCTGCAAATTCAGCTTTGACGTCACAAGAACAAAATGATTACATTTTAAAATACATTAAAGTAGAAAAGTTATTTTAAATTATAATATTTCACAATACTGTATTACTGTATTTTTGATCAAATAAATACAGCCTTGATGAGCATGAGAGAATTCTTCCAAAAAAATCTTATCAACCCCAAACCTTTGAAAAGGTCATGAGTATTTTTATATATTTATTCTGTATAACTTTCTTTCCAGCTCACCTCTGGGTGCAGTCAAATCCTCAGGGGAAGGACACATTTCTTCACTCTGATGCTGATATTCTGTCTCAACTCCCTGTGCACCTGGTCAGTGTCCCCCTACTCTCTTCTTTGATCTTTCAGCTTCAGAGACCAGTGTGAGGTTCCAAAACTCATGACTATTCTCTCTCTTTGCTCAGATGGGCAGTAATCAGTGGGAGCCTTTGTGTTTTCTGCTGTCCAGTTACTACTTCCTCTATGCTAATGTGAGGCATGGACTTCTTCACCAACTTCTAGAGACCTACATGTTGTTTGGTAAGAGAGCCTTAATGCTTCTGATTTTTAGCAGTAGTACATTTGTCTTTTCTCTTCACAGATCACAGGTTGCCATATTAATTGTTTTTCCTTTTATTCTCTTAGCCCCAAAATATGAGACCCATCAGCTGCAATCCAAAACATCAGCTGGTATTTTATTTTTATATTATTGTATGTTTATAAACACCTGACTATAGTGAAAAAGGTTCATGATCATGATGTGTACTTAATGAGTGGAAATGTGTACTGAAATTGCAAATGAATATTTTTGTGGTAAACCTTGTACTAAATTCATGGACCAAATTCATGTTTTTCAGATAACATGAAGGATTTTGAAGACTGTCTCAGTTTTCTGAAGCGCCACAGCCTTCTCTTTTCGCAGTGGCCTGCTCTCTTTGTACAAACAGCTCTTAATGAACCTTGTGACAGCTCTGCCCATTTGTGGGCGGAAAGCATTACGAGAAATGGAGGAGTGCATGCTGTGAAATGGTTAAACTACACAGCACAAAAAGAAGTCAGGTACCAATATTGGTACCACTATGTGCAAAGGTTGTTTATCTACAATTTTTTTATATGTATTAATATTGTTTTTTCTGCTCAGTAAGCTGGTTTCCACCTTTCACTCTGAGCCGAGTTGTGTGGTGGTGAGTCCTAATGGAAAACTTGTAGCAGTGGGGACCGGAGAGGGAACAATTCACTTCCTGCATACAGAGACTGGACAGGTAACAGTTGAGCATAAAAAAATGGAAATGTGCTGTGATTTTTTTTTTTTTTTTTTTTTTTTTTTAATGGACATAACAATTGGCTTTTTTACATTATTTTTTTGCAAACAGGAAGTGAAGTCATTGATGAGCACTGGTGATGGCATCTCAGGATGCATCTTCCTTGGGGAGGAGCTTCTGGCAACAACCTCATTTGATGGGCAGGTTGAGGTGTGGGATGTTGTGAGTGGTTGCAGGTAATTTTTTTTCTGATTCAAATGCATGAAATGTGAATGAAATATGACTAACGTGAAAAATATTCCATCACTTTAAGAACTGCCCATGTGAATGCCCACTCCAACAAGATCACAGGATGTGATGTCAGTCCAGACAAAAAACTCTTTGCTACTGTCTCATTAGACTTAAACTTAAAGGTAAAACAACAACAACAAAAAAACAATTTAATTCTGAACTGCATGCGGTGTTGTGCAGTTTTGAAGTATTCATCATTTATACGGCCGTACTCAGGTGTGGTCAGTGCAGAAGAGCACAGAAGTGGCCTCTCTCATGAATCCCTCCCCTCTGAACTGTGTGAACTTTGACCTTGAGGGTCAGCTCGTGGCAGTGGGATGCTGGGATGGAGCCGTTCGTTTGTGGAACTGGCTTGAACAGAAAAACGTTACGGTGAGGAATGACTCCAAAGATACGTTATTATACCTTATATACTAAAACTTATAATTTCCCTCCAAACTCTTCTATTTAGACTCTGTTAGGTCATCAGAGTTCAGTGCGGAGTCTGTCTTTCTCTCCCTGCTCCTCCATGTTGTGCTCAGGCTGTATGTCAGGAGAAGTGCGGCTCTGGTCAGTGACAGCAGCTGCTTGTGTGGGCAGTTATCATGCTCACCGCGGCTCCACGCAGTCACTAAACTTCCTGCAGGGAGGAAACCTCTTGCTAAGCGCAGGACATGACAGTGTGGTGAGGAATATTATCTTACAGTCTTCATTTTCAGTTGTTAGATTTTGTTATGGAGATTCACTCTGCCATGCTTCCTCAAACATTCAGTATTGACTGAGTCCTTTTTGTTGTCTAGGTTCATGTATGGTCTGGTGGTCTTGGGAAAAGTGTTGCTGTATTGGGAGAAGAAAAGGTATTTTCATGTTTTTAAATTTAGATTTACAACTTATTTTAGTATTTTTACTGCTTATACTATTTATGAATATTAATTTCTGCAATGAACTCAGCCTGAACCGCTTGACTTACAGACTCCAAACAAACTTTTTGTAAATAATTTTTGCTTGTTTGTCTTTGTAAACTTGTATATGTTTGTATGATATTTAGGTCTGTTAATTTAACTTTGTTATTTGGTGTGAAATTTAGGAGCTTAAATTAACATACTTCAAATATTAACTCACACAAAATATATATTTTTTTAATAATATTGATTTTTTTTTAATATTGAAAAATGTGCAAGTAAAAATGTTTATTATTCAGCATTTCATGTAAACACATTACAAATTCTGCTCAACTGACAGCCCCAATAATATTATATTTTAAATTATTTTTGGTGTAAACTTTTTTTTAATTTTAATATTTGCAAATCTCCCATTGGTGGCATATGTATTATTTTCATATAGATTGTGACTGGTGTTCTCACATAAACCAACTATAGCACTCCTTAAACTACAAAGACAGGTCTGATTTGTTTCATTTTTGCAGAACCAAAGCTTAAGCTTTCTTGAAACATCAGCACTATTCTGTTGCAGCCTTGCAAGCACTCATATTTCTTTCAGGAGATCAGAGTAATTTTAGTTGAGCACCTTTAAAGATGATGTTAATTAATCATCATTTGCAGACACCAACATTGCAACAACAAAAACGTGCCAGACATAGAAATGAAGATGAAGCTAATGCTCTGTGTGTGGCTGTAGCCAGTGGATATGCTGCTGTGGGTTACCATGGAGATGGTATCAAAATGTTCAATTTGAAATCAGGTAAATAAATGTAATAATTTACATCCATTTTAAAAAAATTACAACTCAACAATTATAGAGCAGGAGCAGATCTCATCCCAAAATGCTTTGTGCTGTAGGAGAGAAGGTTTGGTCCAGTGAGGACCTCCCGGTGTCCATGCTCTGCCTCATGTGGATGGAGGCCGAAGGAACAGAGCTGCTGCTGTCGGGTGGCATGGACTACCGTCTCAGAGTCTGGGAAAGACAAGGAGAAAATTCTGAAAATCTTGTGTTGATAGGATCTTTTGGCATGCAGAAGAGACCTATTCTTGCCCTGGCTCAAAACTCCACCTATGTAGCTTCTGCGTCTGGTCAGTGTACACAAAATATTTTTTTAAACCATTATTCATATAGCACTATCACAGAGTATAGATTTCAAGCAGCTTTACAGTTATAGACAAGAAAATAGTGGTTCAATGATGCAAACAAAATTCAATTCTTCTGAAGAGCTCTAAAAAGATAACGGTAAACAGTCATTATTCAGCTGAAATCAGTTCAGTTACACTTTTGATGTAACAAGTACATAGAAATGTCGTAGTGTGTTATTTGTATGCCAGAGAGGTCTACTGCCCACAGTTGATTTTGATATTAAGATATTAAGAGCTCACTCAGGTACTGAGGAGCTAAACCATTTAGAACTTTGTAAGAAATTAGCAGGACATCTGCAGTGTTGTTATGGTCATTCTTAAATGCCCGAGCAAAGTTCGTCAAAGCACTTCTGTATAATTGCCTCCCAGAACAGTCTTACACGACTGCGTTCCCAAACAGCAGGCATCCATCTCTGAAAAAATGACCGCATTTATTATGTTTCGTCTGCTCGCTCTGAGGCGCAAGTAATTTATAATATATGAAAATTATTATGTTTAGTGGCTTCTCCCTCATTTCTTAGTGATATTTAGTGCCATTTTATCAGGAAGTGATGATTTTATTCTCATTGACTTGTTGGATGGTAACGGTGCTTATTCGCAAATGTTTTATGCGATATTCCAAGTTTGTGCATAAGTTAAATTCGCAACTTTGGATGGAAACCCAGCTATTAAGAGCATATGTCGTAATTTAGAGACAGATGGAAAAATGGTGTTTTACAAATGCTAGAATTGTAGCTTTCAAAAGAAAGTTAGCTATCAAAGAGCACACCCAGGTTCCTAACTGGCGACGAAGATTTGACAGAGCAGCCATCAAGTGTTAGACAGTATTATAGGTTATGTGCTGAGGTTTTAGGTCCAATAAATAAAACCTCTGTTTTTTTGTTTTGTTTTATTTATTTATTTATTTTGTAGTACGCAATTTCTAGTACTCCAATATTTTATATCAACTATGCATTCAGTGAATTGGTATGTTTCAGCAGCCTGTGAAGAAATATAAGGCCGAGTAACATTAGCATAACAGTGAAAACTAACATCATGTTTCCTAATGATATTTGTTGTTTGATTTCAGTCCATATTTAGTTTTTGCATACTCATTTCAACCTATTTTTACATTTAGATTACCTTTGCTGTCATCTAAAACACAATTAAAATTTATCTTTATAAATAGCAATTTAACACTGTAAAATGCAATCTTTAGCAAATCTTAAAATGAATATCTTTTTTCATACTGTACATTGTTACCATTTTTTAAAACAATGGATTTTAGTTTTTAGAGGTTTTGTTTTAAATGGTTTTAAAGATAGTTTTATTTAAATGTTTTTTTTTTTTATTTTCTATTTAGCATTTTATTTTATGTCTGCTAAATGCATAAATATTTTATTTAATTTTTTATTTATTTTAATTTTATTTTTTTTATTGAAAACATCATTTTGTTTTAGATGACTTCACTATTGCTCTGTGGTTGAAGAATAAATTGACTAAGCCCTGGATTGACCCTAAGGTGATGTGTATTCTGAGAGGTCACAATGGAGGAGTCACATGCCTTGCTTTCAGTCCTGATGGGAAAGAGTTGCTGTCAGGAGGGAAAGATCAGGTACTTGCCCCACTGCCTATTCATTACAGAAAGAAATGGAAGAAAATACACAATTTCTGTCACACTCAATTTTGTCACAATCTTTTCCACTAGGCTTTGATGATATGGAAGGTAAACGCTTCTCCTCCAGGTCTTTCCCAGTCTATTTCCAATTGCCATGGAGACTGGATTACAGGATGTGCCTGGACATCATCTGCTGTGGTGAGAAAACCATTTACAAAGTGCTGTTTAGTTCATTTCATCAACATCTGACTTGTGTTTGTAACTGAATACAAAATCTCTCACACACCTCAGCTCAGCTGCTCTAATGACTGTAAGCTGCGGATGTGGGATATCCAGACAGGACGTTTGCTGAGAGAGATCCTCTCTAGTTCATCTTTGAGCACATTGTGCTGTTGGGTAAGACAGTTGTGCCATGTTGCAAAGTCATACATAAGTGGAACCAGTTAATATTTAAATGCATTTTAATGTCTTTAGGAGGATCATGTAATAGCAGGGTCTACAGATGGACTGCTGATGGTTTGGAAGTGGGAATCAGGGGTTGAAATCACCAGGATCCAGGCCCACAAATCACGCCTCAATCACTGCACTGTTGTCTCTCAGCCAGGTACAGTGACGAATACACATATGTACACACAAACAGCTGCTTGATATCGAAATATAGATATGTCTCTTGTTCACACAATTTAAAAAATCATATCAAAACAGATTTTTTGAACACAGATCTGCAAAGATCGGAAGACTTACTGGTAGCTTCAGCATCAGAAGACGGAACTGTTAAACTCTGGCATCCACTGCAGGTAAACAACTCATGTTTTTCATTAATAGTTTGTTTAATTACATACTTTTTAAAATAAAAAAAAATTAATTGCAAATGAAATATTTTAAATAATTCCCATAGATTGATTTTATTGATGCATAATATGTCGATATATCGATACCATACTGGTCATCAGTCGATATTTATGGAAGCTTGTCCAGACATAGGATAAAAAAAATTAAAAAGGTAATTGTGACTTTTTATTTCATAATTTGGTCTCCTTTACTTGCAATTCCAAATTGCAAGATGTAAACTCAGAATTATGAGGAATAAAGTCAGAATTGTGAGATTAAAAAGTTGCAATTACCTTTTTTATTTTTTTATCCTATGTCTGGACAAGCTTCCATAAATATCGACATATTATGCATCAATAAACAAAAAAAAAAACATAATTGTGAGAAGTAAACGCAGAATTAAGTGACAAAAAGGCAGAATTGTGAAATATAAACTCAGAATTGCCAGGGAAAAAGTCAGAATTCTGAGTTTAATTCTCACAGTGTTGACTTTTTTTCCCTCCTGAGAATTTGGAGTCATTAAATATTCACTTACAGTTAATCTTTGAATAACACTAGTAATTTAATAATACTGTTAAATTTAATCTTTAGCAATCTTTTTTCATACTGCACATTATGATGTGTTGCTTAATTCACTTCTAAAATTTGTTTTATTTTTTATTTATTTAGACAATATAGTAGAGTATTTAATATTCACCATTTGTTGTTATTGACCATAAAATGAAAATAATTCTCATCTTATCTGTTTGGGCCAGAATTTTAATATCAGTGCATTCCTAATTCATTCTCAAAAATTATGTTTTCATAGGTACAGCATCATAACACTCTGCATGGTCACAGTGCAGAAATCCAGTCTTTAGTGTGCAAAGAGGCCGGACTGCTGGAGTTCCTCACTGTCTCAGTGGATCGTTCCCTCAGGTCATGGAGCGTCACCACAGCAATGGGTACTGCAAAATGGTCAAAAAAGCAGAATCTAAATTGATGCAAAAATCGCAACATTTATTTTATTGTGAAACTATAGCAGTGCATCCAAATATTGTATTTGATTGGTATTAATAGCTTAACTTTTTTTATATACATTCATCCACAGAAACCCCTCGCTGCCAGAAGGACAGTATTAGAGTTGTGTACTTCCTGGGTACTGATGAACTCATGGTGTGTGGTTATGACACAGGCAGATTAGAGATATGGCATCAGAATTCAATGGTTTACTGGAAGAAGGTAATCATGGGTTGGGAACTAACTTTATTATTTGTTGATCTGTTAGTAAAAATGCAGTGTGAGTGCTCTTTACCCTCTTGTTGTTTGAAAAGTCAGAGTGAACGGCTCTGTGTGTGTTGTTTGAAGGTCAGTGATGATGGCTTATGTGCAGTCACTGAGATGCCGGATGATGAGCTGGCGGTGAGTTGCAGCGACTGCTCTGTATGCATCTGGAAGCTGGAGCGGGACGCCAAGAAGTGCATTGTGGGGTAATGACTTTTAACCCTTTTCACTTTCATACTTCAGTTTTGCAAACTTGTGCCCAAATTGTGCCATTTTGAATCAAGAGTGTGTGTGTGTGTGTGTGTGTGTGTGTGTGTGTGTGTGTGTGTGTATATATATATATATATATATATATATATATATATATATATATATATGTATATGTATATATATATATATATATATATATATATATATATATATATATATATATATATATATATATATATATATGTATATGTATATGTATGCCTATCCTTGAAAATGCATTTAATTTCAGTAGTGTAATTACAAGCATAAATGTTATTTATTCATAATATTTATGTGATTTTTTTGGATCGGATCGCTTTAGGATTAACTTGATGTCAGAAATCTCTAAAAATTTATTATTACAGTTTATTTATCATTTATTGATATTGTTAAATGTAATCTTTAATTAATCTCAAAATGAATATCCATTTTTAATACTGTCATAATGTTCTAAATTCACTTTACATTTCACTAAAATTTAAAATAATTGATTTTTTTGTGTTTTATTTTACATTTATTTAAACAAAATAGTATAGATTTTTAATATCTGCTAATTATCCGTTATTTTATTTTGTTCCAGACTCGATAAGGTGTCTTCATACAAAGTGAATTCTCCTGTCAGCTTTTTGTTCTACTGTGGCAGTCTGTTTGGAGTATGTACAGATGGAGATATCATTGATGTGGTCTCTACTAAAGACGTGATCAAAAACGTTAATAGGTAAATAAACTCCATATTTTTATACATATAAAAGCTGTCCTGTACTCATCTGTTAAGCATTTTTCCGTGCAAGGTGGCCAGTGCATAGTAAATAATAACATTCCTTCAATGGATAATGCAAAGTAAATGTACAGTATGTGTGTTTCTTTGTAGCTGGCTATACTCGGTACGTCCTCTCGGCGTGATGGCGAATGATACCAAGAGCTTTTGGCTGTTGGGTCAGAATCAGGGCGTTCTGTTCATTGGCTTCATTGTAAGTTCATCATCTGTCATTATCATGTGATATTGGCATTGACAGTGAAAACTGTTATAATCATTTGAAATGATCTGAAATTATGTCTTCCAGTTGTCTGTGAATCTGAGTGGGTCTGTTATGGCCTTTTGTGACGATGCAGTGGGCCAGAGGGTGGATTACTTAGAGGATGAGGAGGAAGAAGATGAGAGAAAGGAGGAGTGGCAGCAGGAGGAGGAGGAGAAGCAGCAGCAGCAGCAGGAGGAGGATCAAGATCAGGAGCAGCAGCAGGAGGAGGATCAGGATCAGGAGCAGCAGCAGGAGGAGGATCAGGATCAGGAGCAGGAGGAGGAGGAGGATCAGGATCAGGAGCAGCAGCAGGAGGAGGATCAGGATCAGGAGCAGCAGCAGGAGGAGGATCAGGATCAGGAGCAGGAGGAGGATCAGGAGGAGGAGCAGCAGCAGCAGGAGGAGCAGCAGCAGGAGGAGGAGCAGGAGCAGCAGCAGGAGGAGGAGCAGGAGCAGCAGCAGGAGGAGGAGCAGGAGGAGGAGCAGGAGCAGCAGGAGGAGGATCAGGAGGAGGATCAGGAGGAGGAGCAGCAGCAGCAGGAGGAGCAGCAGCAGGAGGAGGAGCAGGAGCAGCAGCAGGAGGAGGAGCAGGAGCAGCAGCAGGAGGAGGAGCAGGAGCAGGAAGAGGAGGAGGAGGATCAGAAGAAGCGGAGGGAGAGGCAAATTGCAATCCAGAGGGCGGCACAGATCAGCACCTGGATCACAGCTGCAGCAGTGCAGAATGGTATGCCTGTTTTAATGTACTGAATTAAAGAATTGATTTGTCAGGATGTCTAAAAAAACATGAAGAGAGCGTTCCGTTAAGTGCACTTGTAACTTTTTTTCTTCTATAACCATAATTAAACTTAAATTCTAAATATTTAGTCAGAATATAGTTTAGTCATCATAAAGTTGTACACAGATAAATAGCATCATATTTGCTGAATGAAATCCAATACTTGTTTCTTACTAATTCTGAAATGCTGATTCCAAAAATAGTGCCTGTTTTGCTCTAGAATGTCACACTTTTTCACAAAATATGATGAGCATTTTGTATCATTTTAGCTTGTGACAACCATTTGTAAAGTGAAGAAGTATTATCCATTAATCACCAGTAAAACTGCCACACAGACATGATTCCTGTCTTCCTCTGACTCTGAGCCAGTTTAAAACGGTTTCTTTAAGTTAAAGCTGTTTTTACATGCTGTAATCCGGATTTCAGGGTATGACCAGTGACAGTAGAATATGCAAACACGACCCAGATGTTTTCTGCTGCATCTGTTGGTGTTTTACAACATACAAACAGCAACAAAAATGCAGATTTTCTTAGGGAAAAAAAAAACTTATTTATAAAATGTAGTGCATATTTTTCCACTCCTTTGCAGATTGTAAATTAAATGATACATTTGAATAATTATTTTTGTCGTGGAAACTTTTTGTTATTTCAAGTGCATTAAAACTGATACATATATAATTTGAATAAACCTTCATTCTTATTTTGTGAAAAAACTATGTGATGGAATTTTTTTTTTTTCAAATTAGATAATAGTAATTTTTTTTCAAGATACAGTGCTGTGTAATTTATCATAAACACGGCGACATTCCATAAAAAAAAATTATCTATTTAGATTGTTTTTTTTATAATGACCTATTAACCTATTAGTGGTCATGTGAACTGCTCATGACTGATACTGATACACTGCAATTTGGTTGTTTTAAGACGTTGTTTTTTTCTACAGATTTTTTTGTGTGTGGTGATTGTAAAGGGAACCTGTGGTTTAATCAGCCTCCTAATCTGTCCACCTGGACTGAAAGAAGACCGGCAAGTATCTTTATATTCTCTCATGGATATAATGATCATATGGCAATCATACAGTCATGCGTTTCTGATAAATTGTGTGTCTGACTGGTCTATAGGCACACACAGATAAAGTGAGTGTATTGCGGCTTACTGAGAGCCTCATCATCTCAGCGTCTTATGACAGAACGGTCAAACTGTGGGACAGACACACTAAGAAACAGGTATTTTTATTCTTGCTTTTATGCACGGTGTGTATACAAGTGTTTATTTATTTATTTTTTCTGTTTCTTACTCATTTTCTGTATTTCACAGGTGGGCATGTTTGTGTGTGGAGGCCCCGTCAAGGTGCTGGAGGTGAACCCGTGTGACCCCAAGGAATTTGTTTGCGGTGATACGCAGGGTCAGCTCTACTTCCTGTCTTGGAAAGGTTGATTTTCTGAACATCAGTCAAAGGACACATTTACTTGTTGCATGTCATTATTCATACATTTGTAATGTTTAATCTTTTATTCCATTAGCAGCAATGTTGCATTCTGCACATTTTCATTTTATTTTACACGCATGAAGCATTTTGCACTAATGATACTATTGTCTTAAACTAAGCCATGATATGAAGAATATTTGTGTTGATATTTGTGTTGATTTCATTAAATAAATTTTACAGCCACTTGATTATTGTATATTCAGTTACATTATATGAATTGATTTTTTTAAGGATTGTGCATCCTTTATGTATAAAAACCTTTTCTGGGTGAATAAACAGTCTGCAGGTTCACGGGGAAAAGCAGATGTCCACTGAATGATGGTGTTCTCCATTGTTGAAAATCCATTGTCCAGGATAGAGATTTACCTTCACTTTATCCCCTTCTTATAGCAGCAGAGAGACTTCATTTGAAGAGCTAATAAAACTGCTTGCTTGGTGTCCATGTGTAGAAATGATATGCTGACAATGACACACATTAAGTTTGGTGTCAGTATGTCAAAGCTTTGCAGAGATGCAGCCTCAAAGTTTGACATCATGCCATCAAATTTGTTAATGAAAACAGTTTTTGCCAGCATGGTTTGAAAATGATTTGGGTCGAATTTGGTAAAAATTGGACCAACGGTCTAGGAGGAGTTCGAAAAAGTAGGTTTTCAATGTAAATCAAAATGGCGTACAGGATGTTCAACTGATTATGGCATAATTGGTATCATAATTGGCATAATCCAAGGAATCTAACAAGACAAGTCACATGACAAGAGGCAAAACCGTTTATAGCAATTAGCATTTTTTGAAATTTCATTATTAATGGTTAATGGCTCCATATTAAAGGGGTCCTATTATGCTTTTTCACTTTTTGAATTTTAGTCAGTGTGTAATGTGTATGTTTGGGCATAAAAAAGATCTACAAAGTTACAAATCTCAAAGTCCACTCCAAAGGGAGATATTAAGTTTTTTTAAAAATCCCTTTTCAAGAACTACAACGAACGGCTCGTTTGGACTACAAAGTTGTTTTCCTGTATTTGTGACATCACATATTTATTGGCCCATTAGAATATCATTAAAATAAATCCCGCCTCCGGAAATTCGAATGCACGTTTCAAAATCTAAACCCGGTGCGGATGTTTTTATATCACTGTATTTCTGAAGGAAACCGACACTCTTCAGAAAATTTTGGATGTCATTTTCATTTCATCTTGCATGTAATGTCTGATAAAGCAGCGTTTGTGAGCGGAGCTCTGCTTTGTGTACAGCGTTACCGCTCTCTACTCCAACAGCGCCTCCACACATTTCGTTTTTCGGAAAGCGGGCCTTCATCAAACCCGGAACTAATCGAGCCGTTTGTGCCAGGCTGGGGAGGAAGGTATTGTAATAATGTACATTATGTGAAAAATAATGCGTTTTTCGAACCCCCAAACATGAGAGCATGTTCTAGTACACCCCCAAAACGAAATAAAGACTTTGTAAAAGAGCATAATAGGACCCCTTTAATGGTTTATCACTTTTGACTAATAGGTGGCACTGTTACCAAATTGATGTGGTGTGGTCAGTGTGAGGTGACAATTTGGTGTCAATATGTCAAAGCTTTGCAGAGATATGGCCTCAGATGCGGTTTTGCATCCTACCATCAAATTTGTTAATAAGGTAAATGAAAACCATTTAATCTATCAACTTGAATTCCTTTTTTTTTTTTCTTTGCCAGCATGATCTGAAGATATGAGCCAAATTTGGTGAGAATCATTTGAGTACCTTCAGGGCATGGTGGCGAAGACGTATACCATTTGTAAAATATAGCATTTTTTGTAAAAATGTAAAATGGTTGATGACCAAAATGGCCGACATGGGAAAATTGGGTACTATTTGACTCGGCATGCTGCTCTGAATGTAATGAAGTTAGGTAAAACATAGCTAAAATAGCCATTTTTCACATCTCCTGACAACTAGGTTACGCTGTGCCGAAACTGTGCAGGTACCCTCAGGTCATGGTTTTTGTAACATACACCAAGTTTGGTTTGACTATGCTAAAGTGCTGTGGAGATAAAGCCTAATGTCCAATTTGACGTGCTCTTTGTCAAAATCCTTTTTCGATAACGTTTTGACTAATCAACTTGAATTCCATAACATTTTTTCAGCATGGCCCCTAATAAAGACATTTTGCACTTAGATAATTGGCACCCAATTATACTGCTTAATTCAGATTATAAATTATTAGCATCTCTATATACCACTAGATTAAAACCATGTTTGGAGGAAATTATATCTGTCACCCAATCAGGATTTATGAGCCAAGAAATCAGAGGAAAATAGAATTTTGCTTCTAGAATCTTGCTTTGAGCTATTGGTGGCGCTAGAGAGACTCCGAACTTGGACAACTTATATCTGTCACCCAGTCAGGATTTAGGCAAGGAATCAGTTAGACCTTTTAGACTAGAACTAGTGAATGAAGAAGCTCTTACTTTATTTTTAGATTTTTATAAGGCGTTTGATACCATTGAGCACAATTTCATGTTTCAGGCCCTCAGTCATTTTGGTTTTGGCCCAGCCTTTATGAATATGATGCACACATTTTACAACAATATATCAAGTACTGTATCTTTGTCCAGTGGTGGTACTTCTTGTTTTGTGGTTTGTAGAGGCATTAGACAGGGATGCCCTATTTCCCTTTTTTATTTTTATTAGTAGCTTAGATTTTAATATTTACATTGTACCTTGCTCCCCAATTAATGGCATTGAGATTGGAGATTTCACTTTAACTATTAGTCAACTCACTGATGACACTTGCATATTTCCAAAGAGCCAAGATCAACTCCCTATTATTCTGGAAGTTATTTTCTGAGGCCTCAGGTCTATCAGTGAATCGGTTTAAGAGTGAGATTATGGCAGTAGATTAACTGGATTCCAGTATATCTGGAATACAAGTTAAACAAATGGTTAGGTATTAGGTATTAGCAAATCAGCATCTAAGAGAATTACAAAGACTGTGAAATTCAGAGAATAGGTAAGACAGGCAGTCTGTGGTGGTGAAGAAGTACTGAACAACTTGGCAATCACTGCAGAAGTGGTGAGAGAGACAGCTAGGAAGTTACTTGGTTAGGGTGATAAAGAATGCAGTTGGAAATGTGCTGGGAAAGTGACAAATGTTGGAAATGAAAGAGAGAGAAGGTTGGATGATGTGGAATTAATGAATCAGGAAATGCAGGGGATTCGTGAGGATGAAGTGAGGGCAGCTATGAAGAGTGGAAAGGCGGTTGGTCCAGGTTGCATACCAGTAGAGGCATGGAGATGCTTATGAGAAGAGTGTCAGGAGTGATTTGTGGTAGAAGGGTGCCTGCAAGAGTGAAAGGGAAAGTTTACAAGATGGCTGGGTGACCAGCTATGTTGTATGGCTTGGAGACGGTGGCACTGATAAAAAGACGAGAGAAGGAGATGGAGGTAGAGTTGAGAATGCTGAGATTTTCTTTGGGAGTGATGAGATGGGCAGCACCAGAAAATAGCATATTAGAGAGATAGCACAGTTAGGACAGTTTGTTGGCAAAGTGAGAGAGGCGAGACTAAGATGGATTGGGCATGTGCTGAGGAAGGATGTGGGGTATGTTGGGGGAAGAGTGTTGAGGATAGAACCACTGGGCAGGAGGAGGAGAACAGGAAGAACAAAAAGGAGGTTCATGGATGTGGTTGATGGAGGACACGCAAGTGGTAGGTGTGACGGAGGAAGACACAGAAGACAGAGCAAAATGGAGACTGATTATCCACTGTGGTGACCCCTAATTGGAGCCAAAAGAAGAAGAAGGGTATTCGCCATCATGTGTTTTTGTAAAGAGGATTCAGAGATAATCTTACACTTATTTTCAGTTGTACATTTACAAAATAATTTTATACCCAAAACTCACTGTTTATTTTTGGTAAATACTATACACAAAGCAAAATACATGTCAACTTTACCAAATGGTAGACTGTTTTCCACTGATTTAAAGATTTTTTATAATTCTTTAATCTCAATACAGAACAAAAGTAAAGATGCTAAGACATCTTTGCTGCTGGAAAAGATAATTAATGAATCAGATGTATGACTTTTTATATAAGATTTTATAACATTATTATATAACATTATTTCATTGATTTATGTTTGCTTATGACTCATGTATTTCAAACAAAAAAGGAACGACTAACGACGTTACACAAGTTCACAAGAACTCAAGTACAGACAAGAACGCATATTGAATCTGAGACGCCTTCACCAACGTTTCTAAATGCGTCTATATTCGATACGGTTGTGACACATTTGCGACAGTCAGAACCTCGCCGGTTTACTTCATTTTACACTAATACTTGCATACAAAGCTTTAAAGGTGAGTTGTCTTCTCTGTTTTTTTTTTTTAAGTCACACCACTGAATGAACCGTGTAGCACGTCATAATTCAAAATATAGTGCATGCGTTTATTTTCAACAGTGTCAATAATTACTGCAGTGTCAGACTTGTGTTTGTTTTGCTTGTGCACATTTATGACCATAAAGAAGTGATTGTAAAAATGGAGATAAAGTTTATTTTTTGAGAGATGAAGGAGTGCTGATGAATCTGTCTTTTATATGTGGCAATATGGAAGACATTGCGAAGACAAAGATTGTTCTTATTATCAGCTAAGTTAGAGGACTTTGTCCTACACTCACTGTCACTAAGTGTGTCCCATTTGGCCGTAAGTGCACTGGCTGCAAAGTGAACTTTACAGCGCTTTCTGAAACGAAAAGCGATTCCATTCCGAAAGGAGCGTACGTAGTTCGAAGGCAGTGTTGGGCACGTTACTTTAAAAAAGTAATTAGTTATAGTTACCAGTTACTTCTCACAAATAGTAACTGAGTTAGTAACTGAGTTACATCATTATAAAAGTAACTAATTACCAGGGAAAGTAACTATTGCGTTACTTAAAAAAAAAAAAAAAAATTCAAATATAACAAATAACTTGGATGCCCCCAATATTAAATATGTTAAATGAATGAAATGGACACTAAATAGAATAAATCATAATTAGAAAACATTGTACACTAATCTACACTATTTTAATATTTCTGTGGGACAATGTGAGAGACACCTATCAAATTCAATATATTGTTGTAAATATTATCAACCAATTATACATATAAAGCTTATGTTTGTAAAATGGCACAGTTTTTTTTTTTAAATATCTGACACTTAGGATCAGTTAGTCAAGCATTATAATATGATATTATAATAATTTAGCATTATATGATGACAGAACTTTAGTAATTAGAATAACCATGAATGCATATTTGTCATGTTGACTGAACTTAAGACTGGTGGTGGTGCTTAAGATAATGTTTGTCATTTAGTGTTTCGATAAAAGAAGAAGAAGATAAAAAAACTAAAAATAATACTGATAAGATAACAAAACTGCTACGAATTCTACTAAGAGTGTAAAACGCACTAAGGATTAATGAGCTGCTGGGTTCATGAATATTAATCCCGTTGTATGCGTTCGCTCCATAGACTGTATAAAAACAGGCTCGCTCGAATTGAAAAATCAAAACAGGGATGATAATAGCTGAGCGCCAGCCAATGAGATTGCCGTTTGCGCATTAGTCCCGCCCACTACCAGAGGAACACCGGCAGTTCTTAAAAGCTGAAGAATTCCAAAGGAATGCTGTTATTTTGACAGAAAAATACAACAAAGAATATTGTTTACATGTAGCGCATCAATTCTGCATGTTATGAAAGACTCTCTTGTTCTGTATCTTTCTTTGCGCGTGTGAGACTAAGTGACGGCGAGTAGTGCGCCTTCACACTAGAGTTTACGGTACGTCAAATACAGCTACACTGTGCATTCATTCAGATGAACTGAAAAATAAAATGCTAATAATATTATAATAAATTATAGTAACGCCGCATTTTATTGTCAGTAACGGTAACGGCGTTGTAACGAGAGAAACAGTAATTCGTGTGATTACTCGTTACTGAAAAAAATAACGCCGTTAGTAACGCCGTTTATTTATAACGCCGTTATTCCCATCACTGTTCGAAGGACACTGCAAGGCAGAGGGACTAATAATAAAGGTACATCACAGTGGAGAGTTGCAGTAAGGCCAGTACTTAAAGAAGCTGATATTCAGTAAACGGGGTGAAAAGGAGTGGAGGCAGCTTTTGATTTTCCACGTTTGTTCTGTTGTTTGCATAAGACACACCCATGCTTGTCAATGCTAGTGATTCTTGAGTACTGTACTGAATTGTCATCACCTTTAGACAAAAAATCCCACAGGAATAGCAGTTTATGTTGAAGAATATCTTCTTCTTATCATCGTTATCATCATCGTCAATGCTTCTTCGTTATTATCACCACCACACATGTATGTACTTGCGTCGATATTTTGTTTTTGTGATGATGTTAGCTATTAATAGGGCCTAATTAAAAGAGGCAAATTATCTAAAATCATGAACAATTTCTATACAATTTGTCTGCCAGAGTAGATGTATACAGTAGTTGTGACATGTGAATTACTTACAATTATATACAGAAACATAAAACTCACCAGAGCTTGTATGATCTTGTTGAACTCATAAATAGGTAAAACATGGAAAGAGGCCTTGTGTGTGTAACCAGGAAATAGTAGAATTTTATCTTAAAAAAATAAATAAAGAGAAAAGCAAATGTTAAGAGAACATTCTTGTAATCGTATCTGACTCATTGCAGTTCAAGTTTATTATTTAAAAACTAGTTTGAAAGAAAAGTTGTGGGACATATTTTGTTCTCAAGAATCAGTTTGATGCTGTACTTTTAGCATTTGCGATGTCTATAAACAGTTCCCTGTTCTGTGTTTCTCTTTTCTTCAGCCACGCAGACATGAAGGCTTCGGCTTCCCTTCAGACTGATCTGAAGGCGAACACAGATGCCAGACTACAGCAAAACTATAACAGTCCAAGACTGGAAAACCACCCTCAGTATTGTCTCACCATCAGTACACATCTCCATCCTGGGCCAAGCAGACCTCCACCTCCTCACAATGTCCAGCACTCCAGCCAACTAGCCTGTCCTCCACCAAGGCCTCCTCATCTCTTCTGTCATCCACAATGATGAGCTCACTATTCTCTTCCTCCTCTCTGCTGAGCACCAAGAATGCCCTCCTAATGGAGCCTTCATTTCATCCTCCAGTCTACTCCTCTCTAACCTCCTCCTATTCCCATAATCCTTTACTCTCTTACTCCAAAGTGTCAACTCTCAGTGCCGCCCCACCTGTCTGTTCCTATCCTTCACCTTCACTGGAGAATAAAGTGGGCTCAAATGAAAAGAGAGAAGTGGAAGACATGCTTTTCTCACCTGAAGGGCTTCTGGAGTCTAGTGAGGAGCCTAGACAGGTATAGAGAGATTTCCTTTATTGCTTTGTAAAACTGCATATGAATTAATGTAGCATCATTTTTATTATTATTTTTTTTTAATTCCACCTCCACAAATTTTTACTTACATTTCAACTTACAAATACCTTGCAAGGACTGGTGTTTATTTTCTTTGGGACTGACAGACTGTAGCTCCTCATGAGGAGTTTGGTGTGCTTGAAGCAAGCGAGGATGAGCATCTTGTGGAGTTGAGGGACCGGAAGGTGAGTCGAGTGAGCACAGTTCTGGGGTTTGTGTGAACCTAAATAATGGTTAATAATATGCTAACCCTACTTAATTATTTTTAGCTTTATGTATATGTATTCTTTGGTGATTATATTTAGACAGCCGGCACACATGTGCATGTTAAATTTAGTCTTTTGGTTCTAAGCCACACTTGAGAAGGTATTTTTGTGCTGCTGTACAGCTGCCATCTGATTGGCTGGAGGTGACAAAAACCTATAGCATGGTAAGTGTTAATATTACATATCTTACTGCTCTTAAAAATTGATCACCATATTTTTACTCATACCATATTCATATGGCAATTTTGGTTTTATGTTCAAATAAGGATTTTATTTAGCCTCCTACTGTATTGTTTTTGTTGTTTTGCTTCTTGGTTTTTTTTTTCGTGCTTATTAAATGTTTTTGTGCAGTGTTTCAGTAAATCTTTACCCTCCTGCCTGAAAAAAGCTCTAGCAGATAAATTTAAGCAGTTCACCAAATATCAGTTGGCCAAATACAATGCACGGAAGCATCACTGCAAACACAACAAGAAACGAAAAAAAGGCAAGGTAATATGTCAAAAACTCTTATTTAAGTATAATATTATAGACCAAAACATATACAGTGGGCTCCACAAATCTGAGACCACAGAACATTCTTCTTTAAAAAATCTTTACATTTTAAATGTACTTTCAGTGTTTCAGTATTGCACACATCCTATCAACATACAATAATGAAAACATTTCTTTCTAGATTTCCATTTCACATCACTTTTAAAATGCTTTTGTTTTCAATCCCTCTTCTTTCAGAAAATCTCTGCTGCTCAGTGGAAAAAGTGGGGTGATCTTGTCCGAGTCCGCGAATCCATTCTCAAAAAATATGTGAGCTTTGTTTTGATTTTTTTGATATTACATAACATTGCAAATTACTATTGCACATCATGTCACTACTGAACTTCTAAAATGCAGTTCTGCATGTTGTGATACAGTTGGAGAACCGGAATGCAAAGGATAAAAAACAGAGTGAATTCAGCCTCAAGAAAATGATAAAGTGCCTTCACATCAAAGAACCTCCAGAACATGTCATGGCCATTCTGGGAAAGAAGTTAGTCCTACAAGCTGGCATTTTAGTCAACATTTTTATGTTAACTGATTGCTCAGTCCAGAGTAACTTCCAGCCATGAGTAAGTATGTTTGTTGGCTGTCTTTGCATGCAGATACCCGAGTGATCTGAAGGCCTTCTCTCGCAGTGGTCTTAGTGGGGTTTGGGAGAGAGAGAGAGCTGGAAAGCGGATGAAACTTAAGCAGCCCGACACGTGGGAATGCAAACTAAGTCAGGAGGGAAACAAAGCTGGCACCTGGGAGAAACTCATTGGTGTGAATGAGGGACATGCATTGGGTCCAAAATTGGCTTAATTCTTGAACATCTACTCAAACTTAAGTCTATGTTTTTTGTGATTGCAGATGGAAAGTCTCTTCCTTTTATGGCAATGCTGAGGAACATGATCTCTGGGGGCATCAGTGAGAAACATCATACTAATATCCTCAACAAACTGACCTCGAAGGTGAGTGTCTCAATTCAGTCTTTTGCATTCTTAAACTTATATGACATGATCAAGTAATTTACGGGTTTACGGTGTTTCATCTTACAGAATGCTGTAATCCAGCGCAGGCAGTTTCCTTTCTGTTTCTTGTCTGCATATAAAGTCATTTTGGAGCTCAGTAAATTTGGTAAGTTATGGTACCATATGGTGGATTGGTAACTGGATCAACATTTTTGTCAAACAATCAGATTAGGTTAGTTTTTTAGCCTGATGTTGGGGCTTCAACAACAGTTACAAGCTATAATTTCCCTTGATTTTAGAGGTCAGTAAAGGTTAGGCTTAAGACTATGCCTGTTTAACAGGACAAAGTTACTGATTTAGAAACTTGTCCTGCTTGGTAAAATCATATTAACAGATTGGCTATATGAGATAAAAAGTAAAACATACACTACCATTCAAAGGTTTGGGGTCAGTAATTTTTATTTATTTTTTTATTGTAAGAAATTCATACTTTTTCCAGTAAGCCTGTATTAAATTAACCAGAAGTGACAGCAAAGACATTTATAACATTACAAAAGAATTCTATTTCATATAAATGCTGTTTTTTAACACTCTATTCATCAAAAAATCCTGAAAAAATCTATCACAGTTTCCATAAAAATATTAAGCTGCACTCTTTTCAGCATTGATGATAATGTCCCTTAAGAACCAAATCAGCTAAGGATCATGTGACACTGTGGACTGGAGTAATGGCTGCTGAAAATTCAGCTTTGTCATCACAGGAATAAATAATATATTTTTTAAATATATTAAAACAAAAAGGAGTTATTTTAAATTGTAATAATATTTCACTGTATTACTGTTTTTACTGTATTTTTGATCAAATAAGTGCAGCTTTGCTGACAATCTTTCTTTCAAAAACTTAAAATCTTACGGACCCCAAACTTTTGTACAGCAGTGTATAATTAACTTAGTATTTATTAAAACATATTTATGGTAATTTAGGGAGTTTTAGTGTTTTAATCTGCAAAACTTTGGATTCCGTTTAATGTTGATGAATCCATATTAATCTATCGAGAGCATATTCCCACAGTGTCTTTGATAGACATGGGCCTGAAGAAGTTTGAGTGTCATGTTCTCCCCTTTTCAGCTGGTGGGCCTGCGATCAAGGTGCCAAGATCCAGGGAGGTCCTTCAAGGGGTTCTTAAGAAATTTCCAAAGAGCAAGCGATACCGACAATACAAATGGGAAACAACATCACGCAAGAGACTGAGAATTACAATGAGAGTTCCCTTCGTCTACCGCATATTCAACGTCAAACGCAATCTCCTGAAAAAAGCAAAGTTGGTATTGCTGAATATTTAGTTTAATATTAAGGAAAACCATTACATAGTATAAGATACTTTTAGATCAAAATATATTAATAATAATAATAATTTTAGTTCATTTTACCCCTGCAATGACATGTTTTTTTGTGATGTAATTTGTTAGTGAGAGGCTGTACACTCAGGAGCTTCTGAACAAGTACTGCTGTGCTTTGGAGAAAGCTGTGCAGATCTCCTGCAAGTACAACATCCCGCCTCTCCCGGGACGCACTCTTGTGATCTGTAATGCTGACATTTCAGAGGGTCGGAACTGGAGTGGCGCTGATGATGTCGTCTTGCCCCCTGAAAGCACCGATAACATTGACGAGAAAAAACTCTCAGCATAGGTCAGATATACGAGCATCTTATTGTTTTAGTTATCAGCACAGTAAAATTGTACCTTTATGTATTTTTCAGAGTGATTGTGGATTTATATTTTTGTTACATTTTAGAAATGAGGCTTCTAGTATAAATGAAAGATATTGTGAACTATATGTTCTGCAGGTACAGGAAGCTGCGATGCTTTTATGCATGATGATTAACTACTGTAGCAAAGATTCCAGAGTCATGCTGTTTAGCCACGAAGGCCTCCAGGAGGTCAAGATGAAGTCTGACATGCTTTTGGATAATGTGAGACAAGCAATGAATCAACTGAAGGTAAGAATTTCTCTCTCATTGTGAATATACTCTTATAAATCAAATATATTAAAATATATTTACATTAAAATAAAGCACTTAAAACTGAAAGGAAATAACAAATAAAATGAAACAATAATAAAATGTATAATGAAACACTATGAAGTAAAATCAGTCATTGAAAAATATATTAAAAATTAAAATATATGCAGCTTGAAGCAGAAATGTCACAAAAATTGCTGTAGTTGATGATAAATCTTGTATTGTGTGTTTTGAACAGATTTCCAATGTATACTTTGAAATACAAACTGAGCTCCAACATTATAGAGCTTTGGGGGTTTAGCGAGCAGGTGCTGAAGTAAGATCTTTAGCTGAATCTTATGTTGTACTCAGTATATATTCTTTATTGTGAAATACTTTAAGCTTACTTTAAGCTGAAATACTTTATGCTTTTTTGTGAAAAAAAACTTGTAGTTGTCAGTAAGAACTAGTGTAGGATCTACCAAATATTTACAGTATTTACTACCATTCAAAAAGTTCAAAATGTTTTGAAAAGCTTTTAAATGTGAAAGATGTTTTTTTTAGTTATAGTTTGTTATAGTTTTTTTTTTTTTATAATAATAATAAAATTAAATAAATAAATAAAAGATGTTTTTAAATGTATTTTAAAATGTAACTTCTGTGATGGCAATGCTGGATTTTCAGCAGTCATTGCTCCAGTCTTCAGTGTCACATGATCCTTCAGAAATCATTCCAGCATGCTGATTTGGTGCTCAAGAAACATTTCTTCTTATTAATATCATTGCTGAAAACAGTACTGCTTAATATTTTGTGGAAACTGTGATAAATGTTTTTCAGGATTCTTATATGAATATAAAGTTCTTATATGAAATAGAAATATTTTGTAACATCATAAATTACTGACATTTTCATCAACTTAAGTGCTATGAACAACATAAGTTATTCATAGAATCCCCCATCTGGAATTTTTTGCTGTTTGTAACTACAGTTTTTATTTTTATATTAGTGCATATAAGTAGAAATTCAATACTATACTTCCTTATGTCAGTTTGTAAACAACAATGTATTTTACTTCTTACTAATTTACTTTTGAATTTGTTCTTAGACAATGGCTGGAGTTTCAGCTGTTGATTTAGATTTGTTCTGTGGTCGTAGGTTTGTCTCAGAGAGCCTCTCTCTGAGACAAACCTACGACCACAGAACAAATCTAAATCAACAGCTGAAACTCCAGCCATTGTCTAAGAACAAATTCAAAAGTAAATTAGTAAGAAGTAAAATACATTGTTGTTTACAAACTGACATAAGGAAGTATAGTATTGAATTTCTACTTATATGCACTAATATAAAAATAAAAACTGTAGTTACAAACAGCAAAAAATTCCAGATGGGGGATTCTATGGATTCTCGAGGATGCTGCAGCATGTGGAGCACATGGACAGAGTCTATAACATCCCGCCACCACAGGGGCGCAAAACTGAACCTGAGAGAGCAGTTGATGTCATCTCACTGCCGGCAACACCAAAGTTCAGGTATAAACATTAAAAAAATCCATAAGTTACAATGTTGGCTAGTTGTGGTTCAGCATATATTCCAATGGGGACCAGACAAGTCATTAGTATATTGGAAATGAAATACTAATTAAAACCTGTCTTCATCAGTTCTCTTCTTTCTCTTCATAGATGGAAGGGTGTGCGAGTGTTCATCTCTTCTACATTCAGGGACATGCATGCGGAGAGGGATGTTCTTGTGTGTAGTGTGTTTCCCGAGCTCAGGAGACGAGCCGCTCCACACTACCTCTACCTGCAGGAAGTGGAGCTGCGCTGGGGCGTCACTGAGGAGGAGTCTAACCGTGCTGTGGAGCTCTGTCTGTCGGAGGTCTGCCGCAGCCAGCTGCTGCTCGGAATTCTGGGAGAGAGATATGGCCTAGTGCCGCCCCGCCCCACCCTACTGGAACTTCCTCAATACAGCTGGGTAATTACATTTATTTGTCTGATAGATGCTTTTGTCAAAAGTGTGATACAAGTTATTAGTCACGTACAGTCTTGGTGTACAGTATTAAGTTTAATGTTCACCACAGTTAAAGTTGACCAGAAAGTTGTAAGCTAGATAAGAGAATCGAGGTAAAAAGTAAAAGATACACTACCGTTCAGAAGTTTGGGGCCAGTAAGATTTTTTTTTCCAAAGACACTAAAGAGCAATTCCATGCAAATGCCAACCTTACCATGAAAAATTTGTTTTTTTACAGAAAGAACAAAACCCTATTTTAAGTTGTGCATTTAGGTCTGTAGTTTACTGCGTAAATGTGCTTTAATAGAAATTTAAAGGGAATTGCCATCTTTATCCACCACAAATAAGGTGTGCACTGAAAGTAAAATGACATTTTCATCTTCATTCACAAGTCATTGGTGTTTGGTAAAGAGTTTTTGGCTCAAGGTCTGCATTTAAAGTCACACCAGAGGTGTTCAGCTTGGATTAGGACTTGGCTTTCTGCAGACCAGTCAAGTTCTTCCACACTGACTAAATCAATCATTTCTTTTTGAACCTTGCCTTATACACAGAGGCATTGTCATGTTAGAATAGAAAAGGGTCCTGTCCAAACTGTTGCTTTAAAATTAGAAGCACACAATTCCCTAGAATATCATTATATGCTTAAACATTAAGATTTGTACTCATGGAAATTACTAAAGTAGTCAAACCTGTTCATTAGAAGGGGTGACCCAATAATTTTGGCAATATAGTGTATCTAAAATGGAAAACAGTTATTTTAAATTGTAATATTTCACAATATTTGATCAAATAAATGCACCCTTGATGAGCATGAGAGAATTCTTCCCCAAAATTCCAAACTTTTGAAAGGTAATGTATGTTTTTATGTATTTATTTCTGTATAACTTTTTTACAGCTCATCTTTGGGTGCAGTCAAATCCTCAGGGGAAGGACACGTTTCTTCACTCTGATGCTGATATTCTGTCTCAGCTCCCTGTGCACCTGGTCAGTGTCCTCCTACTCTGTACATTGTTTTGATGCTTAAAATTCACTTCTAAAATTTAAGTGTTTTATTTTTGAGACAATATAGTTTGTTTTGTATAAAATTTTGGCCAATATCAACATTTGTTGCTGCTATTAGCATAAAATGAAAATAATTCTCATCTTATCTGTATCAGCCAGAATTTGAATGTCAGTGCATTCTTAATTTATTCCCAAAAGTTGTTTTTATAGGTACAGCATCACAACACTCTGCATGGTCACAGTGCAGAAATCCAGTCTTTAGTGTGCAA